>OZ005737.1:81566964-81584464 GCA_963930755.1 Eudasyphora cyanicolor
GGCGGTGCAATTCTTCGCACCCCGTCGGTGGCAGAGAGGCAGCGAGTAATGGAGAATGCCAAGTTCGCCGAGGCAGGCATGGTGGTTGTGGCCAATGACAAGCTTGGCCCCAGATGGATTGTGCGTGATGTCAGCAAGGCGATCAGCCCGGAGAAATTTATGGAGGAGTTGTACCGGCAGAATTTCGGGCCGGACATGGAGTCCGGCGTGTTTGAAAAGAGCGTCCGCCTCGCCTCGAAGGCATGGCAGGTGAGTCCAACCGGTGACACGGACGTAACACTGGAGTGTACACCTCGTGTTGCGGAGAAGTTGCTGGAGGCTGGTGGTGCCTACATTTTGTGGCACCGATTTGTGGTTCGGTTGAAGGAGGAGGTACCAGCGTGTCACCGGTGCTATGGCTTTGACCATATGATCCGGGACTGCAGACAGACGCAGAGTGTTTGCCGGAGATGTGGACGGATGGGACATACGGTCCATCAATGCCCGAACGAGGCGAGATGTCGGAATTGCGAGCTCCGCGGGTACGCAGCCGACCATAGTATGTTGTCGCTGCTGTGTCCCGTGTACGCAGGGCTGATTGCGAGGGCGAGGGCGAGACATTGAGATGATGGAGGAAATCAAGATAGTGCAGTACAACTGCCAGCGATCGCAGGCGGTGATGGCTGAGCTCGGGCAGAAGATGAGGAGAGTAGGTGTCTCCTTGGCTCTGCTACAGGAGCCGTATGCTATAGATGGTAGTGTAGTTGGTTTACCGGGGGTATGCGAGTGTTTACGGACGAGGGTGCACACTCGGCAATAGTGGTGGACAGTGGGGACATGGACTGTACGGTAGGGCGGGGGTTAGCCAATACGGGGTTTGTGTTTCGGTGGAAGGTAGCTTTCCATTCTGCTGGTCATCAGAACCACCTACGAGGAGAGATGCTCACCGAGTGGATGGTGACGCGTGGCGTTGGTGTGCTGAATGAGCCCATCGATCTATATACCTTCGATGGGCCCAATGGGAGAAGTGACATTGACGTGACAGCTGCGAATGGGGTGGCAATGACTGCGTACAGTTATAGGTGGAGGGTGTGTGAAAGATGGGGCGTGAGTTATCACCGACCCATCGAAATTGTGGTCTCTCACAGGGGACGGACTAGGGTGACAGAACGGTCTCGCAGGTGGCGGGATCGGGACGTGAACTGGCGACATTATGCGGATTGTGTTAGGGAGGCGGTCTTGGAGCAGACGCCAATAGATGAGTTTAGGCGACTGACGATAGATGCCCAGGTCGGTCGATTGGATGAATGTCTGTGCGCGGTGAATGATGCGCAACTTGGTCGTTGTCGCGCGACTCGACCAAGCAGAATCAGATGGTGGACCGAGGAACTTGAGACGATGCGGCGGAATGTCCGACGCCTGAGGAAGAGATTCCAGAGGGTCAGGCATTCTAATGTTGAGTTGATGGGGATGCGGAAAGCTGAATATCGTGCTGGTCTTCGTACGTACAAGGACATGCTGATTAGGAGTGAAGAGGGCCATTTGAGGAGTATTGTACAGGACAATAGGGATGACCCATGGGGGTTGGCGTATAGAATATGTCGAGGGCGTGACAAACAGGGCGACATCGCGGGTTTTAGTCGGGCCGAGGGGACGTTACGTTCTTGGAGGGAAAGCGTGGATGAACTGTTGGGGGTTCTCTTTCCTGGGGCGGAGCCAGTTAGCTATTGTCCTCCTCATGAGGCTTTAACTGACCCTCCAATCCTCGAAAGATACGAGATTTCGGACAGCGTCTATCGGGTGAAAAGTAGGAAATCACCAGGTATCGATGGTATTACTGGAGAGATGGTGAAAGCCATCTGGAAGGCAATACCAGAGTACCTGGAGAGCATCTATCAGAAGTGCTTAGTAGATGGCTTATTCCCAGGAGCTTGGTAGAAGGCGCGAGTTGTTGTACTGCTAAAGTCTCCCGAGAAGGTGAGGAGTGATCCTCGCTCTTACCGGGGCATCAGTCTTCTCTCGGAACTTGGAAAAGTTCTCGAGAGAGTGATGGTGTCACGACTGAAGCAGCGCATCGATGAGAGCACTCTCTCTGAGCGACTGCAGTTTGGATTTAAGTCTAACCGGTATACCGAGGATGCTTTGATGCATGTAAGGCGTAGCGTTAGCGAGTCGACAGCCAAGTATGTACTGGGTATATTTGTTGATTTCCGAGGTGCATTCGATAATCTCCTTTGGGACATCGTGCTCCAGCGATTGGTCCAGATTGGATGCTGTGAGCTTAGGCTTTGGCAGAGCTATTTTGAGGATAGGAAAGTTTGTGTGGTGGGTGCCAGCGGCACAGTTTGGAAGGAGGTGACTCGTGGCTGTCCCCAGGGTTCTAGGTTAGGTTTAGGTTAGGGTGGCAGCCGTATTTTTTTACAAGCTCACATAGACCAGTTTAGGTCCCTAGTGTTACCACGGGCTGAAATGCCCCTCATCGAAACCAACCTGTTTGATATATAAATTTATCGATAGTACAAATATCAGTACTGGAAAGATCTGTTAGGCTGCCTAAAAAGGCCGACCCCAGTATATCCAGTCGTCGTTTACTCAAAGCGGGACAGTCGCAAAGCAAGTGCTCAATGCTCTCCACTTCTTCCTCATCTCCACAGCTTCGGCAGAAGTCATTGGAGTCAATACCCAATCTTTTGGCGTGTTCGCCGATCAAGCAGTGTCCCGTCAGAACCTGTACTAACGTAGACAATCGTTTCCTCTCTAGTGCGAGGAGATATTTTGACCTTCTCAGGTCATACCTTGGCCAGATTTGTCTAGCTACCCTGCAGGTGCCGATTTCTGTCCATCTATCGTTGGACTGCCTGATTGCCTCTTGCCTAAGCCAAAGCTTGCACGTGGATAGTGGCGCACCAATATATGCAAATTCTTCGAGAATTTGTAATGTCGTCCCTTTCCTAGCAAGTTCATCGGCTTTGCAGTTCCCCGGGATATCCCTATGCCCAGGCACCCATATGAGGTGTATATTAAACTGCTCAGCCATCTCGTTAAGAGATCTGCGGCAGTCGAGGGCTGTTTGTGAATTTAGGGATGTTGCCTCCAGAGAATTGATGGCAGCCTGGCTGTCCGAGTAAATGACAACGCCATTGTTGGTTACTATGTTGCGACTCAGCCACTTGGCGACTTCCCATATTGCCATTATTTCGGCTTGATAGACACTGCAGGTATCTGGTAGTCTGTGAGCTATATCCAGACTAAGTTCTTCACAGTGTACTCCGAAGCCAACCTTTTCATCAAGCTTCGAACCATCCGTGTAAAAGTGGAGATGGTTTATATTACCTGGTATTCTGCCGACCCATTCATCTCTGGCGGGAATCATAGTGATGTAATTTCTCTCGAAGGTGTACACTGTTGGTATATAGTCCACTCGGTCGGTTACCATAGCACTACACTTTGATATCCTCATGTGACCATAGTTCTTGTACCTCCACATTGATAGGCAGTTTAATCTTATTGCCGCTTTGGTTGCAACTTCTCTCGCCACAATATTAATCGGCGGTATATGGAGTAGGGCTTGTAGAGACTCGGTCGCTGTAGTCCTTAAGGCTCCGCTTATGCTCAGGCAGGCAGTCCTCTGAACCTTTGTTAGTAGGTTGGTAATGGTTAGTTTGTCAGTTGCCGTCCACCATACCACAATACCGTATAACAGTATTGGACGAACTACTGCTATATATATCCAGTGGACGATTTTAGGAGAGAGTCCCCACCGCGACCCTACAGCCTTTTTGCAGGAATATAAGGCGACGTTGGCCTTCCTTACACGTTCCAATACGTTAAGTCTAAATAACATTTTCCTATCTAGAATTATTCCTAAAAATTTTGCACTTTCAGAAAAGACTAGATCTGTTCCATTTATCCGAGGTGGAGGGTCCACATGTGGGACATTATTCATCCTAGTAAAGAGAACCAATTCTGTCTTGTTGGGGTTAACGCCCAAACCGATGCTTCTGGCCCATCTAGCCAACTTGTTCAGAGCCACCTGTAGGATGTCTCTGAGGACGTTTACGAATTTGCCACTCACTGCGATTGCCACGTCGTCCGCATATGCCACGACCTTGCAGCCACAACGTTCTAGATCTAGCAGGATTTCATTCACCGCTAGGTTCCAAATTAGTGGAGACAATACTCCTCCTTGCGGGGTCCCTCTGTTTACATACCTTGTTAGAGTTGTGGACCCTAGACATGCTTTTATGCGTCTTCTGGTGAGCAGACTTTGAATTAGTCTAATCAAACTAGTGTTAACTTTTAGATGTGAGAGTGCCGCAATCACCGCATCGGAATGAATGTTGTTAAAAGCCCCTTCTATGTCAAGAAATGCCACCATGGTGAATTCCTTGAAATGCAGGGACGATTCGATAGTGCTCACAAGTTCGTGCAGGGCTGATTCAGTAGACTTGCCCTTGTTGTAAGCATGTTGGTTCCCCGACAGGAGTTTTGTATCCAGGTTTTCCCTAATGAAATGATCTAAAAGTCTTTCCAGACCTTTCAATAAGAACGAGGATAGGCTAATTGGTCTGAAGTCTTTTGGCCTAGTATGTGATATCTTTCCCGCTTTAGGTATGAATACCACTTTGGTATCCCTCCATCGATTCGGGACGTATGAAAGCCTGATACAGCCTACATACATTTTCTCCAGCCAGGGGATAATGTACTTTAACATTTTCTGCATTTCTGCTGGAGTGATGCCATCTGGTCCAGGTGACTTGAAGGGCTCAAAGCTGTTAATAGCCCAGCTTATTCTGGATCTCTCAGTCAAGAAGCTAGCGACGCTCGCAGTCCACTCGCACTCTTATTGGTCCTGCTGATCCTCGGGTTCTGTTATAGAGTTCCCCGGGAAATGTGTGTCGAGCAGTACATTGAGCGACTGCTCGCTGTTTTTGGTCCAGTTATTTGCCTCATCCTGTAAATATCCCACTGTACAGGGTGAAACAGATAATATCTTCCTCAGCCTAGCGGCGTCGAAGACCTTTTCCACATCACCACAGAAGGTATACCAAGAGCGCCTTTGCGCCTTTCTAAGCTCCTTCTTATAGATCTTGAGTTGCTCTTTATAGGCATCCCAATCATTAGCGACCCCAGTAGATTTAGCCTTATTGAATAGCTTGTTGCAGGTCTTTTTCATAGCCGTTAGCTCAGAAGTCCACCATTGGGGTTTAGTTTTACCCTTGTACCTTGTTTTTGGACAGGCTTCTTCAAGGGATCTATTGAATTATATGGTGATATGATCGACCAGATTATCCAAACCGGCTTTGTCATTCGGTTCGTACGGAAGTTTAGAGTTGAGGACTTTCTTGAAATTCTTCTCATACAGATGCCACTTTGTCTTCCTTACATTTCTGTGGACGGCGGGTTTAGGCGCTTTTTCCGCGAGTTTGAACTCAATATAATGATGATCTGAGAATGAGTGGTCGTCCAGTACATTCCACCCAATAATTTTGTCTGACAGCCGGTCAGTAGCAAACGTTACGTCGAGTACCTCTTGTCTGTCTTTAATTGTGAAGGTCGGTTTATTACCTATGTTACAAATACTAAGATTGGTAGTTAGAATAAAGTCAAGAAGCGAATCACCCCTATTGTTTATATCCGTACTACCCCAGATAGTATGATGAGCGTTCGTGTCTGCGCCAATAATCAGCTCGAGCTCGTCAGACGTTGCTTCTTCTACTACTTCCCTGAATAGAGCAGTCGGTACTACAGATTCATAAGGCAAGTAGCTGGAGACCACCCAATATATGCGATTACCGATCTCCAGGCTAGCAGCTGTTTGGTCTTTACCACTTAAATTAGTCAGGAGAAAGATACTTAGATCTTTCCTGGCCAAAATGCAGGTTCTTGGAGTGCCTTCACAGTTGGCCACAAGCAGTTTAAAGTTGGGTGTCCTAATACCGCACACCCTTCCTCCCACTACGTAGGGCTCCTGTATCAGGACGATGTCTACTGCGCCTGTGGACAGGCGCAGCAATAGAGCCGCTGAGGCTGCTTTAGCGTGATGGAGGTTAATCTGTAGAATTCTTACCATCATTGGTAATTGACAGATTAACATCCACCCCAACAAGGGTGTTATCGAACTCTTCGTCCGTATCGTCGAGAAGCATGTCCCCGCCAGATGCGTCAAAGAGTCCGGAGACTCCCCTCAGCCCCTCTGTGTCAGAAGTAGAGCTTTCGTCCTCAGAGTAGGACGTTACAGATCTTCTGTTAGAGTTGGAGTCACCAGAAATAATAGGCGTGGCTACCTCCGCACTTACAGAAAGTGCCACGGTGGACGACTCACCTTCTGCAGTGGGAGCTATATCCTGCTTGTATATCTTCAAGATTATAGTCTCGAAGCCATATTGTAGGGTTGCACTCGCACTTTGTATATGGGAGGTGGATTCAGCGTTTAGGATAAGATTGACCTGCCGCTTTTTACCATCCGCCTCACCCACCTTGCTGATTCTCCAATTATGGGCCGGCAGACCAGGATTGGAATCTTTTATTATTTCTAAGATGTCAGCCGGGTTGGAGGGCTCTTCTGTAACCCAGGTGATGGCTCTAGGGTGACTAGGGATGTTGTTTTTTTCGACAACATCCAACTGGGCACCCGGCCACACCTCACCCGCTCGACTCAGAGCAGCCTTATAAAGGTCTACTGATCTGGCATCACCGAAATATAAGAGCTTTACTCTCCCCTGATGCCATCCTGCATCGTTGCAGATTGGTGGTTTGCCCGGCATTTCTCTACGGACATCGAGGTAATGAGCCATAATGGCTGAGTGTACATGACTACATTTGTCCTTGAGGATGGATCCATCCTCACTACTTCTGTCTATAACAGCCATCACTAGACTCTCCTTCGCCACTTCATTGAAGGGCTTGGTGAGTGTCCTGTTGATGGTGACATTAGGGCCTCTTGCCTTTTTCGAAGGCAGGGGTTCATCAGGTGATCTGATTCGTTTTACTTTATTAGCCGTTAACACAGCTGAATTTGTGGCTCTTTCAGCCGACTCATTGGCCTTAGAAGCATCTATGACGCCTTTAGCCCAGGTAAGTGACTCTTTTTGTTTTTCGGTAAGAGCCGAAACCTCGACAGCCTCCAACTTCGTCAAAACTCTGAGCGCTACACGATGCTCATTGTGCTTCCGTTTTGACGGTCGGACATGACGTTTACCCCTCACCGCACCACCTGTTGTGAGTACTTGGGGGAGATTTTCACCATTTTTGGTGTGGTCGGCTTTGGCCAAGACCAACGGACGGACAGTCGGACGATTGGGGAACCGCGCTCCATCGGAACACGAAGGCATCCCCGTCAAGAGAATTTATTTTAATTTTGTCTGTATTAGACCGTAATAGGTACTACGATGTAGGCCTTACAGACTTTGTACAGATTTTTGCTATTGCGTAATAGGTACTGGTCACTATCCGCTATGTGATAAACACGTCCGTTCACTGCGAATGATCAGTAACGAATCCCCCCAGGGTTCTATCTGTGGTCCATTTATGTGGAACCTCATGGTGGATCCCTTGGTACAGTCACTTGCCGGCTCTTACAAGCTGTGTGCATACGCCGATGACCTGCTCATCTTGATCGAAGGCCAGTCTCGTGCTGAGCTGGAGAGAAAAGGTGGAGTGGCCATGCGTATTGTCGGTGAATGGAGTGCACGTGTTGGCGTCGAGGTGTCGGTGGAGAAGTCCTCGACAATGCTGCTCAAGGGCAGCCTGTCTGCGGGGCGTCCTCCACTCATTCGTTCTGGCGAGGCTAGTATCCGGTATCGGAGTGAGGTGAAATACCTGGGTATTACCATGGGAGAGAGGATGAACTTCCTTCCTCATTTGAATGCTGTCAGGGCCAAGTTGACCGAGATTGTGGGGAAAGTTAAGTGTATGCTCAGAAAAGACTGGGGCCTAAGTAGGCGTGCTGTCCGCACCATATATCATGGACTATTTGTTACCTGTGTAACTTATGGTTCCGCTATATGGTGTGAGACAGTACTGACTGCTCATGGTCTACGCAAAGTCTTATCCTGCCAGAGGGTAGCGATGTTGGCGTGTATGCCTGTATGTCGTACGGTGTCCACAGACGCGTTGCAAGTGTTGCTGGGTGCACTCCCCCTTGATCTGGAGGTGTTGCGTTGCGGCATCATCTTCCGGATAAAGCGGGGCCAGTCACTTCCAAGTTTAGATTGGTTTCCTGCGGATCAGCTGATAGAAGGGGATGTTAGGAGGAAAAAGGAACTCTTGGATGAGTGCCTTGTGTCTAGGTGGCGGACAAGATGGACCGAAAGTGATAGGGGGCGGGCGACGTACGCTTTTATTCGTGACGCGACGTTTGTTAGGGAGCGGCCAGACTTTGGCTTTGGTCTAATTCTCGGCTTTTTACTGACCGGACACGGCTCTCTCAATGCATTTTTGCATGCCAGAGGCCTGTCCAACAGCCCGGATTGTGGTTGTGGGAGGGGACCCGAAGATTGGCGGCATATACTGACGGAATGCTCGCACTACGATTATGTTAGGGATTTAGCTAGCATGGGAATCTTCCACTCCCAGGGGGTGTGGGATTTCGGTAGGGTTGTAGAGGACGATCGTACATTAAGGGCGATGGGCGTTTTTGCACGTATTGTTTTCAATAGGAGACGACTGAGAGACGTGTAGCGGAGGTTAATCAATTACACTACTGTCGGCATAGCCTGCCCAGTCAGTTGTTGTTTTCCTGCGGTCGAGATGCGCGGCACAGATTCCTCCATCTGCGCCCTCGATGCTGGATGCTGATGTTGCTGTCGTCGTTGCTGTTTGCTGCTGTCTGCCGATTGTTTCGCGTTGTCGCATGGTAACTATGGTATGTTGGTATGTTTTTTGTGTGTGGTCGTTCACCCGTGAGGGTGTTCGTGTTTTATGTGTTTTGTGGGTCACTGATGACTCAGTGGCTGTGTGATTGTCAGGAGCGGCGTCACCTTAGTGACCAATGAGCCATCCGTGAGGGTGGCTGTGTTAATTGTTGTGTACACGTGTGTTGTCTGATTGTTGTTTGAGTGTTGTTTTAACAACCTTTGAAGAACAGGCCACCAGTCCCGGACCTTTTTTGGAGGACCAACTGGTAGTAGCTTCGGCTACGAAGTCCGACCGGAGACTATAATCTGGTACCACGGGAGCCAGGAGCCCCTGGAACTTCGGTTCCAGCCTGGCTGTTGGTGTGGCCCCTTGGGGAGCATTTCGTGGTGGCTGTGGTTTAGACCCAAATCGCGGGGAGAGAGCAAGCTCGGTGTGGAGTTGCATTTTCAACCGGGTGCCATGACCCATAGAATGGTAGGAGTTTTAGGTAGGCTCCGCCCTTAACCAAAGGGGACGACATGCCAAAAACATGAAGTCGAATTGGTACCCCCGCACACCTCGGTGTGTGGGGGCGTTGGTCGACGCATTGTATTCACCCGGTGTTGAAAGCACAGTGCGGTAAGGCCATTGCGGCGGGTACGCACTCGAAACTCGATTCCCATCTGTCCCTAGACATCACTCAGCGGCGAACTCTTGAAGTGAACAGCCGTGTGTTTCTCATCAGCGGAAAATTTTTTATACGGTTGTGAAATTGCACAGTGAAGTTCAGAGTGTTATATATTGAATATACCTTAAGGTGCATGCTTAAGTGCCCTTTCGGAAATTCCGATTAAATTAATTGTCTGAAAGTGAGTGGATAGTTCTAATTTAGTTAATCCATTTGTGTGAGATTAATCAATTATTCACCGATTAATTAATTAATTGGTAGTTGATTGATTAATATTTGGCCTGGCAGTGAAATTGGACTTTGATTCGGATTCTGGAGTTGTTTGATACTAAGATAAATTGATTGTTGTGAACTGGAAACGGACTTGGATTTGTGATTGATTAAATTGGATTGGACCGATTAATTAAATTATTTTAATTAATTGGCTTGTTGATTGATTGGATAAATTGATAGAAATCTTTAATACTTGTGATATAAAGTTCATATAAAGTTTATATAAAGTGATTGTTGAAGATTGTTTGCTATTGCTGAGCTTAACACTCATTGAGTCGTTATAGGCCAGCTAGCAATTTTGTTGCTGCAATCTAGCGGGTCGTTTTTCGTTGAAAAGTGAAACTTCATCTGGTTGCCTTATAGTGTGCCTTGCAGTACGTGTTGTTGCTACAAAGTAGCGGGTCGTTTTTCGTTTGAAAAGTGCAATTTCATCTGGTTGCCTTATAGAGTGCTTTGCTATACATATTGTTGCTACAAAGTAGCGGGCCCTTTTGCGAAATTTTTGTGACAAGTGTGTGTGAGTGGCTTATTGATGAGCACACGTAGGAAGCGTGGTGAGGCGTTGGTAGATGAGGGTATGGAGGGAGAAGGTAGTAATGAGGTATATAGCGAGAATGCCCCCAAGAGAGTAGATGCCACGGAGAGTCCGGCGAAGGCGCAGAGCGCATCGGGTAGCAGGCAGAACGTGGGCGCCTTACCTAAGGTGCCTCTTTTCTCCGATGGTAGCGAGAGCGGTGGAGGTAAGTCTGCCGCAGGTGGACTGAAGAGTAAAGGCAAGCAGCCTAGGGCGCCGGCCAAGGTGCCTGCGAGAGAAACGCAGATTCAGGTGTTAACTTCTGATAGCGAGGTGAATGAGGTTAGGACTCAGAGAGCTTCACGTATGTCGAGACGCTCGGGTGCGACCAATGTAAGAGCGGAGAGTTTGATCGGTAAGATGAAGATGATAACCGGGAGGGTTATGTCCACTCTTATCGACATCTTTAGTGTTGAGGGAGCTCTCGTAAGGGAGATGGTTGGTTTCGTAGGAGAGTACGAAACGATGCTGATGTCATTGGTGGCAGAAAATGAGAGGCTTAAGGGGAGACTGGAGGCTAGTCCTCCCTTAGGTGGTGTCTCTTCGGTGATGCCCCCAGTGTGTGTGGCTCCCGTGAGCGCTGCTTCTGCCCCTGCGAGAGGTGAATCCGTGCTAGCCCCTCTCCCGGTGTTGCGTGCTCCGGTAGAGACGTGGGCTGCCAAGGTCAAGAGTACGGATACTGCGATGTCATCTAAGCAGGTGATAGAGAAAGTGGTAAAAGAGGTAGGTCCGCACTTAAACGCGAGAGTTTTTCAAGTGGGACAATTGAATAGTGGAGGTGCGGTAATGAGAATGCCCTCTCGTGAGGAGAGAGAGAAGGTGGTCTCTAATGAAAAATTCAAGGAGGTGGGGTTAGAAGTATCTGCCGAGGACAAGTTGGGACCTCGGGTGGTAGTGGAAGGAGTGGAGGCTCGCTTCTCTCCTGACGAGTTGATGAAGGAGATGTATGATAAGAACTATCGATTGATTTACTCTGATGAAGATTTTGAGAAGAGTGTAAAAATAGTTAGCCGCCCCTGGGAGAAGGGAGAGGGGAAGTTAAATGTAATTCTTGAAGGTAGCGCTGAGGCCATGGAGGTTCTCCTAAAGCAGCGGAGATGCTACATCAGCTGGTTCGGCTTTCCAGTGAGAGAGTTCGAGCCAATTCTGTCATGTAGGAGGTGTTTGGGTGTTGGACACAGGGCGGGCGATTGTCGTTATTCTCAAAATGTGTGTCGCCAGTGTGGTCAGCCCGGCCACCTGGTTCGTGATTGTGCAAATCCAGTAAATTGTAGGGACTGCGCCTTTAAGGGCAGACCAGCTGGCCATAGAATGTTGTCTTATGCGTGTCCTCTGTATACTGCGATGGTTGCTCGTGTAAATGCTCGTCACTAAAATGTCCGTCCGAATACTACAACTAAATTGTCAAGGAAGCAGGTCTTCAATGTATGACCTGGGCCAGTGTATGTGTGAAACTGTTTGTGATGTTGGTCTCCTACAGGAACCCTATATTTCCATGGATGGAATTAGTGGTCTCCCTATGGAATTTCGTCAGTTTGTTGATTTGCGTCGTAATGCGGCAATTGTTGTTAGAGGTGTGAATGTTGACTGTCTACGTGTTGATCATTCTGAGCTAGGTGTCTGTGTCAGGTTGGAAGGAGTTTTTGGTGTATTGTTTGTGGCAAGTGTTTACTGTAAGTTTGACGAGCATATTGAGCCTTATATTGATTACTTAGCCACTGTGGTGGACCTGGCTGGAAGAGAGCCTTTGCTTGTTGGCATGGACGCCAATGCTGTCTCACCGATGTGGCATAGCAAGATGAACAGGCATGTGCCTGGATATCTTAGCTTCCGCAGAGGTGAGCAGTTGAGTGAATGGCTCATAAGTAGGAGCATTCATGTGGTGAATTTGCCGGCGGTTGATTATACCTTCCATGGCCCTAATGGCTGCAGCGATATCGATGTCTCCATTGCGAATGGTCCCGCAATTGGGAATTTTGTTTTCAATTGGGAGATTAGGCCGGATCTTGGCATTAGCGACCATAATATGGTGATTATTGAAGCTAGGAGAAGAGGTGAAATAGCTGCTCGGCCTGATCAGTGTAGGAGTTGGTCCATTTATGGAGTTAACTGGGCCGAATATGAGGACGAAATCCGTGATAGGTTTTTATCAGTTCCCATTCAAGTATTTGAAAGCCTTGGAGTTGACTCCAAGGTGGAGCTCTTAAGTGGTCTGGTATCCGAGGTCAACGACAGGGTGCTCACTGTCCATCGGTCTACTCCTCGGAGAGAGGTTAGATGGTGGAGTGCTGAGCTCCAGGCAAGGAAGCTGGCTCTGAGAAGGGTTAGGAGAAGGCTGCAGAAAGCTAGAAGAAGGGGATTACCTTCATTGTCAGATTTGGAGAGGACCTATAGCCTGTTGCTAAGGGTATATAAACAGATGCTGAAGGAGGCCAAGGAACGGCATTGGCGGGCTTTCCTTCAGCGGAATAGTCACGACACGTGGAGTGGAGTGTACAGGATCTGTAGGAAAGGGGATCAGTCCCTGGATCTCTCTGGATTAGTTGTTGAGGGGGAGCTCCTGACTGCATGGTCGGATTGCGCTTCTGTGCTTATGGAGACGCTTTTTCCTCGTGGGGGAAGTCCTGAGGGTGAAGTTGATATGCCCAATGTCCCTGCTCTGGAGCGTGGAGAGCTGGACGTGGCAATGGCCAGAGTACGAAGTAGAAGGTCCCCGGGAATTGGTGGGCTGACTGGTGAGATGTGGAGACACATCTACCAGGCTGTCCCCCAGTACCTGGAGTGCCTTATGGCCCAGTGTCTTAGGCTTGCTTATTTCCCGGAGGCATGGAAGGTGGCAAGGGTGGTAGCCCTCTTGAAGTCGCCGGATAGGGTTAGGAGTGACCCTCGGTCCTATAGAGGCATCAGCCTCCTCCCAGTCCTGGGCAAGGTCCTGAAAAGGGTGCTGGTGCAGAGGCTACAAGAGAAGGTGTATGGCAGATCATGCCGATTACAGTTTGGTTTCAAGGAGGGGATGTCCACGGAGGATGCATGGCTCCATTTGAGGACTAAGGTTGATGGGTCTGGTTCAAAGTATGTGCTTGGAATCTTCATTGATTTCAGAGGAGCTTTTGACCACTTGAGATGGTCGGCCATCATGGACAGGCTCCGGGAGGTAGGATGTGAGGAGCTGGGAATATGGCGCAGTTATTTTTGTAACCGTAAGGCGGTGATTCTTGGTAGGTCTAACTCGAAATCGGTTAGTGTTGTGAGAGGATGCCCACAGGGTTCTATAGCAGGACCTATAATATGGAATCTGGTAATGGATCCCCTGCTCTACGAGTTGGACACCCGCTGCAATTTATGTGCGTTTGCGGATGATCTGGTTGTTTTAGTTGAGGGTAACTCTAGAAGTTACTTGGAAGAGGAGGGAGCGGCCCTTATGGCCATTATTAATGCTTGGGGAAACCGTGTTGGTGTCGAGATTAATTTGGACAAGACGGTGTCCATGTTGCTGAAAGGATCGCTGTCAAGGAACAGGCATCCCATTGTGAGGATAGATGGTGTTTCCGTATCATATGTAAGTAAGGTTAAATACCTAGGGGTAGTGGTGGCTGAAAGACTGAATTTCCTCCCACATGTTGATTATGTCAGGGACAAGTTGATTGTAATAGTTGGCCAGGTGCATAGGGTGCTAAGGCATGAGTGGGGTCTGCAAAGAAATGCTATAAGGCAGCTGTATGATGGTTTATTTTTGGCATGTGCGGCGTATGCTTCGTCGGTATGGTGCGACTTGGCTAGGAGGGCAGTAGGCTCCAGGAAGGTCCAGTCTTGTCAGAGAATTATTCTGCTGGCATGCTTGAGGGTTTGCAGAACGGTGTCCACCGAGGCCCTTCAGGTATTGATGGGTGCTTCACCTCTAGATCTGGAGGTTATCAGGGGGGGTATCCTCTTTAGGGTAAGTAGAGGAGTTATCCTGCCACGGGATGATTGGGTAGTTCCTGGTATGGAAAGTATGCCTAAGGATGCTATGTTGGTTCACCTGGAGGAGTGTGTTGCCCTTAGGTGGCAAGAGAGATGGGATGCTTCCACAAATGGTCGTGTCACATATAGATTTATTCCGGAAGTTAGTTTTGCCAGGTCAAATAGGATCTTCAGATTTAGCATGGAATTAGGATTCCTGCTAACTGGGCACGGATCTATGAATGGATTTTTATTTAGGAGGGCACTTAGCTCTTCCCCGGAGTGCCTATGTGGCTTCCCTGATGAGGACGTCGAACATGTTTTGTGTCACTGTCCGCTCTACTCTGATTTTAGGGATTTACCGAGTATGGGTATTCATTTTGATGACTGGGAGTGGAAATTCGAGGAGCTAGTTAGATCACCCAGCTCGCTTTTGCGTGCGGAGGATTTTGCGAGACAGTTGTTCGAAACGCGACGTAGGTTGAGGCTGGCAGTTGGTCCATAGGTGGGACAAAAAATTCGTGGACTTTGCCTGTGACTCCAAAGGGGTGAAATGGGTTACCAGTCCCATGGTTGCGTAGAGCTGAAACTGGTAGTAGCTTCGGCTACGGAACCTGACCAGAGGTTTCTGGTACCACGGGCTCTTGGATCTGGAGTCAGTCCCATGGCTCCCCAAGTGCTATAAGACCTTGGTCTTGTTGGGGCTCGGCCGGGCTTATGCCTTACTAGGGTGCCGCTCACCGAAACTGAGCGGAGGAGGTTGAGATGGACCTTGACTCTTCACGGTGAGGGGTGCACACCTACGCAGTGTGCATCTAGACCGTTCCATCGGCGTGTCTACGCAAATCATCTCACGGCCGCAGCTTTGCACACATAAAGGGTCACCAGTCCCGGCATCGTATGGGATGTAACTGGTAGTAGTTTTTAACTACGAAGTCTGACCAGAGGCTTATTCTGGTACCACGGGAGTCAGGAGCCCCTGGAACTTGTTTCCAGCCTGATTATTGGTGTGGCCCCTGTTGGGAGCTTCGTGGTGGCTTGGTTTAAACCCAAATCGCGGGTAGAGTTTTCGGACTCGGTGTGGAGTTGCACTAATTCAACCGGGTGCTATGACCCAAAGATTAGCAGAGGTATTAAGATAGGCCTCGACCCCCCACCAAGAGGAAAGTTCATGCCCATATGTATGACTTTAAATTGGTACCTGCGTATTAATGAAGGCTCAGTGGAGGTCTACCACCCTCTAAGAGACTAACATTGATACAAGGGGGCGCTGGCCGTCCCATTATAGCGAGCTACTGCGGGTGTTTGCTCGCCGTGTGTGAAGCCGTAAGGTACATACTCACGTAAAGCTAATTTCTCTGTCCCTATCAACTATCTAGCGAAACCACAGCCAAGGGAACGGGATTGGAATAATTAGCGGGGAAAGAAGACCCTGTTGAGCTTGACTCTAATCTGGCAGTGTAAGGAGACATAAGAGGTGTAGAATAAGTGGGAGTTGTTGGTTCGCCTTCATCGACAATGAAATACCACTACTCTTATTGTTTCCTTACTTACTTGATTAAGTGGAACGTGTATCATTTCTTAGCCATTATACGGATATATTTATATATCTTATGGTATTGGGTTTTGATGCAAGCTTCTTGATCAAAGTACTAAGAGTTTGTTATATAATTGTAAACAAATCTCGATGAGATGATGGCATTTCGGTGTCATTGTCGTATTTGAAATTTGGTATAACTCCTAATACTCAGGTATGATCCAATTCAAGGACATTGCCAGGTAGGGAGTTTGACTGGGGCGGTACATCTCTCAAATAATAACGGAGGTGTCCCAAGGCCAGCTCAGTGCGGACAGAAACCACACATAGGGGCAGCAAAAGCTCGGCCTATCGATCCTTTTGGTTTAAGGAGTTTTTAACAAGAGGTGTCAGAAAAGTTACCACAGGGATAACTGGCTTGCGAATGGTCCCGCAATTGGGAATTTTGTTTTCAATTGGGAGATTAGGCCGGATCTTGGCATTAGCGACCATAATATGGTGATTATTGAAGCTAGGAGAAGAGGTGAAATAGCTGCTCGGCCTGATCAGTGTAGGAGTTGGTCCATTTATGGAGTTAACTGGGCCGAATATGAGGACGAAATCCGTGATAGGTTTTTATCAGTTCCCATTCAAGTATTTGAAAGCCTTGGAGTTGACTCCAAGGTGGAGCTCTTAAGTGGTCTGGTATCCAAGGTCAACGACAGGGTGCTCACTGTCCATCGGTCTACTCCTCGGAGAGAGGTTAGATGGTGGAGTGCTGAGCTCCAGGCAAGGAAGCTGGCTCTGAGAAGGGTTAGGAGAAGGCTGCAGAAAGCTAGAAGAAGGGGATTACCTTCATTGTCAGATTTGGAGAGGACCTATAGCCTGTTGCTAAGGGTATATAAACAGATGCTGAAGGAGGCCAAGGAACGGCATTGGCGGGCTTTCCTTCAGCGGAATAGTCACGACACGTGGAGTGGAGTGTACAGGATCTGTAGGAAAGGGGATCAGTCCCTGGATCTCTCTGGATTAGTTGTTGAGGGGGAGCTCCTGACTGCATGGTCGGATTGCGCTTCTGTGCTTATGGAGACGCTTTTTCCTCGTGGGGGAAGTCCTAAGGGTGAAGTTGATATGCCCAATGTCCCTGCTCTGGAGCGTGGAGAGCTGGACGTGGCAATGGCCAGAGTACGAAGTAGAAGGTCCCCGGGAATTGGTGGGCTGACTGGTGAGATGTGGAGACACATCTACCAGGCTGTCCCCCAGTACCTGGAGTGCCTTATGGCCCAGTGTCTTAGGCTTGCTTATTTCCCGGAGGCATGGAAGGTGGCAAGGGTGGTAGCCCTCTTGAAGTCGCCGGATAGGGTTAGGAGTGACCCTCGGTCCTATAGAGGCATCAGCCTCCTCCCAGTCCTGGGCAAGGTCCTGAAAAGGGTGCTGGTGCAGAGGCTACAAGAGAAGGTGTATGGCAGATCATGCCGATTACAGTTTGGTTTCAAGGAGGGGATGTCCACGGAGGATGCATGGCTCCATTTGAGGACTAAGGTTGATGGGTCTGGTTCAAAGTATGTGCTTGGAATCTTCATTGATTTCAGAGGAGCTTTTGACCACTTGAGATGGTCGGCCATCATGGACAGGCTCCGGGAGGTAGGATGTGAGGAGCTGGGAATATGGCGCAGTTATTTTTGTAACC
>OZ005737.1:83389464-83611964 GCA_963930755.1 Eudasyphora cyanicolor
TTAAATATGAATAAAGTAGTTTTAAAGAGTAGGCTTAATATTTTCTTTTGTCATTATGTTATCACTCAATCTCAGTTCAAATGATTTTTTATGACTATTTATACCCTACACCACACTGTGGTACAGGGTATTATAAGTTTGTTTCACGGCAGATGTTTGTAACACCTGAAAATAACACAGCTAGACCCACCTTAAAGTATACCGATCGACTAAGAATCACTAGCTGAGTCGATTTAACGATGTCCGTCCGTCTGTCCATGTAAAGTTGTTCGTCGACTACAGGTCGCAATTTCACTCCGATCGTTCTGAAATTTTGCAGTTTAGAGTATTTCGCGGCTGTTAAGATCGCTATTGAATTTGGTTGAAATCGGTTCGGATTTAGATATAGCTCCCATATATATCTTTCGTCCGATTTGGCCCTTTAGTCCTATAGAAGCTGTATTTTACATCCAATCGTTTTGAAATTTAGAATGGTAGAGTTTCTTGATCCATGAACCAACATTGCCGAATTTGAAGAAAATCGGTTAAGATTTAGCTATAGCTCCCATATACATATATGTTTCGTCCGATATGGCCCTTTAGTCCTATAGAAGCTGTATTTTACAACCGATCGTTTTGAAATTTAGAATTGTAGAGTTTCTTGATCCATGAACCAACATTGCCGAATTTGAAGAAAATCGGTTAAGATTTAGCTATAGCTCCCATATATATGTTTCGTCCGATTTGGCCATTTAGTCTTATAAAAGCTGTATTTTACATCCAATCGTTTTGAAATTTAGAATGGTAGAGTTTCTTGATCCATGAACCAACATTGCCGAATTTGAAGAAAATCGGTTAAGATTTAGCTATAGCTCTCATATATATGTTTCGTCCGATTTTGGTCTTTAGTCCTGTAGAAGCTGAATTTTACATCCACTCATTTTGAAATTTAGAATGGTAGAGTTTCTTGATCCATGAACCAACACTACCGAATTTGAAGAAAATCGGTTAAGATTTAGCTATAGCTCCCATATATATGTTTCGTCCGATTTGGCCATTTAGTCTTATAAAAGCTGTATTTTACATCCAATCGTTTTGAAATTTAGAATGGTAGAGTTTCTTGATCCATGAACCAACATTGCCGAATTTAAAGAAAATCGGTTAAGATTTAGCTTTAGCTCCCATATATATGTTTCGTCCGATTTTGCTCTTTAGTCCTGAAGAAGCTGTATTTTACATCCAATCACTTTGAAATTTAGAATGGTAGAGTTTCTTGATCCATGAACCAACACTACCGAATTTGAAGAAAATCGGTTAAGATTTAGCTATAGCTCCCATATATATGTTTCGTCCGATTTGGCCCTTTAGTTCTATAGAAGCTGTATTTTACATCCAATCGTTTTGAAATTTAGAATGGCAGAGTTTATTGATCCATGAACCAACACTACCGAATTTGAAGAAAATCGGTTAAGATTTAGCTGTAGCTCCTATATACATGTTTCGTCCGATTTGGCCCTTTAGTCCTGTAGAAGCTGTATTTTACATCCAATCATTTTGAAATTGAGAATGGTAGAGTTTCTTGATCCATGAACCAACACTGCCGAATTTGAAGAAAATCGGTTAAGATTTAGCTATAGCTCCCATATATATGTTTCGTCCGATTTGGCCCTTTAGTCCTATAAAAGCTGTATTTTACATCCAATCGTTTTGAAATTAAGAATGGTTGAGTTTCTTGATCCATGTACCAACACTACCGAATTTGAAGAAAATCGGTTAAGATTTAGCTATAGCTCCCATATATATGTTTCGTCCGATTTGGCCCTTTAGTCCTATAAAAGCTGTATTTTACATCCAATCGTATTGAAATTTAGAATGGTAGAGTTTCTTGATCCATGTACCAACACTACCGAATTTGAAGAAAATCGGTTAAGATTTAGCTATAGCTCCCATATACATATATGTTTCGTCCGATTAGGCCCTTTAGTTCTATAGAAGCTATATTTTACATGAAATCGTTTTGAAATTTAGAATGGTAGAGTTTCTTGATTCATGAACCAACATTGCCGAATTTGAAGAAAATCGGTTAAGATTGGACGTTCCGTTTACGTACAATTTGACAACAGCTGATACTACATGTTGTTTACAATTACAATTATATGTTCACCGAGAAAAGTAAAGAAAATAATTTATTAATTATTTATTGTTTAAAAGTGCAAATAAACATGAAAGACGAATATTTGATTTCATTGGTGCAGTCTCACGAGTATTTATACAATAAGTATAATCCAGCATATAGGATATCTAAAAAAACAAGTAAGAAAGTTCAGTCGGGTAAACCGACTTATGAATCCCTTCACCTTGAGTCTCAAAAAAATATTAGTAAATTCATTTATTTTTTTGTTTTATTTAAATTATTATCAATTTAAATTGCATTTAATAACTTTAAAGTATGTACTGGTATTAATGTTAAAAGCTGTTTACTTTTGGTACAAAATGGTCCATTTGTGTGGGAGGTACCAAAAGGGGTGTGCCAATTACGGCCACTTTTCTCTAGACTTTAGGTACTATAAAAGCATTGCACTCTACGAAATTTCAAGTAGTTCTATGCACTGGTATCAAAGTTAAAAGCTGTTAACATTTGGTACAAAAAGGTCCATTTGTGTGGGAGGTACCAAAAGGAGCGTGACTATAATGCCCATGTTTCACTGTATTGTAGGTACTATTAAACCATTACACTCTACAAAATTGGAAGTCTTTACATGCACTGGTAATAAATTTATAAGCTATTAACTTTTGGTTCAAAATTGTCCCTTTGTGTGGGAGGTACCAAAAGGGGAGTGGCAACTTCACCCATTTTTCTCAAGGTAATAGTGACTAATAAACTAGTACTATGTGTAGAATTTCAGAGTATTCAAATAAGTAGTATATAAGATTTTAAATAATCAGTATTTCACTAAAAGTTAACCCTTTGTGGGGGGAGGTACTAGAACGAGTGGACCAATATGGCCCATCTCAGCTCATTCGACTTAAAATGACCCAAAACGCATATCCGCCGAACATACTTAGGGTCTTAGGTGACTCCTTCGATGTGTTACACTTTTGGTTCGTAGCAAATGATATATACCCTCCTCTCTAAGGTGAGGGGATAAAAAGCGAGAA
Organism: Eudasyphora cyanicolor; assembly: GCA_963930755.1. Lineage (NCBI taxonomy): Eukaryota > Metazoa > Arthropoda > Insecta > Diptera > Muscidae > Eudasyphora > Eudasyphora cyanicolor. The sequence goes on from OZ005737.1 coordinate 83,392,603, forward strand.
GCTTGGAAGCAAATTGGCAAGGAGCTGGGCGTTACAGATGAGTTTTATGAAGATCGCGGCTGACTCCATTAAAAATTAAATTTATAATTTGGATTTGGCTGAGTCCCTCTTCAGTGGAAATATACATAAGTAAAGGGTTTTCCATTAAGGACATAAGAATTTTATATATTAATAAAACACAGAATATTTAAGATATAGAGTTCAAATTTATTCCAGGTGTAGTGCAAATGATACATTTTAAGAATGAAATTCAATTTAGGTCATATGACCACCACGAGCCCGTCAACAGCGATCTATTCTTTGGACCAAATTTTCCACAAGTCTTGGACAAATTTCGACCAGAACGTTGGCAATTTCGCGTTGGATGTTGCCTCTGAGCTCGTCTAAAGTTGTTGACTTAGACCAAGGATATTCCTCTGAGGAAACGCCGCATCGCCAATAAAACAATTAGGAAAGGCTTCAAAGGATGCTGACGATAATGGTTTACTAGGAGGTACAGGTACTGTACCTAAAATAACTGATTGGCCAAACGGAGAGTACTGGAATATAGCTGTATTTAATTTAAATTAAGAAATGGAAATTGTTTGTATTAAAATAGTTTATAAATAAATGTAAGTTTAATGGACATACCCTAATCGTGTTGGCTGCCATAACTTTCAGCATTAACTAATATGAATGTATAGTTAGCATCACAGATTTCCACACAATTGGGCATATCCCACATTCGTTGAAAATCATTGGCAATGTGTTTATACTGCTGTGTAGTTTGTTCACTTCAATAAATCGGCGAAAGCAAGCGCCACAAAACGTCACTGCATTCTAAAATAATATTTCGAATTGTTGTTTTCCCCATGTTTTTAACTCCGTGCAGTCGATTATATGGAACAACCGTGACCCAAATATCTACAATTTTAAAGAATAGAATGTTAATATTTCCCAACTTGGAATCAAAGGATAAAGCAATATTTGACATACAGTGGTGTTATTGCTAGTATCTCTGCCGGTCTAATCCGTTGCTTTGGCGTAGTTAACTCATATTTTATTAATGTTAATAACAAATTAAAAACTGCCATAGGCATTACAGTGTCCGGCTTTCGCCCTGTCAAAATGTGTATAGGACGTCCACCCCATCTTGTCCGACGATATTTTCATGATTACTTTTATTGTAAATTCTGCACAGATTTAAAAAACACAAATTTATTAACATTCTTTTTAACTTCATTTTTGTTCATGTGTTGTTGTTGTCAGAACATATGACTCGTTTTCTCAACGTTAGCTAATCGCTCAAACGGGAAACGATACGGTAACGGTAAAGATAAATTACGGTTACGTATGCCTAACCCGGCCTATAAAATTACATATTTGTTCCCGTAGCTCGCCAAAGCGTATTGTGGTAGTTCGTGCATATTCTCGACCTACGTTCCGTCTCGTATAGAAGTAGCAGCCAATGAGCACGGCTTTCGAAAAATATCCACTGACGGATAAAATACTTCGTACGTTGTTGTTTCGGTAGTACTCCAGCGCCTGTCATAAAATCATCCCCAATCGGCATTCTCTTTGAAAAGCAAAAATTAATGAAAAGGATTTTCTGATGTTGCAAAATTCATATTTATTACAAACAATCTTTACATATACAATATTATAGAAGATATTCACGAGATATTAAGGAAAAATAAATTTCATCGTGATGCGGAAGTTCTTTGGAATTTAACTTTGCTGCTTCGTCTAAAATATAAAACTGCCCAAACTTAATTTTTGGTACTTGCTTATTGGTGGTAGTTTTTAACTAAATTTGTTTACTACACATGGATGGTGCACAACGAAGAATGGAGCCGAGGCAAAATTATCGCCGGCGGTGAAGCTGCCACGGCGTTTAGCTGAGCCATTGTTACCGCTAGAAAACTAACACAAAAATGGCATTTTCTTTTGGCGATTTCGTTTCTGGAAAAAGTGCCGCATTTTCTTTGCCCTTTTCCCGAAAACTGCACTTTTCTAAAGGTAAGTCCATACGATTTGCAGATCGGACAACATTGCCAGAAAAATGCAACCCTGCGAATTTACAACCGTGTGAACATACAATTTTTGTTTTGCAACGTTAGCAGAAAAGTCATTGCGAGATAATTTGCAGATTGTTATATGTGCGAAGTTTATGCATGTGACAACGGCGCCATTTCCAGAAAAACATGTTATTTGCAATACTGTCTATAATGTATTTTTATTGGCAATCCTGCATATAAATATTTACAAAATATATTGTAAATATATGAAATTGCAATGTTTTCTTGCAATCGTCTGAACTGTCAATTCACCTTTGCTTAACAATCTGTCCTTGTCCGTATATTCGCAGCGCTGTAACAGGGTTGATAACGTTTGCCGATCTGGCAATCGTCTATATTCAGCTTAACACATTTTTGAATTTTGAAAATTGGAGTTAAGTTAAAATTCGAGGGACTACATTTTTTCGACTTAAAAGGTGCAAATATTTTCTAGTATTTATCGTCGACGGGGCAACATCTTTTCCAGAAACGAAATCGCCAGTAGAAAAGGGACACCTTAATAATAGAGTAGCACACAATTCAAGGTTCTAGTTAAAAAAACTAATAAAAAGTTGATATAAAAAAATAAAAGTTTTCATAGAAAATCTATTGGATTGTATTTCATAAAGATTATTAACAAGTGAGTATGTGTGTTTTAAGGATGATACGTGAACATTTCGTAAGAATTTGTCATCATGTGCGACGGACAACATTTGTTCAACTTTATGCGTGGTACTATGTTTCTTTCATATAAAAACATGCACGACATTTTTTCGTTTGTGTACTATGTTTATTTCAACAGGAAAAACTGACATTTGGCGCCGCTACAAATTCTATTTATTTCTATTTATCTTTGTTCGCGTGAAATTCAACCGTTGTAATAAATTATCTTCCGAAATAACGAAAAAGAATGCAACGCTGTGGAAGGGAAAGTAATTATGTATGTGCAGATTCACACTCGGCAATTTTTTCCAAGCAAGTGTCAACGTTTGTGGGAGAGCGAGGCAGGCGGAAAGAGCTCTCTGCCCCTCTCTCCTACAAACTTAACACTTGCTTGTAAAAAAATGCCGAGTGTAAATCTGGACTATATGGAATAAAACAGAAGAGTGACATTCCAATTGAATTGCAATACAAAAGCATGGCAACTGGTGTCCAATGAAGTGAGAATATGTGGTAAACTATATTGTAGTTATGTTGTATGTATTGTATGACGTATCCCTGCAGCGAAGCGGACCAGTTCATAAATAGTTCTACACTGGTCCATGAGAATGTATGAACTAGTTCCACATAATAGCCTTTGCCCAGCAAGCAACTGTTTCTTTTTACATGGGCTTGTCCTAGGAAGAATCAATTGTCTCCAGCTGCATTCGTTTGGAACAGTTCTGATATAGTTCAGAATGGAATAGTTTAGAATTAATTCTAGGGAACTAGCTCTGATATAGTTCTTCAGGAATATATCTTTACTACTCCAGAACTGTTCCAAACGAATGCATCCGGAGAAAAATTGATTCTTCCTAGGACAAGCCCATGTAAAAAGAAACAGTTGCTTGCTGGAAAAAATATATTACGTAGAATTAGTTCATGCTCTTTTGGTTATGAACCAGTCTAGAACCACTTTTCAGCTTGCCTTTATTATAAAATAAAATTTAAGAATTAAAATATATTGAATGGTTTTTATTTTTATAATATTTATAAAAATTAAATTCAAATATATTTATTCTTTGAAAAACGGAAACAAATTATTTTAATTCCTAGAAAAGGGAAACTTGAAATAGTTATAATTATTATTATCATTAAAACATCTTACTTGTTAAAATTTCCACTTAACAATGAACACAAGACTGAAATGACAAGCACCACCATAAATTCCTAACGGTACCCTGCAGAGAAATTGGAAACAGTCTACGAAAAGGACCGGATCTGAGCTGGTTCAAAATGAACTAGATCCAGACTAGAGCAAAAGTAATGCAGCCAGAAACAGTTGAGCGCACGAAAAACAAGAGAATTCAAAGAAATCTGCCTAGGCAGCGCTGCTTTTGTTTGATTTTGTACAGCGTGAATATTTGTTTGTGTTTTTTCGTCTGCATTGAAATAATTCTAAGGGTTTACCGTTAGGAATTTATGGTGGTGCTTGTCATTTCAGTCTTGTGTTCATTGTTTAGTGGAAATTTGAACAAGTAAGACGTTATAATGATAATAATAATAATAACTATTTCAAGTTTCCCTTTTCTAGGAATTAAAATAATTTATTTCCGTTTCTAAAACAAAAAATATATTTCAATTTATCAATAAATATTTTGTTTTTAATTCTTAAATTTTATAATAAAGGCAAGCTGAAAAGTGGTTGTAGACTAGTCCATAACCAAGAGAGCATGAACTAATTCTACATAATATATTTTTTCCAGCAAGCAACTGTTTCTTTTTACATGGGCTTGTCCTAGGAAGAATCAATTTTTCTCCGGGAGCATTCGTTTGGAACAGTTCTGGAGTAGTTTAGATATATTCCTGAAGAACTATATCAGAGCTAGTTCCCTAGAATTAATTCTAAACTATTCCATTCTGAACTATATTAGAACTGTTCCAAACGAATGCAGCTGGAGACAATTGATTCTTCCTAGGACAAGCCCATGTAAAAAGAAACAGTTGATTGCTGGGCAAAGGGTATTATGTAGAACTAGTTCATACATTCTCATGGACCAGTGTAGAACTATTTATGAACTGGTCCGCTTCGCTGCAGGGTAAACACAGAATTATTTCAAACACAAACAAATATTCACGCTTTACAAAATCAAACAGAAGCAGCGCTGCCTAGGCAGATTTCTTTGAATTCTCTTGTTTTTTGCGCTCAACTGTTTCTGGCTGCATTACTTTTGCTCTAGTCTGGATCTAGTTCATTTTGGACCAGCTCAGATCCGGTCCTTTTCATAGACTGTTTCCATTTTCTCTGCAGGGTATGTATTGTATTGTACATGTATATTGTATGACGTGCTACACATGAGACACAGGGTTGCCAGAACTGGGGTTTTGACCCCAATACTGGGGTTTTGTCAATGCAAATTGGGATAAAAAAAAATAATGTGGGGGTGGGGTTTTTGTTAGGGGATTTTTGTAAATTATGTTGGGGTTTCTTGGGGTTTATTTGATGCAATATAAAGATTTTCATAATCTTGTATGATATTTATCCAAAAATGAGCTCGAGGTCTATCTGTTATGGTTTTTTATGTGTTTTTTATATTCATTCAATATTTCGTCGAAAGACATCATCAGGATCAGAAAATATAACTGCGTAAATCCGTAGAAAATTAGTATGGACTCCCTTCGTGGTTGTCTGTTGTCATACGCATGACAACACGAAACACTTTAATTTTTTAAACCATTTGTTAACGAGTATTTTCTAAAATGATTTTACCAAATCTGAACTTCGTATTTAAAAATAGTACGAGACTTTGCACTATTAGGTATAAATTGCCATCAAATGAAAATCTGAAAAATTAATTATAAGGATGTTTCTACATTCTGACCTTCTGTCACCACAAACAGATACTTGAAGCGGTTAAGAAGATATTACAATTTTAACAAATGGTATTTTTAGAAAAAAACCTGAGATCTGTGCCATAAAAACTACAACAAATTTTGAAAAACTAAAAATGCCAAAAAATTGTCCCTAGTAGAGTAAAGTTTATTAAAATCAAAAGAGAAATTTTTAAAATGTTTGTTTTTGAATTCATTTCGAGTTTTTTATATGTTTGACATGTTTTCAATGAAAATAGTTTTATGTGGGGTTAAGTTGGGGATTTTCTTGTGATTATTTGGGGACAACAGCAATTTTTTTCTGGCATCCCTGATGAGACAATATTTCCAAGCAACTGTAAAAGTTTGTAGGAGAGAGAGGCAGAGAGCTATTTCCGCTTGCCTCTCTCTCCTAAAAACTTTGACACTTGCTTGGAAATATTGCCTCATGTGTAGCACCCCGCCAGTGTCATGGGTAATCACTTCCACCATATCACCACATTCGTAGTCGATTACTGTGTAGCTAATTTCCTTGTATACAGATTTACGTTAGTATGGTAATACACTACACTAAATTAAAATTAAATAAAAATATATTTTTTTTTTCAAAATCATATTCCGATTCAGAAAGTCGAATTTCGTCCAGAAAAAATAGAAGTCTATTCGGAAAAAATTTCAGCTACGTCTAGAATTGTTTATCGACATATAAAAGTTCACAACTTTAGTTCATTTAACATTACACACTACTCCAAACACTACATTGTAGTGTACTTTTAGTAAGATTTGTCCAAAGCGACTACGCACTGCACTACCTTGTAATGTAGCTGTAGTGGGTTATACACATTTTTGCGAATGAGAGAGAATTCTCTCTGATTTATTTTCCTTCAATAAACAAACAAAAAAAGAGTTTTAAACTGAAGCAAATTCCCATGGGATAGTTTGTATGTACAGAAAGAATTGTGGAAAATGCCGTTATTTTGCCCATAAATGATTTTATGTTTGCTTAGATTAGAGAATTTTTTCAGCTTTCTCCAGTGCGTGTTGAAGTTTTAAGGAGTGAAGTTTATTCATTGAGCGTTAAAAGTGACATTTTTTATTGAGAAAATAAATAATCAAAGGTAAGAATGAGCAAAAGAAATCTGAAAAGAAAAGTAAAGAAGGAAAAAGAATTGATGCTAGGAGATTTTAATAAAATAGGCTTAGACATTAATTTCACAGAAACACCCCAAAAAGTGCAGCAAATACGCTGCCAATTTCCTAGCATTAATCAGGAAAATATTTCTTTAATAACACCTGAAAACGAAAATCAAAATGTGGGAAAAACTTATGTAAGCAACGAAAAAACATCAAGTTTAGACCAAAAACTCAGGACGTGGTTTGTAAAACATAGGCCAACGAGAGCTTGTGCGGACGATTTATATAAAATTTTACAATCTGAAAATTTAAATATAAAATGTTTCTCTACTTTTAAACGCAATACAATAAAGGATATTACTACTGTGGCTGGAGGATCTTATCTCCATATTGGATTTTCTTCTCAATTGAAAAAAATTGCCAAAGTAATTGATCTTCCAGTAAATATAAACATTGATGTCAACGTTGATGGCCTACCGCTTTTCAGAAGCTCTAAAACACAATTATGGCCTATTTTGGTTAGAATAAACAATGTAGAAAGATCTCCTGTTTTCCCGGTAGGCATATATTTAGGAAATAGTAAGCCAGTTGACTGCGACCAATATTTGAACCATTTTGCTTCAGATATTTTAGATTTGAGGGAAAATGGTATTCAAATTGGCGATACAATAATACATATTACTATACGCGCATTCGTATGTGACGCTCCTGCCAGAGCTTTTATAAATGGAACTCCAAGCCATGTATCAAAGCACGGATGTACTAAGTGTACTCAAGAGGGGAAAAAATCAATGGGGTCTTAACATACTGGGAATCATCTGGAGTTCTCATAACTGATTCTGATTTCTCAAACAGAAAATATCCAAACCACCACAACCCCAAGTACTTAAAACATAAATCTACATTGGAGAACTTAGGTATAAATATGGTGACACAGATTCCATTAGATTTAATGCACCTCATTGACTTGGGCGTGACAAGAAAATTCTTATTGAGAATCATCCAAAATAATTCCAGTTTTCAATGTTCAAAAGATATCAAAAGCCAAATATCGAAAAATCTTCTCGAAATTCGACAATTTGTTCCCAAAGAATTTGTCCGAAAACCTCGATCACTTGATGACGTGATGTATTGGAAAGCAACAGAGTTTAGACAGTTCTTACTTTATTCTGGGATTGTAGTCTTAAAAAACTTAATTCCCGAAGATTTTTATTATGAGTTTTTGTTACTACATTGTGCGTACCGTCTTCTTTGTTGTCCAAAACAGCGACATAGTAATTTAGATACTTCACAATGTTTGCTAAACATGTTTGTTGAAAATTTTCCAATTTTGTTCGGATTGAACAGCATTTCATACAATGTACATAGCTTATTGCATGTAAAAGATTCCATTGAACAGGTTGGAGATCCAACTGGAGGATCCTCCTATGCTTTTGAGAATAAATTGCAACAAATTAAGAAAATGGTTAGAAAGCCCACACAAATTTTAGAACAGTTGTTCCGCTGCATATCTGAAGAAAAATACATCTCGAATTCAAACAAGCAAGATATTGTTATATCAGAAAATGAAGAATCTTGCAATCTACGTGGGTATTATTTAAGTGGGAAGTCACCGAATAATATATGTTACGTGAAGGGGAGTATTCCCATAAAAATTTACAATTTTTGCAATGATAATGGAGGTTCTGTGTGTGGTCAACGATTTAAAAATCTTAGATCGTTTTATTATGAACCTTGTGATTCAGCATCTTTAGGAATCTACATAGCAGATGCACAGGTGTCGATGGAGAAAGAATCATTTTATTTAACTGAAATAGAATGTAAAGCTCTGGGCTTTCCATATAAAGACGAACAAATATTATTACCAATTTTACATTGTTGTGAAAAGATATAGATATATTTCTAATCATTTGAACTCCATTTTCTTTATATTTTAATTTCTTACGAATACATTATAAATACAATATTTTCCTGAATAATAAGATCAATAAAATGTAAATTTCCTGAATTTTTCCGATTCCATCCGTTTTATAGATCAATGATATTTATTACAAAAACAGTACAGATTTTATTGTCATTGCCTTATATTTTTAGTTTCACAATGTCTGACCTAACTAGCTCCCCAATTAAAATCAAACGCCGTATATTAAGACTTATGTCGGAGGAAGAAAATAGCATGCCAATTTCAAACAGCCAAAATTGTAAGTAACATATATTTATATTTAGCATTATTGGAATATTTGTAAAAAATTACATACATTTTTGTAGCAAGCGGCGATTCCTGCAGATGCTGCCAAAAGGTTCAGAAAGAACTAAAGGAATTGAAGCAGCAAAATACTATACTTCAAGGTAAATTTATTTATATGTATATTTATTTATTTAATTACTCGTATTTATTCATTAATTTATTTATATATTTAATTGTTTTATATATTTACATCTTTATTGATTTCTTTGCTTATTTTTTTATATATGCTTTCTATTAAATTTATTTATATATTTGTTTATTTATTTTATTTTACATTATTTTATTTATTTATTTATGTTTTTCTTTTTTTTAATTTTAGCACAAATGAAATTTGTAGTTGAAGCTATGGCGGAACAAAAGATCCTCCTAAAGGAAGCCATTCGGCAGCACGTTGATGAAGTTCCTCTTTTCAAAAAGTTCCCAATTGAAAGCGAGGAACAATTAATAGCATGTAATGAAGAAATTACAGACATTAACAGAGCAGCTTATGTAAATAATTTTATTTCAAATCCGGCTTATTATAATTTGTTCAAATTATTTTTCACATTTTTCAGATCAACACCATTAACACAATTTTAAAACGTGGAGGAGTTTTGAAATCATTAAAAAATGTACTGAGTACCGAAGTTGTACTTCAGTATAATGTTGCAGGGATTCATGGCAAAAAATCATTAAAGGATTTAATGAATTTGTATCCCGTATTGCTAGGTAAATAACTTTAAACAATTTATGTACCCATGTATATATGTATATAAAAAAAAATATATTTGTATTTTTCAGAATCGGTCCCTGCATCGGATGATACAACTAATCCAGAAGATATGATACGAAAGGCCATAATGCTCCAAAAAAAGCGGCACTTTAAAAAAATTTGTGTCGACAAGAAAGTTAATAAAACCAAAAATATTGTTATTTAGTTTATTTTATATTATTTTGTTTCATATTATTAAATTATAATTTATTTTTTGGCAATGAAATATGCAGTTTAATTTTATTAATGTTTTTGGATAGTGCATTTGAAATAAACTTTTTGTGTTAAAGAAACTGAATTTGAAACTGGTTTTTTGACAAAATATGCCAAATAGTTTAAAAAACGATGGTTCTGTAGCTAGAATCTTGAAACTAGTTACACAAATAGAAAAATTTGGGTTAAAAATGTAAATGGTTCAGGAAACGTTAGTTATGCAATCAGAATCTATCTAACTAATTTCGAAGTCGGTTACAATGTAGTGCATAAAGGGGTCAACTCACTACCCTCTCGATTACAATGTAGTGCATAAGGGAGTCAAATCACTACCTCCTATGACAGCCCCGTGTTAAAGTAGTCAGTTAAAAGCATGGCGGGTAGTTTAGTCTGTAGCTAGTACTGGGAGATTTGTAGTTAGCGTGTAATGCATTTTTGACCAACTCCATTCCCTGCTGGGACGTCATACAATATACATATACAATACAATATATACGTCATACAATACATACAACATAACTACAATATCCCTGCAGCCAGAAGGACTAGTTTGTATATAGAAATATACTAGTTGCTTTTTACTTCAAACTAGTAACATATCTGTCCTTTTTTCATATAACGAACTATCGATTTTAACATTGGCTTGTCATAGGCACCCAACTAGTTCATTTGTTTACAATTCAGCACTAGTTAATATCTAGTTCACTTATTACTATATTTGAGAATAAGAGAGTACAGAGAATGGTGGTGGGAGAGAGACACATTTACTCTGCCACCACCAGGCGAGTAGTTGCTCGGAAAACAGGTCAGACAATCGGTTTTGCTTATTTCTCTGCTGGTGACGGCAGAGAGACGAACGTGTCGATCTGCAACCACCATGTAGGTACCATGCAAGTACTGTAAAGCAGCACAGATAATCGTTTTTGCTGGCAGAGATGCGATGGGTTTGCATAGGTCACATTGCGACTAGCTTATGACTGGTTCAACACGCAACTAGAAATGATTTAAGCTGCAGGGATAGTTTACCACATACATATTCTCACTTCATTGGACACCAGTTGCCATGCTTTTGTATTGCAATCCAATTGGAATGCCTCTCTTCTGTTTTATTCCATTTAGTCCAGATTTACACTCGGCATTTTTTTACAAGCAAGTGTTAAGTTTGTAGGAGAGAGGGGCAGAGAGCTCTTTCCGCCTGCCTCGCTCTCCCACAAACGTTGACACTTGCTTTGAAAAAATTGCCGAGTGTGAATCTGCACATACATAATTACTTTCCCTTCCACAGCGTTGCATTCTTTTTCGTTATTTCGGAAGATAATTTATTACAACGGTTGAATTTCACGCGAACAAAGATAAATAGAAATAAATAGAATTTGTAGCGGCGCAAAATGTCAGTTTTTCGTGTTGAAATAAACATAGTAACACAAACGAAAAAATGTCGTGCATGTTTTTGTATGGGATTTCAACGCGAAATAGAAACATAGTACCACGCTTAAAGTTGAACAAATTTTGTCCTTCGCACATGATGACAAATTCTTATGAAATGTTTACATATCATTCTTAAAACACACATACTCACTTGTTAATAATCTTTATGAAATATAATCCAATAGATTTTCTATGAAAACTTTTATTTTTTTTATATCAGCTTTTTATTAGTTTTTTTAACTAGAACCTTGAATTGTGTGCTACTCTATTATTAAGGTGTCCCTTTTCTACTGGCGATTTCGTTTCTGGAAAAGATGTTGCCCCGTCGACGATAAATACTAGAAAATATTTGCACCTTTTAAGTCGAAAAAATGTAGTCCCTCGAATTTGAACTTAACTCCAATTTTCAAAATTCAAAAATGTGTTAAGCTGAATATAGACGATTGCCAGAACGTTATCAACCCTGTTACAGCGCTGCGAATATACGGACAAGGACAGATTGTTAAGCAAAGGTGAATTGACAGTTCAGACGATTGCAAGAAAACATTACAATTTCATATATTTACAATATATTTTGTAAATATTTATATGCAGGATTGCCAATAAAAATACATTATAGACAGTATTGCAAATAACATGTTTTTCTGGAAATGGCGCCGTTGTCACATTCATAAACTTCGCACATATAACAATCTGCAAATTATCTCGCAATGACTTTTCTGCTAACGTTGCAAAACAAAAATTGTATGTTCACACGGTTGTAAATTCACAGGGTTGCATTTTTCTGGCAATGTTGTCCGATCTGCAAATCGTATGGACTTACCTTTAGAAAAGTGCAGTTTTCGGGAAAAGGGCAAAGAAAATGCGGCACTTTTTCCAGAAACGAAATCGCCAAAAGAAAATGCTATTTTTGTGTTAGTTTTCTAGCGGTAACAATGGCTCAGCTAAACGCCGTGGCAGCTTCACCGCCGGCGATAATATTGCCTCGGCTCCATTCTTCGTTGTGCACCATCCATGTAGTAAACAAATTTAGTTAAAAACTACCACCAATAAGCAAGTACCAAAAATTAAGTTTGGGCAGTTTTATATTTTAGACGAAGCAGCAAAGTTAAATTCCAAAGATCTTCCGCATCACGATGAAATTTATTTTTCCTTAATATCTCGTGAATATCTTCTATAATATTGTATATGTAAAGATTGTTTGTAATAAAGATGAATTTTCAACATCAGAAAATCCTTTTCAATAATTTTTGCTTTTCAAAGAGAATGCCGATTGGGGATGATTTTATGACAGGCGCTGGAGTACTACCGAAACAACAACGTACGAAGTATTTTATCCGTCAGTGGATATTTTTCGAACGCCGTGCTCATTGGCTGCTACTTCTATACGAGACGGAACGTAGGTCGAGAATATGCACGAACTACCACAATACGCTTTGGCGAGCTACGGGAACAAATATGTAATTTTATAGGCCGGGTTAGGCATACGTAACCGTAATTTATCTTTACCGTTGCCGTATCGTTTCCCGTTTGAGCGATTAGCCAACGTTGAGAAAACGAGTCATATGTTCTGACAACAACAACACATAAGTAAACAAAAAAGCCGCGATTTCTTTTTGTTAGGTTTATTAAAAATGAAGTTAAAAAGAATGTTAATAAATTTGTGTTTTTTAAATCTGTGCAGAATTTACAATAAAAGTAATCAAGAAAATATGGTCGGACAAGAAGATGGGGTGGACGTCCTATACACATTTTGACTGGGCGAAAGCCGGACACTATAATGCCTATGGCAGTTTTTAATTTGTTATTAACATTAATAAAATATGAGTTAACTACGCCAAAGCAACGGATTAGACCGGCAGAGATACTAGCAATAACACCACTGTATGTCAAATATTGCTTTATCCTATGATTCCAAGTTGGAAAATATTAACATTCTATTCTTTAAAATTGTAGATATTTGGTCACGGTTGTTCCATATAATCGACTGCACGTAGTCACAAGCTGGGGAAAACAACAATTCGAAATATTATTTTAGAATGCAGTGACGTTTTGTGGCGCTTGCTTTCGCCGATTTATTGAAGTGAACAAACTACACAGCAGTATAAACACATTGCCAATGATTTTCAACGAATGTGGGATATGCCCAATTGTGTGGAAATCTGTGATGCTAACTATACATTCATATTAGTTAATGCTGGAAGTTATGGCAGCCAACACGATTAGGGTATGTCCATTAAACTTACATTTATTTATAATCTATTTTAATACAAACAATTTCCATTTCTTAATTTAAATTAAATACAGCTATATTCCAGTACTCTCCGTTTGGCCAATCAGTTATTTTAGGTACAGTACCTGTACCTCCTAGTAAACCATTATCGTCAGCATCCTTTGAAGCCTTTCCTAATTGTTTTATTGGCGATGCGGCGTTTCCTCTGAGGAATATCCTTGGTCTAAGTCAACAACTTTAGACGAGCTCAGAGGCAACATCCAACGCGAAATTGCCAACGTTCCGGTCGAAATGTGTCCAAGACTTGTGGAAAATTGGGTCCAAAGAATAGATCGCTGTTGACGGGCTCGTGGTGGTCATATGACCGAAATTGAATTTCATTCTTAAAATGTAACATTTGCACTACACCTGGAATAAATTTGAACTCTATATCTTAAATATTCTGTGTTTTATTAATATATAAAATTCTTATGTCCTTAATGGAAAACCCTTTACTTATGTATATTTCCACTGAAGAGGGACTCAGCCAAATCCAAATTATAAATTTAATTTTTAATGGAGTCAGCCGCGATCTTCATAAAACTCATCTGTAACGCCCAGCTCCTTGCCAATTTGCTTCCAAGCTTCTCGCTTTTTTTTTAGATATCCTATATGCTGGATTATACTTATTGTATAAATACTCGTGAGACTGCACCAATGAAATCAAATATTCGTCTTTCATATTTATTTGCACTTTTAAACAATAAATAATTAATAAATTATTGTCTTTACTTTTCTCGGTGAACATATAATTGTAATTGTAAACAACATGTAGTATCAGCTGTTGTCAAATTGTACGTAAACGGAACGTCCAATTCTGATTTCAACAGATTCAGCCGTCCGTTTACGTTTCCGTTGGCTACTAGTTTCCACTGATTTCCATATGACAGATTGAATCAGCTGATTTGTTACGCTACGGGGGCGTTACGGTTAAGTTTGCCTAACCCAGCCTTATATCTGTGCATAATTTTTATTAAAATATGTATGTATTTATAATTTTATTTCTATAGAGTGCAAGTAAAGGCCCAACCATAATATGCATGAGCTGACTTAAGCCAACTTAAGAAATGGTGCGAGTACATACAAATCATATGTGATAAACCATAATGTACTTACGTGAACTTTTCGTTAATTTCTCTCAGTACCCATTTGCTTAAGCAAGGTGCGAAACTGAACGCACATTCCGTACGGAATTACTTAAGTTAGCTTAAGCATATTATGGTTGGGCCTTTATTCCTTTCTCTCTCTCGAGTACGTTCTGACAACTGTGGATTTTTTGAAATTATCCGATGCATTTGAAAGCGTATTTCGGTTGGTATAGAACATTTCTGTATGTACATTTGAAGTCGATTTTAAAAGACATCATAAGTTCTCACTCCTATTTAGGAGGCAGCTTACTGGTAAGCGCAAATCTAAGTTCCGGGTTACATGGATCAATAAACTCTACCATTCTAAATTTCAAAATGATTGGATGTAAAATACCGCTTCTACAGGACTAAAGAGCAAAATCGGACGAAAAATATATGTATATGGGAGCTATAGCTAAATCTTAACCGATTTTCTTCAAATTCGGCAATGTTCGTTCATGGATCAAGAAACCTTACCATTCTAAATTTCAAAACGATTGGATGTAAAATACAGCTTCTATAGGACTAAAGGGCCAAATCGGAAGAAAGATATATATGGGAGCTACATCTAAATCAGAACCGATTTCAACCAAATTCAATAGGGATCTTTACAGCTGCGAAATACTCTAAACTGCAAAATTTCAGAACGATCGGAGTGAAATTGCGACCTGTAGTCGACGAACAACTTTACATGGACAGACGGACAGACATGGTTAAATCGACTCATCTAGTGATTCTGAGTCGATCGGTATACTTTAAGGTGGGCCTAGCTGTGTTATTTTCAGGTGTTACAAACATCTGCCGTGAAACAAACTTATAATACCCTGTACCACAGTGTGGTGTAGGGTATAAAAAGAGAGACTTTAAGCAAGCGAAATAACTAATGCTCATAATTGAAAAATAGTCATAAAAAATCATTTGAACTGAGATTGAGTGATAACATAATGACAAAAGAAAATATTAAGCCTACTCTTTAAAACTACTTTATTCATATTTAAGGGGAAATTATATCAGTTTGGGTTTACTCACCAACGTATGGTTGCCATGTGGAAGATCTTCGATACGTCTCTGTTGTTGGTTTAGCTGTTTTTGGGAATAAGATATATTATGTCTTGCATTGATTTGATTGAGAAATTAATGTCTAAGGAGAAATATAGTTAAATTTTATCTATAATTCAAAGCTAAATTTTTTAAATATAAATTGTAATGATGCCTTAATTCAGGAAAAATGCGTGTAGCGTGTACACTCATGGAATTAAAGACACATGGGTCTATCCGGAAATAGTTCCATTGGAATTTTCCATAGTTATTTATGTTCCACCAATTGAATCGTTATCTGGACAGGTTGCTCGTTTCAGTTAGAGTAGACTATTTCTTCTGGGCCAAAGATTTGGGACAGAAATCACATAACTAGTCTAGCATGGTAGGATTACAGATATACTGGTGATGTTAGATCTCAGGTTGATATGGAGCTGCGATCTAAGCGTACCCTGTGGGTAGCTTGATCGCAGCAATGTATAATGTTACGAGGCAATATTTCCAAGCAAGTGTAAAAGTTTGTAGGAGAGAGAGGCAGAGAGCTATTTCCGCTTGCCTCTCACTCCTAAAAACTTTGACACTTGCTTGGAAATATTGCCTCGTGTGTAGCACGTCATACAAGCGTAAATATACATAACGTAACATAAATATACATAGTACGCAGTCTTGAAAATATTGGGTTTCTACGTTCGAAGCAAACTACATATATGTCAGCTACAGGTACTGCATCATATGTATGTACCTTAAACCCGGAATTTGTGAATGAAATTTCTTATTAATAAATTTGTGTAATTCATCGCCTTAAAGAGGGAAGTCGATTTTCTGAAAAATATTATAAAGTTATACTTCGAAGTATGAGTAAAAGGCAAAGAACTTTCCAATGTGTAAATGATCCCGACAATTTCTGCTACATCTGCGGAAAATATGTAATTAAAAAAAATCGACGTGCGTTTAGTAAAATAATAGATGAAATATATGTGCAATATTTTGGTATACGAGTTAAAAATATGAACGAACCGTGGACACCTAGTATTTTGTGTAATTCGTGCCATGTAAATCTTACTCGATGGAGTAGTGGAAGCATGCGGTAAGTACATTACAATTAATGTATTACAATGTTTTGTGGAATAAAACGTTTTAATTTTAGACGACAAGTGCAATTTGGAATGCCAATGATTTGGAGACAACCATTCATTCACGATACGGACTGCTATTTTTGTCTAAGTAAACAGATTGCAGTAGGAAGGAACATTCACTGGAATTACGCTGAAGTAAAATCTGTCACTTCGCCAGTTGCACATTCGGAAACAATACCAATTCCCAAGTGTCCAAGTATAGCTAACAACCTAATTACGGAAACATCATCAAGTTCAACTGAGTACTCAACTCTGAGCGATTCAAGTTTGAGTCGGAAGTCATCGCTTTTAACTCAGTTTCAACTCAAAGATCTATTGAGATAAGGCAATACTACTTGCATCTCGGATGAAACAGTACAATATTTTGGCCCCAGATGTTAACATATCATATTATAGAGTCCGTGATATACCTTACAAACAATTTTATACAACTGTGGATAACATATGCTTTTGCAAGGACATTTCCGGATTGTTAGAGGAACTTAATCAAACATACAATTCAAAGGAATTGCGGTTATCTGTTGACAGCAGTAACGAAAGTTTGAAAGCAGTACTTTTGCACAACTTAAATCAGAAACCGTCGATTCCCATTGCTCATGCTGTCAACACTAAGGATTCATACGAAAATACGGCTATATTGATAAAATACATAAAATATGAACAGCATGACTGGACAATTTGTTGTGATTTAAAAGTAATAAAGCTGTTTTTTATGCCTCTGGGATAGCCGTGCTCGCGAAGATCATTACAGAAGAAAGAAATGGCCAACAATAAAACACATTACATTGGGTGAAAACAACATAAAATACACACCTCTCGTCCAAAAAGAAAACATTGTTATGCCAACACAGCATATTAAGCTGGGGCTCTTTAAAAATTGTGTAAAAGCCTTAAGGAAAGATGGCAATTCACTGTCATATTTAAAAAGTTTATTTAAAAGTCTATCTTTTCAAAAAATCGAAGAAGATTTTTTGATGGGCCTAAAGGAAACTGATGAAAGATGTGAATTTCGAATCATATTTGACGTCGGATTAAATTGCAGCATGGAGGTCGTTTAAGCGTGTAGTTTCGAATTTCCTTGGATCCAATAAAAGCCCGCAATATGAAACAATGATTAATGATTTGTTAAAAAATTGGTTAGAAATATATTTTTTATATTTATGTATATAACACATATGTATGTATGTATTCTTCCAACTTATTTTTTGCTGTATGTATTCCAACAGGTGTAAATAGGTCCCTCAAAATTCATTTCTTGCATTCTCATTTATACTTTTTCCCCAAGAATCTTGGCGACGTAAGAGACGAACATGGCGAAAGGTTTCACTAAGAATTGAAGTCCATCGAGCGGCGTTACCAAGGGCACTGGGATGAAAGAATGATGGGAGATTATATTTGGTCCCTCATTAGAGAAACCGATTCCGAAATCTACAAACGTCAACAAAGAACTCACAATTACTTCTAAAAACAATTACTTTGAAATTCTCTTACGCTACCAAAAGGGCTATGATTTCTACATTTATCCATAGATTTTTTAAAATAGGCATTATTTTCTTCGCTAGGATGCAAACTTTTAAAACATAAAATAAAATATTTTTTTCTATTTTTATGTTTTTTCCTCCCAGGATTTTTTTTGTTGAAAAAATCTACTATTTCCAATTTGTTTAATGAATGTTACTAAACCACTCTTTCTAAGTGAAAGAGATATTTCCAACATTGGTAGCCCATATTAATAGCTCTAATTTAACGTATAAGTCGACCTGATTTGGCATATACTCCAAAAATTATATTGCAAATACTAAGGGTACCTTCGACGATAATAGTATTTTGAATAAAATTTTTTTTTAAAACAAATTTATCCATAAAGAAATTTTTGGTTTTGATTTTAACAGTATGCCACAATCTATACAAAAAAGTAATTTTTAGGGGTGAGACACAAACAATTTTTTTGCTGCATAGTGTTATCAGCCCTTTTAAAGTGCTGCAAATGTATGGACAATGACAGATTGTTAGGTAAAGGTGAATTGTCAGTTCAGACGATTGCATGAAAATAGACAGAGTTGCCAATAAAATGTTTCTCTGACAATGGCGCCATTGTGACATGCATAAACATCGCACATTTGACAATCAAATTTGTCTACAATTATCTCACAATAGCAACGTTGTGTTTACACGTTTGCCAGATGTCTACCAATATTATTTTCTTACAACGACTTCAAACGGTTGTGTTCACAGGGTTGAATTTTTCCCGCCATTTTCCTGGCAATACTGTCAGATTTGACAGCCGTGTTTACATAGCTTAACGCTAACGAATCAATAAGACAATGAAATTGGGAAGTACCTGTTTGAAAATTGCTGTAAGGAACATAAAGTTGTCTTGCGAGGTGCAAAAGGAAGAAGTTCTGTTTCTGGAAGAGCATTCGAAGAATAATTTTCTATAATATCATACAAAATCAAAAAATCATACAAAAATAGGAAATTGATTTTATTATTTGTAACATTAGCACAGCGTTCTCCATTATCAAATAACCCGCGATTTTGGTAGAAACAGTTCCGGTTTGTTAACTCGAAAAAACATTCTGCCGAAAAAACATAGTCCCACCTTTAGCCTGCTACGTCCAGAATTTTAGTAGAGATAAGTCACCAACTGAACAGCATTTTCTCATATTGCATATATTGATTCGAGCCATAAAATATCTGAAATCTTTATTTACGCTAAAAAGTTGATCGTTCCAAACTCTGCCTTGTTAGCCCAAATGATCAAGTGTTTCACATAGATCGACTTGTAATGAAAGAGCGTCTCAAAGAAATAATAACAAAAGCAATTATAAACAAAATGAAAGAAAAAAGTAACTGGTTTTCTGAAGGAGAATGCCAGGAGCACAGGATAGGACATCTAGATCAGCGATGGGCACACAGATACCTCCACAAAATTCAATATCGTACGTCTGTATTTGTGAGAAGTGCCAACGCTCTCTTTGCGCACTGCGAGAAATATTATGATTAGTTACTAGCAAATTTAATTTGATAGGTAATAAAGAAACAATAATTTCCAAAGCAAAAAGAAAAGTTGAACATATTCTACATGTATTTTTATTATTATTTATTGTATTTAAATTTTCGACTGTCCAACTTTTTTTTGGTTCTGTGTATTTAAAAATGTTTAAATTTTTTAATATGTTATAAGCAATATTTATATGTAAACAAAAAATGTAAGATATGCTTCTACCGTTGTAAAAAAAGTTCATACAATTTTATGCGTGACAACGCATTTGCCGGAAAAATACAGCAAACAAAAATGTTGCTGCAATTTATCACAAATTTTTTCTTTATGTGCACGCTAAGCGACGACACAACCTCGTCGATCGAATGTCCAAGCGCGACTGAATGATATTTAACTCTCATTCAATGAGTGTGCTCATGTACACGTGAGAGGAAAAACCCAGGGTAGTGCTTTTGCCCATCGCTGATCCAGATTATCTCTTGCGTATCCTTTTGTTCAGAAATATTCAGTGGTTATCAGAGTCCATGACTTCTGAAGACAAAGATCGAAAGCGTGAACGTAAATTGAAGAGAATCAATTCAAAATTCTAATTTTTGTAAATGAGAGCGTGTTAAGTCTACTTCCAAAAACTTCTAATAAAACATCGGTTCTGCTGCGATTCTCACTTTCAAACGTACAACCAATAACATCTATAAAATTTCTCATTTTATACCTCTATACCGGTTCATCTTCATGCTACAGACTTTTAATTTCGGGCAATGCGTACCGAGTACAATATCGGCAAACACTTCTACACAAAGGCAGCATTACAAAACTGCTACTACTATATTAATTGCTATATTTTCCTACTATTCATGAAACTATAAGTATTTCATAGGAATAATATATTCTCCAGTAAGTCCCAAGTGTTATAACGCCTAGATCTTGTTGGGGACTCGGCCGGGCGAAGCTTTAAAACTGGGTTCCGTTCACCGTATCCGAAAGGAAGAGGTCCGGTGGACTTCGCTCTTTATAGCGAGAGGTGCATACCTACGTGTATGCATTCATACCGTTCATGTTTACGCTAACCATTCCACGGCCGCAGCTTTTCTTTCTGATAGCGTGACCAGTCCCGCATCGTATGGGAAAAACTGCTGGTTTACACTAAAATCACAGAGAGTATTTGTGGCCGATGTCGAGTTCCATTCATTAGATTATTCATCAACCCCTCACCAAGAGTGAAGCCATACCCATATGTATGTCTTCAAATTGGTACCTGAGGATTTTTGGTGATGACCTTGTGGAGGATTACCACCCTCTAAGTGTTCTTCATTGCCAATACAAATGCCGCTGGTAATGCAACGGATTTGTGATGATAACTCTGTGGAGGATTACCACCCTCTAAGAGGTTTTCATTGCTAATACAAATTGCCAGTGTGGCTGGCGAAAATATTTTTTATTATTTACGATACTCAGCCTAAGACCAGGGTGTAATGCTTTGATGTAAAGTGTTAAATCGGTGATCGGCACTCACCGTACAGCAAAAACACCAGCTGTAGCTGCAGTAACATACAACAGCTTTAGATGCAACAACACACACAACCCGTAGCTGAAACAGCACACACCATCCGTATCTATAACAACAAAAATGACAAAACTTGATACAACGACACCGTAATACATGTAGAATTGTGCCACACTATTTTGCCGACAAATGTTTTTAAGATCACTTGTCATACATTTTGACCATGGGTTGAAGGTCTCATAACACAGTGCGACAGTCCAAAAACCTCGATACTATTTTTCTTGTAGGTCTTGGCGAGACACACCCAAAACCCGGATTTACGGGTAGAAAACCGATTTTCTTGCCTTTTTCCACTTGAACGGGTATAACTTTGTAAGATATTACCCGATTTTTAATCTCAAAAGGAGAATTAGAGCATTCGAACGATGTTTCCGGGGAATTCCAAAAAAAGATTCGTGTTTTACTCGACGAGACCTACAGGAAAAATAGTATCGCGTCATTTGCTTATCAACTTGAGTTTATATTGTCGCACTGTGTAATATATCTGTGGTCATAATCGATAACTGCCCAAGTCGACTTCAGAAATATTTCCCTTATATGTATATGCTATCATATTCTCCTAACAATACTTAATATTATTGCTTGTGACCACATATATTTATTTGTTTATTTATTTCACAAAAAAATTATGTTACACTAATGCTGAATATTTCATCATATTTTACTAACGAGCATGATGTTAGCCAAATGGCCAAAGACACTATTAGGGCTCTGGACAAATATGCCTGTAAACTTTATTTTATTTAATTTCATATGAAAATCTGTGTTTACCATTTATATAATAAACCAGTAAGGAAAGACAGAAAGTCGGGCGGGGCCGACTATATAATACCCTACACCTACCTACCAATGCGAAAATGGGCATTGCGATAAGAATTTGGCAGTGTTCATACATGTAATAAGCAAACTCTCTGCCGATTTTCGTACAGGTCGGATGTAAAATACGGTTTCTACAGCGCTTACATGTCAAATCGGGTGAAACATATATATGGGGACTATATCTAAATCTGAACCGATTTTCCCCGAATTTGGCAGTGTTTAGTCATGTAATAAGAAAACTCTCTCTGCTAAATTTCGTACAGATCTGATTTAAAATACAGTTCCTACAGCGCTTACATGTCAAATCGGGTGAAACATATATGGGGGCTATATCTAAATCTGAACGGAATTTCTCCGAATTTGGTAGTGTTCATTCACATAATAATAAAACTCTCTCTGCCGATCGGATGCAAAATGTGGTTTCTACAGCGCTTACATGTCAAATCGGGTGAAACATATATATGGGGACTATATCCAAATCTGAACCGATTTTAACCAATTTCAATAGGGATCGTCCTTGGGCCAAAAAAGAGCACCATAAATACGACCCGCACTTTGATTACAAGAATACATGGACAGACGGACAGACAGACGGATATGGCTAAATCGACTCAGAAAGTGATTCTGAGTCGATCGGTATAATAAACAATGGGTCTATCTCTTCTCCTTTTAGGTGTTACAAACAAATGCACAAAGTCATAATACCCTGTACCACAGTGTGGTGTAGGGTATAAATTAAAAATTTATATAATACAAAATTAAATAACATGATAATATGTACACTATGCCACAACCAACAAACACATTAGGCGTGTTTTCGTTACACCATAAGTGCTTAATTTGTATGGGGAGCTAAGCACTTTGAAGCACTATTAGTTCCCGATGGAGTTTGGTGCTTGTGTTCATGTCTTAATCGAGTATGATGTTGCCAGATTGGACACCCTATATTTAGCAATATGGCATCCCATTTTTGGAGAGATTTTAACAATTATTGTGAATTAACGGGAAGAAGAAGAACAAAAATGGGAAATTATTTTAATATTTGCAAAAGAGTGTAAACTATTGAACATAGAATATTAAATATATGTTTTATAAATACTTTTCACCAATTTTTTGTCTGTTTCGCACTGTTCTTTCTTCGCAACTCATGACACCATTGCTATCAGATAGTGAAAATCCGCCACTTATTGCTTATGTGTCAGTTAGTGGAAGTCAGTTGTTTTCGTTGCAAAGTGCTAAACTAAATGTGCTAGCTTGTAACGAAAACATGCCTATTACGAATTACTCTCTAAATGAATTTAATAAATTTTTAACCAAGTGGCTTTCTTTACATTTTTACAATAAATGTCCTTTGTGGATTTCTGTGGCATGGTGCATATTATTGTATTTTTACATTTATTGGTTAAGGGCTGTGAGAAACGTTTTAGGACCAATAATTATGTAAGGGTCTTCTTTATTTTGTTCCTTAAGCAGAGTATAGACGATTGTCAGATCGGCAAACGTTATCAACCCTGTTAAAGTGCTGCAAATATAAGGACAATGACAGATTGTTAGACAAAGGTGAATTTACAGTTCAGACGATTGCAAGAAAACATTACAATTTCATATATTTACAATATATTTTGTAAATAATTATATGCAGGATTGCCAATAAAAATACATTATAGACAGTGTTGCAAATAAAATGTTTTTCTGGCAATGGCGCCGTTGTCACATGCATAAACTTCGCACATATAACAATCTGCAAATTATCTCGCAATGACTTTTCTGCTAACGTTGCAAAACAAAAATTGTATGTTCACACGGTTGTAAATTCACAGGTTGCAACAAGTAAGAAAGTTTCAGTCGGGTAAACCGACTAAGGTATACCCTCACTTTGTGAGTAATGTAATATTCAATATTACACAAATTATTCTGTCAATTTTTGTGGGAGGTACCAGAAGGGGTTTAAGAAATACACCTATATTTCGCTGAACAGTAGATACTTTAAATACATTGCACTGTGCCGAATTGTAACCGTTTATATGGACTGGTATATTAACGTTGAGATATTAAATTGTGGTATAATTTGGCCATTTTGTGTGGGAGGTTCAAAAAGGGGCGTGGTGATAACGCTCATTTTTCACTGGACTATAAGCATTATAAAAGCATTACACTGTACAAAATTTCAAGTAATTTTCCTCGAGCTGATAGCGACTAACAAACTAATACTATGTGTGGAATTTCAGAAGATTCGAATACGTATAATAGCAGTTATTAAAGAATCAATATTTCACAACATTTTAACCCTTTGTGGGGGAGGTACCAGAAGGAGTGGACCAATATGGCCCATCTTCGAACTTAGCCGGAGATAGAAAAAAATATTACCACATACGTAATTTGAAGTCAATCGGTTTCTCCTTTCGAGAGTTATCGTGCGCACCAGCCAGCAGACAGACAGACGGACGGACATTGCTCATTCGACTTAAAATGACCCAAAACGGATTTCCGCCGAACATACTTGGGGTCTTAGGTCACTCCTTCGATGTGTTACACTTTTTTCCGTAGCAAATGATATATACCCTTGTCACACTAAAGTGAGGGTATAAAAAATAGAAACTGAATATGGTTTCTTCTAAAATTTTGTACTACCAAGTGTATTTTTCTAAATACATATAAAAATTTGATTTTCCGAATTTCCAAGAACAATTTTGCAGCAGTCATTTGTGAAGGTAATTGAAATATGCGCATTTTTCGAAACATTTTGCCAAGACGCGCATTTGGGAAATGAATTGGAGATCGTCGTTCTGCCAAAACTGTTAAAAAATGTGTTGTCTAGAGCATCAAGAAGTGACCGACTTCAATACACGGAGCAAAATCGCCTTTTTTGATATGTTTGAATCGAAAGAAAATATATTTGGAACACAAATTGTGAAATATTATATATTTCTGAACAAATTAATTTTATTTGAAAACCAATACAATTTATTTGAAACGTACACTGAAAAAAAAATGTCGTAAAAATAAAGACAACACCATCTCTAAAGCAATGAAATTTTTTGTCTTTACTTGAAATACAATTTTCATTGAAGTAAAGTATATTTAATTGGTTTCAAAAAATTATTTTTAATTCAAAGAAATTATCTTAGCTTCAATGCTTCGGTGTACATAATATTATGTACATGTTGACTTTGAACGCACGTCTTTGATTTATTGAAAATAACATTGATTTAATGAATATTTTTATTAATTTAAGTAAACATTTCGACAATTTTAAAGAAATTATACTTGGATAGATGTACATTTTCATGTCATACTTACAAAGCCCAAATGCCTTTAATTTTCGTTGCTAAATTTTCAAAACATTGAATTTAAAATTCTATTGTCTTTGATAGAATGTCATTTTTGTTCACAACCTCATAAATTAATGACTTTGTTTTAAAGAGTTTTAGATCTGAACTGTTTTTTGGTCTATTTGGCATAAATCGTTGCTCGATTTACACGTAGAAAATTTTAGATTTCAATCTCTTGAAGTAGGTGCTGTGGTTGAAAGAAAGGTTTTCAATTTATGGGCCAAATATGTATACCCTACACTATATTGTGGTAAAGAGAAGTTCGATTTGTGGCAGCTGTTTGTAATATCTAGAAATACCACAGCTAGACCCACCTAAAAGCATACCGATCGAGTCACAATCACTAGCTCCTAGCAATCCGAACTTGCAGATATTTTGATAAAGGTGTTCCCTGAGCAAGTAATGAACATTGCTATATTAATAGAATATCGGTACAGATTTAGTGTTGTCCACATATGTTCCATCCTATCAACCACTAACCACTCTCGAGCCCTATTTTACCTCCTTTTATTTTGAAACATGTTATAAGCGACTACCTTCCGCCAAGAATAATTGCCGAATTTAATGAAACATTATGATATAGGCTGAGATGAATTTATTGATGAAAAAAACGTTTACCATTTATACTTAGGTCTTATATTTAAATCGAGTTTAGTTTGCTGATAACATAACAAACGCAGCTCTAGCAAGCTGGTGTAAGGTATCATAGAGTTGACCCCACCTGACTTTAGCCCTTCCTTAATAGTTTTAACTTATTTATTTTTATAAAAATAAACTAATCTAATATTTTTAAGCATCTTTTGAAAATGACTATTTTGTTGGAATAAGTCTGCAAAGTGTTACGCTGCAATCAGGTCGTAATAGTTCCATTTATACTAAAATGTATGATATTCATCTATATCAGATTAAAATTGTAAAAGTCGCGTTGTCATAACACGAAAGTACACTCTCAATAAAAAAACAGTAAGGAAGGGCTAAGTCGGGCAGAGTTTTCATTTTTATTCAATAAACTACACACATTGTAGTCTCATAAAGTTCATTTTTCTGCAACATTTTTAAAATGTGATGCGTTCGCACCATCTGCCAAATTACATATATTCTCTGTCAACTACCGGAATGTGAACAAAGGGTCCAAATCCTAACTTCATCTCAGCACATTAAAACGTTCGAATTTGCAGTTTTCTTTTAGATACGTGTAATACGACTTTTGATGGAAAGGATGGGCAAATTTTACTCAATCATTGTCAGACTGTTTGACAAATTCTGCTATAAACTTTTCCTTTTTGGGGGGGGGGAAGTTCTCCTTTCAAGAATTATTGTACGCACCAAACAGAGAGCATAACTCTAATGAAGATAACCGCAAACTAACTAATTTAGAGTTGCTTCTCGATGTGTTACACTTTTGTTTCGTGGCAAATGATATTATTTCGAGGTTTCACAAACGGAATTCCAGGAATCTACAAATATAAAAAAGAATAATACACCAAAATCAAAAAAAAAAAAAATATGACAACTTTAAATCACTACATACCACAACAGGACAACATACCACAACAGGAGGACATACCAAAAGAAAAATTAATTATTCTAAAATTGGAAATGTCACGGCAAAAATTTCTCAACATACAAATAAGACACGTTTGAAAGAAATTAATGCATTTTGTTTTGTTTGTAAACAAACTTTTGACAGTTTTTACTTTTTGTTCTCATTCGTACACCAACATATGATGTATTGCCAAAGCTTGGTAATGATTTGCCAACACGCCGACTTCTTTAAATCAATAGCATTGTGTACTTGCACATCTTATATTATTAGTCCCCATTTACATGGTACTTTTTTTTAAGTAACTTATCGACTTATTCTCTTTTGAAAAAGTATTTACGTTCACACACGTACTTTTTATACCCTCACTTTAGTGTGACGAGGGTATATATCATTTGCTACGAAAAAAAGTGTAACACATCGAAGGAGTGATCTAAGACCCTAAGTATGTTCGGCGGAAATCCGTTTTGGGTCATTTTAAGTCTAATGAGCAATGTCCGCCCGTCTGTCTGTCTGTCTGTCTGTCTGTCTGTCTGCTGGCTGGTGCGCACGATAACTCTCGAAAGGAGAAACCGATTGACTTCAAATTACGTATGTGGTAATATTTTTTTCTATCTCCGGCTAAGTTCGAAGATGGGCCATATTGGTCCACTCCTTCTGGTACCTCCCCCACAAAGGGTTAAAATGTTGTGAAATATTTTTCTTTAATAACTGCTATTATACGTATTCGAATCTTCTGAAATTCCACACATAGTATTAGTTTGTTAGTCGCTATCAACTCGAGGAAAATGGGCGAAATTGCCACGTCCGTTTTGGTATCTCCCACACAAATGCACCATTTTGCACTAAAAGTTAAAAGCTTATAACATTAATACCAGTGTTTAGAAATACATGAAATTTTGTACAGTGTAATGCTTTTATAGTGCCTACAGTCCAGTGAAAAATGGACGTTATTGCTGCTCCCCTTTTGGTACCTCCCACACAAATGCACCATTTTGCACCAAAAGTTAACAGCTTATAACATTAATACCAGTGTATAAAAATACTTGAAATTTTGTACAGCGTAATGTTTTTATAGTGCCTACAGTCCATTGAAAAATGGGCGTTATTGTCACGCCCCTTTTGTTACCTCTCCCACAAAGGCACCATTTTGCACCAAAAGTTAACAGTTTATAACATTAATATCAGTGTATACAATTACTTGAAATTGTGTACAGTGTAATGCTTTTATAATGCCTATAGTCCAGTGAAAAATGAGCGTTATCACCACGCGCCTTTTTGTACCTCCCACACAAAATGACCAAATTATACCACAATTTAATATCTCAACGTTAATATACCAGTCCATATAAACGGTTACAATTCGGCACAGTGCAATGTATTTAAAGTATCTACTGTTCAGCAAAATATAGGTGTATTTCTTAAACCCCTTCTGGTACCTCCCACAAAAATTGACAGAATAATTTGTGTAATATTCAATATTACATTACTCACAAAGTGAGGGTATACCTTAGTCGGTTTACCCGACTGAAACTTTCTTACTTGTTGTATCAAAATTAACAGATTTTTGCTTATAAATGATAAAATAAATAAAATATGGGTTCATTGAAACTACAAATTTAAATCACGAATTTCTCGAAAACAAGAGCTAACTCTGTTCAGCGAAATATAGGTGTATTTCTTAAACCCCTTCTGGTACCTCCCACAAAAATTGACAAAATAATTTGTGTAATATTCAATATTACATTACTCACAAAGTGAGGGTATACCTTAGTCGGTTTACCCGACTGAAACTTTCATACTTGTTGTATCAAAATTAAGAGATTTTTGCTTATAAATGATAAAATAAATAAAATATGGGTTCATTGAAACTACAAATTTAAATCGCGAATTTCTCGAAAACAAGAGCTAACCTAGAAAAATGGTTAGCACCACTGAGTTCAGCATGCTCGAAATAGGTAGACCTATAGGGTCGCGTCTCTGTTACATTTTTGGACTAGCACAGTGTAATTAGTAAATATTTATTTGCTCTTTTTCTGTTCTCTAGCTTCCCTAGTTTTAAAGTGCTAGGAAGTCTTAGAGTAGTAAGAGCAAGGTAGCTTAATAATTTTTACTATCGTCTAATTTACTTCCTTTTTTCATCTTGGCGTGTCCCATTTGGGAGCTTAAAAACTCTAATTCATGGCATTTATTTTCTTATATTTTTTTTTTTGATTTAAAAAGATTTATTTTCTATGTTTAAAGCTTATTTTTTAATCTTGTTAAATTGTAGTAGCAATTATAAAGTAGCAATCTGCGATTGCTATTATTACTTAAATAGTTATTAAGTCCTTTGTCTAGAATTAGATAAAAATACTCTACACCGTAGTAGAAATTTATTAACCAGTTATTTTTGAAGAATTTTGTAATTTACCTTTAATTGGCCTACTGGCTTTAAATTACATTAATAAAATTAAATGAAATGAAATATGTATTTAAAATAAAATACTGTTTTTCGATTTTTTTCTATTTTTTGTTTTTTCGTCCCAGGAAATTTTTATTTTTTTTGAAAAAATCTACTTGTTCCAATTTGTTTAATGACTACTACTAAACGACTGTTTTTAAGTGAAACATTGGTAGCCCACATAAATAGCTTCAATTTAACGTATAAGTCGACCTGATCGGGCATATACTCCAAAAATTATAATGTAAATACTAAGGGTACCTTCGACGATATTAGTACATATTTTTAAAAAAAAAAATTTTAAAAAAAAATGTATCCATAAAAAAATTTTTGGTTTTGATTTTACATAACAATAGCTTGGCCCGGTCCACTTCGTTGCCCCGACTTCAGATTTCCGATTCCGTCCATTTTAGGATCAATCACGAATACCGCCATCAAATGCATATACATAAAATAACAACACTCTCGCTAACCATTTTTTCGAGATATATTCCAAAAAATGGCTCGTATGGGCAGGGTCACGCCATTCGGTCCGATCCCGCCCATTTTTTGTTTAATCACGTAGACTGCTTAGATGCACAAAATTACAGCACTCTCGCTAACAAAATGCGGTGCCACGTCAACTCAACATTGCCAGAAAAATGGCGGAAAAATGCAACCCTGTGAATTTACAACCGTGTGAACATAAAATTTTTGTTTTGCAACGTTAGCAGAAAAGTCATTGCGAGATAATTTGCAGATTGTTATATGTGCGAAGTTTATGCATGTGACAACGGCGCCATTGCCAGAAAAACATTTTATTTGCAACACTGTCTAAAATGTATTTTTATTGGCAATCCTGCATATAAATATTTACAAAATATATGAAATTGTAATGTTTTCTTGCAATCGTCTGAACTGTCAATTCACCTTTGCCTAACAATCTGTCATTGTCCGTATATTTGCAGCACTTTAACAGGGTTGATAACGTTTGCCAATCTGGCAATCGTCTATACTCAGCTTTAGTTTTGTTCCCTTACTTTGTAGTGTCGTAGAACATAATAGAAAAGATGTGAAAATGGTTAGGTTATGAAATTTCGTTTGATTGTATTATTAAATATTATATTATTTGTGTATCAAATACTTTAAATATTAAAGAGGATGCGAAATAACTCGGTAATTTTTTACACATATTAAAATGCAACAATCTGTAATAAATGATGTAATGTACTTACATATTATGTTATGTACATGCTATTACAATATTAGTTTAATTAATTATTGATAATGACACAATTTACTTATCAGTTATATATATATATATATTATTGGCGATTAAATTGGCCAAAATCTAATACAAACACCACATCAGTGTTTGTATTAAATTTTTCTTTGGAATTTTATGTTATTGTGCTTCATCTTCGGTGTTCTTTTCATTAATGTAATTTTTTAAGCTATGGTACATATCACTTAATTTTTTTTTGCCAAAAAGAAACATGATAAATTAAATGTTTAATTAAATTTTTGCATTTCTAACAAAATTTTTCGACATAAGATGCATTGTGTTCGAATCTTTTTCCGAGTAATAAAGGGTTATACAACAAGAGATGTTATTTTGGTATTTAAAGAAAAATGACATAATTTGAGATAAATGATCTGATGTTTATTTCATAATAAAGAGGAAGGTATGCCGTTAATAATGAAAAGCAACATCAGCCAAATGACCACAACGACCACGCTTATAGGACCATATCCTTTTCATGAAATTTTCCATAACCAAATCGCAAAGTGGCCCTATGTCCTCGATAGCCTCACGAATTCTATCTTTGAGGTCTTGAATCGACGCTGGGCTATTGGCGTAGGCCTTATCTTTCACGAGGCCCCAAAGGAAGAAGTCGCAAGGTGTTAAATCACAAGATCTCGGTGGCCAATTGTGATCACCTCTTCGAGAGATAACATGGTTTCAATGGTTTCGTTGCTTGCCATTCACCGTAACTGTTGGTCCAACCTCATTTTCGAAAAAGTAAGGTCCAATGACCCAGCCGGACCATAAACCGCACAAAGCAGTCACACGTTGAGGATGGAGAGGCTTCTCAACAATAACTCTTGGGTTTTCCGAGCCCCAGATGCGACAATTTTGCTTGTTGACGTAGCCACCGAGGTGGAAATGGGCATCATCAGTCAACATGATTTTTCGAATTTTAATAATTTCAATGCGTTGTTGAATCGTGTATCGTTCCATTTTTTATACCCTTCACCACACTGTGGTACAGGGTATTATTAGTAATGGCGTTGTTTCTACGTGTCAAATGTTAAAGAATAAAAGCTTCAAAAGTGACAGCTACCGAAATAGCGGGTGATTCAAAATAACACCTCTTGTTGGAAAACCCGTATTATTCATGCAAAAATGTTATCATTCATGTATAAAATTTTGAAATATTTTTTGAAGTTTTTTATTTAATAACCACTTATAACAACTTGTGCACTGCTTTTGACTTTCTGGGTGGTATGAATAGTAAAATTTGTTTTTACAACAAACATCTTCTGGAAATCAGCAGTTATTTTGCACACACTTTCTGCGGTTTTCTTTCCAAGATGTCTGTTAGTCAAAATTCACACAAGGAAATTTTGTCCTCGCAAGTGTCAAAGGAGAGAGAGGCAGGCGAAAAGAGCTCTCTGCCTCCTACAAACTTTGACACTTGCTTTGAATAAATTGCCTCGTGTGTAGCACGACTTAAGAAAAAAGTTGCAAAGTCTTATACCAAAGCCGCTATCTTAAAAATAATTTGTTTTCGTTCTCCCGAAAAGTTTGATTTTATGATTGTTTTTCTTTTGCGAAAACCACAGATTTATCATAAAAAAATTTCGCCTACCGTCTTCATTGTGTTTCAACACACATTTTTGATGTATTTAGCGCAGCGTTACCGTTGGAAAATTTCAAAAAGGGGCACAAAAAGGGGATTTTTTCGAAAAAAGGGGCAACTGATCATTAATTGATTAAGGGGATAAATTTTAAGGATTTTATTTAAAGAAAACAACAATAAAAAAACAAAGCTTAACATAAAAAATAAGTAGGTAACATTAAAAAATGCATTCATTTACACGAAAACTAAGCAAAAAATACAATGTTATAGAAAACTTCTTATGATGTATACTAAATATATTTTATCACATTAATTTCTTTATTTATAGTTACTTTTTTGTAACTTCTTTTTTATACTTTCTAATTAGATCTGTGCTTGATGTGTTTTGTATTGAGTTTGTTTGATCTCACAATAAATCTGTTTAGAAAAAAACTTATATGTTTATGTACATCAACCTAATGAAAAATACTTACCATACCATATATTTGTTACATTTAAGAAACCACAAGCAAAACAAATTGGATTTTTTTATAAACGCCGACTGATTCGAAAAAAAAATTTTCAGCATATATTGTTACATTTAAGAAATCACTCAAATTATTTGTATTGTTGCATAGACGCCGACCTATTCGCAGAATTTTCACCAGTAAGATGAAACGGTGGAAATAAATTATCATATGCATACACATACAAAAGATAAATGTAAATCGTTTTAACGCGTATATCCCATTAAATAACCTAATTCAGAACGTAGCGCGTGAGGCATTTCCGTACGTTAGTACGAAAGTGTTGTTATAAGAGCATAAAAAGCAGATTTTTTACAAAAGCCAAAAAGTGGCACAAAAAATCGAAAAGGGGCACATTTAGTATCAAAAAATAAAAGGGGCGCGAAAGTAGAACGGCTGAAAAAAAGGGGCAAATATGCCACTTTAGTCGCACAACGGTAACGCTGATTTAGCGGCGTTATTGTCGCGCCGTTAAATACGTGGTGACGGCGTTATTTAACAATGACTGCGAGACTGCGCTTTTTCCTGATTCGTGTTGTGCAGCGTTGAACTCATTATATTTGTGAAGTTGATAATATATGTATATAATCGGTATATAATATAATATATGATAATATATGTATATAATCGGTTTGCCATTTATATGATGCTAAAAGCTAAGATTTTGCCGATCTTCACTATTAGTCAAGTTTTATAAAAATCATAATAAATTTTTTTGAAAGAAATCTCTTTAAAAATTGAACATAAATATTACAAATATTGCAGAGATTAAAATATTATATCATAAATGAAATTGGAACAATTACCTATTATAAATAAAAATAATAAATCTTAATTTAATTGGAATATGGTTACATATTGAATTTGCACTACGCTTATTTTACGTCATCTAACAAAATGTTGAGCATTATTTATGCATTTTTATTAAAAAAGAAAAACCGAAAACAACCGGTTCACCGGTTTTTTATTTTCGGTTAAACCGAAAACCGGTTTTAGGATTTTTTCGAAAAAAGGGGCAACTGATCATTAATTGATTAAGGGGATACATTTTAAGGATTTTATTTAAAGAAAACAACAATAAAAAAACAAAGCTTAACATAAAAAATAAGTAGGTAACATTAAACAAGTAAGAAAGTTTCAGTCGGGTAAACCGACTAAGGTATACCCTCACTTTGTGAGTAATGTAATATATAACATTACACCAATACATCTGTCAATTTGTGTGGGAGGTACCAGAAGGGGTTTTCCAAATAGACATATTTTCCGGTAAACAGTCCATTCTTAAATACATTGCATTGTGCTGAACTATAAGCGTTTATGTGCACTGGTATATTAAAGTTACGAGCTATGTAATTTTGGTATGATTTGTTCATTTCGTGTGGGAGGTACAAAAAGGGGCGGGGTGATAACGCCCACTTTTTACAGGACTATAGGCACTATAACAGCATTACACTGTACAAAATTTCAAGTATTTGTAAGCACTGGTATTAAAGTTACAAGCCGTTTACTTTTGGTACGAAACGGTCCATTTGTGTGGGAGGTACCAAAAGGGGCTGTACAATAATGCCCATTTTTTACCGGACTATAGGCGCTACAAAAACATTATACTGTAGAAAATTTCAAGCATTTTTATGCACTTGTATTAAAGTTATAAGCAGTTAAATTTTGATGCAAAATGGTCGATTTGTGTGGGAGGTACCAAAAGGGGCATGCCAACTTCACCCATTTTTCTCGAGTTAATAGCGACTAATATACTAATATTATGTGCAGAATTTCAAAAGATTCGAATAAGTAGTATAGAAGTTATTAAAGAATCAATATTTCACTAAATTGTAACCCTTTGTGTGGGAGGTACCAGAAGGAGTAGACCAATATGGCCCATCTTCGAACTCATCCGGAGATAGATCAAAATATTACCACATACCAAATTTGAAGTAAATCGGTTACTCCTTTCGAGAGTTATCGTGCGCACCAGCCAGCAGACACACAGACAGACAGACAGACAGACAGACAGACAGACGGACGGACATTGCTCATTCGACTTAAAATGACCCAAAACGGATTTCCTCCGAACATACTTAGGGTCTTAGATCACTCCTTCGATGTGTTACACTTTTTTCCGTAGCAAATGATATATACCCTCGTCACACTAAAGTGAGGGTATAAAAATGCATTCATTTACACGAAAACTAAGCAAAAAATACAATGTTATAGAAAACTTCTTATGATGTATACTAAATATATTTTATCACATACATTTCTTTATTTATAGTTACTTTTTGGAACTTCTTGTTTATACATTCTAATTAGATCTGTGCTTGATGTGTTTTGTATTGAGTTTGTTTGATCTCACAATAAATCTGTTTAGAAAAAAACTTATATGTTTATGTACATCAACCTAATGAAAAATACTTACCATACCATACATTTGTTACATTTAAGAAACCACAAGCAAAACAAATTGGATTTTATTATAAACGCCGACTGATTCGAAAAAAAAACAATTTTCAGCATATATTGTTACATTTAAGAAATCACTCAAATTATTTGTATTGTTGCATAGACGCCGACCTATTCGCAGAATTTTCACCAGTAAGATGAAACGGTGGAAATAAATTATCATATGCATACACATACAAAAGATAAATGTAAATCGTTTTAACGCGTATATCCCATTAAATAACCTAATTCAAAACGTAGCGCGTGAGGCATTTCCGTACGTTAGTACGAAAGTGTTGTTATAAGAGCATAAAAAGCAGATTTTTTACAAAAGCCAAAAAGTGGCACAAAAAATCGAAAAGGGGCACATTTAGTATCAAAAAATAAAAAGGGGGCGAAAGTAGCACGGCTGAAAAAAGGGGCAAATATGCCACTTTAGTCGCACAACGGTAACGCTGATTTAGCGGCGTTATTGTCGCGCCGTTAAATACGTGGTGACGGCGTTATTTAACAATGACTGCGAGACTGCGCTTTTTCCGGATTCGTGTTGTGCAGCGTTGAACTCATTATATTTGTGAAGTTGAAAGTGTAACATTGCTGAACAAAGTGTGTGTGTAAATTAAAAAGTTATTAAATCGAAAAAACCGACTAAATTGTGGAATTGTTGGTAAACGTATGTTCGCAATATTTGTGTATTCGTAAAGAATGTGTCTTTGATCATAATAGGTGATGGATAGGGTAATCAAAAACCGCACCGGTTAATCGGTTTCTCTTTAAAAACCGCCTATCGGTTTCCGGTTTTTCTGCTTTTTCGAATAACTCGAACCGTCGGTTTTTTCAACACGGTTTATTCGACTTTTCGGTTTTTTGAAACTATTATAAAATGACAAAGAAAATATTATTTTTGAAACAGGAACCTACCTAAAATTTTGAAAACATCAATATAAAAACCGTTGACATCATTTGTGCATATCCATCGATTTCAAAATTCAGTTTTATATGTATTTATACTGTTTACATTGCTAACTTCTCTATTGACTTCGTCTGCATATTTTATCAAGGGTCTTATTGCGGTATAGAAATTAATTAACAATCCTTTCTAATTTAAATGTACACGCTGAAAAAAATCGCTTCTGTAGTATATTGTCCCAAACATATTAGGCTTGAAACATATATATGTTTATGGTACACTCTAAATATATTATAATTGGTACACACAAAAATTATATATTTGGGAAGACGTTGTTCTAAACAAATCCTTGTTTCCACCATAATGCTTTTTATTTTGGATTATTAATTCCGAAACAAAGATTTATTTAAATTTAAGTTTTCCAAAAATATATCGAACCTTAATTGTGTTAAGTTTTACAGCAATTTAATGATAATTTTTTAGAAATGTTTAATGTTCGTAAATTGAAATCGTATAATTTTGGATAACAATAATTTACTCGAAGGATTGACAACAAATGCTAACATGAAGTACTCGGAAATTTAAAATGAGTCCCTTAAAACATGCTGCTAATGGAATTTTTAACTGGGAGAAATAATTCGAAACGAAGGAAAAATTAAAAAGGAAATTAGAAAAATTCACCAAAGATTTAAAAATCGTTTTTAAATTAATACATTTGAAGATATTCCTAAACAATAATCTTATTTGTATATAAATACATATTTTATTTGAGAAAATTAGTTTGCAAATATATTTTGCTGTAATATATTAATATATGCGTTCTAAGTAAGTTTTATTGATTTTCAAATAAAATTTATTTACTCAGAAATATATAACATTTAAAAATTTGTGTTCCAAATATATTTTGTTTCGATTCAAACATATCAAAAACGGCGATTTTGCCCCGTGTAGATATAAATAAAATACATATGTTCAGTTTCACATTTCGACAAGTTTTCATCTCTATAGTAAGCTCAAGGCAGAATCCGCTACTTCTGATAATATATGTATATAATCGGTTTGCCATTTATATGATGCTAAAAGCTAAGATTTTGCCGATCTTCACTATTAGTCAAGTTTTATAAAAATCATAATAATTTTTTTTGAAAGAAATCTCTTTAAAAATTGAACATAAATATTACAAATATTGCAGAGATTAAAATATTATATCATAAATGAAATTGGAACAATTTCCTATTATAAATAAAAATATGAAGTGTACAAAATAAAATTTTCAAATAAATCTTAATTTAATTGGAATATGGTTACATATTGAATTTGCACTACGCTTATTTTACGACATCTAACAAAATGTTGAGCATTATTTATGCATTTTTATTAAAAAAGAAAAACCGAAAACAACCGGTTCACCGGTTTTTTTTTCGAAGAAACCGAAAACCGTATTTTCAAAATAACCGGTTTTTTGATCACCCTAGTGATGGATCATGTGCTTATTATAAAAGAAGATTGAACAAATGTCTGCCTTTATTTAAAACGATAAAATTTAAGCGCCTTATTCATAAAAACTTAATGAAGGTTTGAGGAACGTTTTAGCAGTGTTAAAACGTTCTTCAAATCTTCATTAAATTTTTATGAATAAGTGCCTAAGTCAATACAAATATAAAATCACTCAAATATTACGCGAAATATATAATCCGCAAGTTAAAAGCCCGGCAAGAGTTCACACCGGCTTTTTATAGGTTTTGTGTCATTGCATTTCGAAATTTGGACGTATATGAACGAAAAAGTTATACAAAAACGAGGGTTTGTCATTATTTAAAACGGTAACGTTAGAGTTAAGACTCTTGTGTGGCTGCTATGATTTTTTTGATAATATTAGTCTGAACCAAAGAACACTACAACTATATCACTTTGATATGCAATGAAAAGAAGTAATCCAATATGATGAATTTGATAGACTTTTCAACAAAAAAATCATAGCAGCCACACAAGATAGTCTTAACTCTAACGTTACCGTTTTAAATAATGACAAACCCTCGTTTTTGTATAACTTTTTCGTTCATATACGGCCAAATGAGCGCCCCAGTAGGTGAGTTGGTAGCGTACTCGCCTATGAGTTTGGGGGTCATGGGCAGAGTATGAAGCCGCCGAGCCGAGCCGCCGATTTTAGTCGCCGCCGACCTTTTTTCACCAGCCGAAGCCGCCGCCGATCTTTGCGGCTAAAATCGGCTGAAACACAGCCGCCGTTCCATAGAAAAACTTATGGATAGATACAATTTACATTTTTGATAAGCAAATAACCATATAACAGATATATCGTCCCCTCAATAGAAGAATATTGTATAAACATAAACACATTTTAATAATCTACGCAATTGGTTGTATATCTAGTAAAAATTTGGGGAAATTCTACTTCCACAATAAAAGCCTGCCGTGCCGATATCGAGTTTCAATATCACAAAAACTTCAAATATGATTTTCTCGAAACGATAAATAAATTCTACCCTGCTCATTTATTGGGGGACGATATGGAAAGTGATTTTCGTTTTTATTCGTTTGTTGTCACATGTATTAAAAATGAGAATATTTATAGTAATTGACAAATAATTATAAAAATATTTTTTTAAAGGAAATAATAAGATTTTTTATTTATGATTAGATTACTTACACATAGAGAAACAAATATTTTCGGAAAAAAGGCAATGGAGTATTACAGAATTGTAATACTGCATGTAAATTAATACCTCCGTTGTAAAGAATGCTAAGTCTACTTGGTACGTTATACTGGAGATTGCATGTCTAAATTGTCTTCAGTCAAATCCATCAATTCAAGTAATTCTACACAAATTTAAAATTTCACTTAAACGACGATTCGCCTCTCCTGAAAACAACCAGTTTCGACTTACTTTGAAAATCAAGTATATCATAGAGCCGCCTAGCGTCAATTTTATGACTTATAATTGTATGGAAATCGATGATTTTTATACACGCCACCATAAGACGATTTAGCCATGTCCGTCTGTCTGTCTATCTGTTGAAATTACGCTACAGTCCGTAATAATAGAGCTAGGTTAATCAAATTTGGTATAAATTCTTCTTATAGTTGCAGGTCGTTTGGGATTGCAAATAGGCCATATTGGTCAATGTTTTGATATAGCCCCCTATAGAGGTCGCTCCAAATTATGGTTTTTTAGCCATAGATACCGCATTTTTAAAGCAATTTCGCTGAAACTTTGCCGTTTGTATTTTATTTTGACAAAAATTCATCACAACAAAAATTTTACATTCATATTTCATATTTTGTTATAGTCACCCTATAGAGGCCGCTCCAAAATATACCTATTTAAGACATAAATACCACATTTTCTAAGCATTTTAACTGAATCCTTGAATTTTTTATTTTATTTTGGCAAGATTTCATCACAGTAAATTTTTTTTAAATTGGTTCATATTTGTTTGTAGCCCACCTATAGATGTCGCTCCCAAAAAGGCTTGCTTAAGCCATAAACACCACATGCTTAAAGCCATTTTGCTGGAACTTTTCAGTTTGTATTCTACTTATATTTTGACAAGAATTCATGTCAATGAAATTTATACAAATCAAAAGTTTGGCTAAAGAGGCATAAAATTTGGCTAAAAACTGTAGTGTTCGTTTTTTCAATAAATCGTGAGATCTTTTTGTTTAAGCAATGACTTGCTCCATATCCAAAAATCTTTGAGTAGTAGAATTGAATGCAATTCATGATGGAGGGTATATAAGATTCGGCATGGCCGAAGTTAACGCTGGTACTTGTTTCACTTCAATTACAATTACAATTAACTTAAAAATATCCATTGTTTATGAATATATACCAGAGCTTAACTTTTCAACTATTATTTTAAATGTAACCAGTAAGGAAAGTCGGACGGGACGACTATATAATACCATACACCTCCCTAACAATGCGAAAATAGGCATTGCGATAAGAATTTGGCTGTGTTCATTCATATAATAAGAAAACTCTTTTGAATTTCTTACTGATCGGATATAAAATACGGTTTCTACAGCGCTTACATGTCAAATCGGGTGAAACATACATATAAGTATAGGGGCTTCATCTAAATCTGAGCAGAATTTTCCCGAATTTGGTATTTTTCATTCATATAATAAGAAAACTTTCTCTGTCGAATATCGTACTTATCGGATATAAAATACGGTTTCTACAGCGGTTACATGTCAAATCGGGTGTAACATATATATTGGGACTATGTTTAAATCTGAACCGATTTTCCCCGAATTTGGCAGTGTTCATACATGTAATAAGAAAACTCTCTCTGTTGTATTTCGTACTGATCGGATATAAAATAAGGTTTCTACAGCGCTTACATGTTAAATCGGGGGTAACATATATATGGGGGCTATATCTGAATTTGAACCGATTTCCCTCAAATTTGGCGGTGTTAATTCATGTGATAAGAAACCTCTTTCTGCCAAATTTTTTTCCGATCGGATATAAAATACAGTTTCTACAGCGCTTACATGTAAAATCGGGGGTAACATATATATGGGGGCTATATCTAAATCTGAACTGATTTTCCCCAAATTTTGTATTGCCTCTATGTAAGTGTCTCATAACACTACTCTCTGTCAATTTTTGTACAAATCGGTTCAAAAATGTTGCTTATACAGAGCATATATGCCAAATCGGAGGTACATATATATGGGAGCTATATGTACATTTTAACCAAATTCAATAGGGATCGTCCTTGGACTTAAAGAAAGATATGTGCAAAGTTTCGTTGAGATCGGACAATAATTGCGACCTGTACTTTGATTACAAGAATACATCTACAGACAGACGGACTAAATATCTTATCCTTTTGGGAGTTGCAAACAAATGCACAAAGTCATAATACCCTGTACCACAGTGTGGTGTAGGGTATAAAAATGACTATCACAGAGCCGCCGTATGTCCATTTTATGTCGGCTAAGCCATCAAGCCGCCGCCGCCGATCTGTAATTTTCCATGGCAGCCGCCGCCGCCAATTTTGCCTCGGCTTCATTCTCTGGTCATGGGT
This sequence comes from Eudasyphora cyanicolor, assembly GCA_963930755.1. Lineage (NCBI taxonomy): Eukaryota > Metazoa > Arthropoda > Insecta > Diptera > Muscidae > Eudasyphora > Eudasyphora cyanicolor. Next base: position 83,433,957 of record OZ005737.1, read on the forward strand.
TCGATTCCCACCAGAGGCTCTGGTCTGTCGCTGCAAAATTTAGCCATATGGTCTTTGTAACCCGGCCTTTCCCTGGACCTTTAAATTAGAATATAAATTTACTTTGTATTGTAATTCATATAAATAAATAAATAAATAAATACGTCCAAATTTCGAAATGCAATGACACAAAACCTATAAAAAGCCGGTGTGAACCCTTGACGGGCTTTTAACTTGCGGATTATGACCCTTATTCATAAAAATTTAATGAAGGTTTGAAGAACGCTTTAACACTGCTAAAGCGTTCCTCAAACCTTCTTTAACTTTTTATGAAGAAGGCCCATAGGGCCGCGTAATATTTGAGTGATTTTGGCTATCTTAGCGAGCAAAAACGTTTTACAAAGACTTGGGGAAAACATTTGTTCAGAAAGTAAGTTATTTTTCCATTTATTCTTCAACTGTAGGACTGGTGAAAAGTGCAATATTAACATTTCGAATTGAGTTAATTCTCACTTATTTAAGGATCTGAAATAAACCGTTAGTTTGGCCCTTTACAAAAAAAATTGTGGACAGAATTTTGCACGTGTTACAGAAAAGTGTAGTAACTCAAAATTTCAAACGACTTTTTTCATCGAAATATTAATTACACTACAAGAGAGCATTAACTCAAATTTTACCGTTTTAAGAAAGGCAAAGGAAATTGTCCGTTCTTAGCTTGTTTGTCAAGCTAATTTGATGGTCTCATTTTTCAAAATGCTACAAGAAGACATCAATTTGTGCCTTTGTTTAAAACGGTAAAATTTGTGTTAATACACTCTTGCGCGACTGCTATGAGTTTTTCGTTGAAAAAAGTTAGTCCGCATTTTGAGTTGTTATACTTTTGTCAGATGTCCGAACAAACTGTACATTTCAGATCTTATTTTATTTACGAGAACATGTATGTTTGTAAGAGGGAAATAACACGACTCGAAAGTTCATATTCACACTTTGAGTTGAGTGTTTTCGCCAGTCCTGAAATGTACAGTTATTTATGGAATTGAATATTAAATGTAAAATTTTTGGACAATGTTACTAGCTGTATGCATATTTTTTTTTAGAAAATGGATGAAGAACAAGAGTTATCAGTCTTGTTAAAACACCTAAACGGAGAAGTCTTCCAACAAATTTTCGAAGGTGGGTGTAGAAAAATTATGGCAATTTGTGTGTTGATAATAAAATAAAGTTTTACCTTTAAGAAGAAGTGAGAGAAAAGTTCCGAATCACACGAGGCAACATTAGTTGCAGCTAATAGAAAGGGGAATTCCTCCCTTTCCCTGTCTCTCCTACGAACATCCGTAACTACTGTTGCTTCGTGTGATCCGTGACAACTATAAAAATATTTCGCAGACAAATTGCTGTTTTTAATTAAAAGCTTCCACACCATACTGTGGTGTAAAGGGTATTCAAAATTAGTTTTGCCAAATATTTCTGATGTCTAAAAATCCTGGAACTAAATCTTAAATCAAAGTTCTACAGAAGCTTTATTCCACATTCTGAATTGGAACAATAGTGTTTCTGAAACTAAAAAACTAAATTGGTAACATGAATTTAGTGGTTTAATTTCAGTTTTGATATATAAAATTTAATTTTAGATCACCAAGTAATTGTTACAGTGCTCAAATATACGACGGTACAGCACCTAGCTGAAATAATTCCCAAGCAGTTGTACGGCCATCGAGTAGTTTTCGAGTACAATTTAAAACAGTGGCAGAAACGAAAGGTGAACAAATTAAATATTTATAGAAAGCAGCACTTCGATGAGTTGGAAAAATCGGCGAAAACCCCCGATCCTGACTGCTACGAAGCTGATGACTCAAAAAACTTAAGCGATTTGTTGAACAGAACTGACTTGGAGATGTATGTATTATAAAATTAAAAAATTATAAATTTTGTTTGTGTCCTAAAAACTTTTTTGTGGATTGGAGCCTACTATTCCATAAAAATGTTTGCGGTAGTTTTTTTTATTTTAAAAATTCCAATTTACACTGAAGGTACCTTTAGCATTTTGACTACATTTTTTGAAGAACAATCCAGTAGAAATGTGATACGTGTTAAATTTAATGTAGTTATGACGACTACCATTGTTGCAGATTTTTCGCGGAGCTTAATATGTAGCACTCTCCAAAAATATAAAAAGGTGGTTTCGTAACAATCAATCACAAAATAGATGGCTAAATCTTCAAAAATAAGAAAGTCACAAAAATATATTTTATTTAATTGTTTAAGAACCGACATGATAATACCAATCTATGTATAAATGTAGAAATTATAACCCGTTTGGTAGGAGTAAGGAAATAAAAAAAAAATATTTTCCAAAAGGAGTAACCGGTTGACTTCAAATTTGGTATATGGTAATATTTATAATTTCCTATGGGCCAAAAGTGAAACATATCGAATGGGTGACACAAGTACGTTTGACGTAAATCGGTTTTCGACCATTTTAAGTCATTTGAGCAGTGTCCGTCTGTCTGCTAAATCGAATGGCAATAGCAGTTTTTTCCTGTGACATCTCGTTTTTGAGATATTTAGCAAATATCTCAAAAGTTTGCTGGGTACTCATAGAGGTTATGAACTTCAAACTAACTTTTAGTATGAAAGACTTCGGAATAGACGTTCCATTTCTGAACAAATTAATGATGAGAAACATCGAGAAGTATGTATTTCTTCCTTAATACGCGACATTCCGCGTCCCCTACAACTGCAACCATCCATGTAAAAATAATGTATCAAAATTCGTAGATTTTGATGGAATTTTTTACAAATATATTCCTTGTAATAAACTTTTGTGGCAATTGAATGGTTTTTAAATTATTTCATATTAGTTACAAAGTTTGTTGTGTAAACATAGAGGTTAGCAACTTCAAGCTAAATATTAGTATGGAAAACTTCGGGAAAGACGTTACATGTCAGAGAAAGTGTTAAAGGAGACACATCTGGAAATCTTTCTTCCAAAATAGGCCACACCCCCGGTACCACTTATCTTAAAAATCATTCAATTACCATAAGTGTATTAGGGGACCTATGTGTAAACATTTTTAATGGGAATATTTTTATAGAATAAATCATCCAAAAATTCCATCGATTTCTACCTCTTTTAATACAAAATAATTTTTGCATGGATATTTTGGAGAAAGACTTCACGACGTGTCTCCTTCGTTTGCTGGAGAAAGACTTCACGATGTGTCTCCTTCGTTTTCTGACATGTTTAATTTTTAATAATTGTTTTAAACAAAAAGTGAGTTATACTAAATCAGTGGGCGTGCTTGCGTCTATACCACTTTTTCCAAATAAATCTCTCATTGAAAACAAAATATATAGACAACCAATGTATAAATCGTTTAGAACTGGGGAAAGATTTATATCGTGGCACGTCCATTCGACTCCATTGTCCATATATTAATATGGACAGATTTTCCGCATATTGACATTAAATTTGGCCAAGTTGGTGAAGCCTGTCAGTGAGTGGGCTACATATGGGCCATTACGTCTCTATTACTGACAACAAAAAATCTGGTGAAAAATTTTACAAATCGATCTGAAACTCCCCACTATGGGGATGGCACATTATAGAACGTAAATTATCAAATATCTCTTCTACTAGTTTTGTCTTAATCGGTTTTTATTATTCTACCGCTTGTGCTGCGTTAAGATACGGGGAGGAAAACATTTGTATATCTGTAGTTTTGCAACAGTCACTAAACTGAAGTTGGGGGCAGCGAGGTGCACCGGGGCCAGCTAGTTATATATAAAAACGTGTTAAAATTACTCGGATGCACCAACGGAAAGAGTTTCTATTCATATCTAACAATATTTGCACTTCAGAGAAATCACAATGAAAGTGGATGACGTCGATGGAGAGACCTTAGACCCAAGTAAGTTTGGTAGAAATTCTATTTGGGCCATTTTAAGTCATATATCAATGTCCGTCCGTCCGTCTGTCTGCTAGCTGGTGTGTACGATAACTTTCGAAAGGAGTAACCGATTGACTTCATCTTAGGCTAAGTTCGAAGATAAGCAACATTGATCCATTCCTTCCAGTACCTCCCCCACAAAGGGTTAACATTTAGTGAAATATTAATTCTTTAATAACTTCTATACTACTTATTCAAATCTTCTGAAAATATGGGTGAAGTTGTCAAGACCCTTTTGGTACCTCCCACACAAATTGACAATTTTTTCACATGTTAACAGCTTGTAACCAGTGCATAGAAATTCTTGAAATTTCGTAGTGTAATGCTTTTATAGTACCTATAGTCCAGTGAAAAATGGGCATCATTGGCGTGACCTTTTTTTGTACATCCCACCCAAATTGGACCAGTTTGTACAAAAAGTTAACAACTAATAACCTTAATAAAAATACTTCACATTATGCTCAGTGTAATGCTTTTATAGTACCTTCAGTTTAGTGAAAACTTTGCGTCATTGGCACGCCCCTATTGGTACTTCCGAAACAAATGAATTATATTACTGTAATTAAATTGATAATATTTAATTTAAACAAAAAATAAATAAATTTACGAATATTTTTGGGACTGAAAGTGAGGGAATTCGTAAGTCGGTTTACCCGACTAAACTTTCTTACTTGTTTTATGGCCTGTTTCTCTATCTCGAAAGAATATCCAACCGAATGAAATCTAGTTATTTGATGTGGACTGTTCGTTCGAGATAGAGGCACCCAAATTCGTATGAAAATATATTTCATTCGACTTATGGTGCAGCATGTCTCGGCTCAATAGATCTAAAACTTAAAAAAACACATTCCAAATACTACTGGTACATTCAATGAAAATTAGAATTTAAAAAACACGCAATGATTTTTTAAATATTTTTTGTATTTGTGATACCAAAGTACACCAGAAAACATTATGTACATTTATTCGACAACAATCTTGTAAACTACGAGGACCGTTCAATAGAAAAAGTGAATTTTGAAATTTCTCGGGTTACGTGCGTTCGATTAGCGTTTTTATACCCTCACTTTAGTGATCTAAGACCCTACGAATATTCGTTTTGGGCCATTTTAAGTCGAATGAGAAATGTCCGTCCGTCTGTCTGCTGGCTGGTGCGCACGATAACTCTCGAAAGGAGTAACCGATTGACTTAAAATTTGGTATACGATAATATTTCGAAGATGGGCCATATTGGTCCACTCCTTCTGGTACCTTCCACACAAAGGGTTAACATTTAGGGAAATTATGATTCTTTAATAACATTTATACTAGAGTGATCAAAACCGGTTTAAAATAAACCGGCCCACCGGTTTTTTGCTTCCACCGTCCCCGGTTTTTCTCAAAATCATGAATTTCGAACAACCGTTGCAACCGGTTTTTTCGTTTGTTTCCACCGGTTTTCCGGTTTTTTTATTATCACTAAAATATTAACAATTATTTACAACTTTATATACAAAATATCACAAATTAAGATAATAATATGAAAGATCTCCTTACATGGCCTAAAAAGACTCGGCAACTTTGCTAGAATACGAAGCCATTCACCAATTTCTATACAAATTACAAAAATTTAAAGAAAATAAATGATTCATACGCGCAGAAGTTATGTGAAAAGTAAACGCATTCTCCCACTTCCAAACCGAAACAAAAACAAGTAAGAAAATTTCAATTGGGTAAACCGACTAGTGTATACTCTTATATATTTATATACTCGTATATACCCACCTGCACTAAAGTGTGTATATAAAATATATATGTATAAATATGTATGTATTCTATTTAATACCCCGAAATATTAATATTTTCTTGACTGAACTACATAAGGGGAATTTCATGTCAAGTGGGTTAATTTTTAAAAGGGATGTCTTCTGTCGGGATGAAAATTGCACCAAGTAGCCCTAGCAGATAGTAGTTATGAGACACAATTCCAACGAGATCGGTTAAGGACTTTCCGAGTTGGAGGGTGTCAAATATTGACATTTTTGTCAAACGGTTGTTTTTCCCATCTGAAATGCTGAAATGTTTGGTTGAACGTTAATTTTTTTTCAGAGGTTTATTTTATTTTGATAGATCAACAGGTCCCATCCCATTAATAGGACACAAAGCTTTTAAAGGAAATTATCTAAGCTTTCTTTTGAGCAAAAAAATCAAAAATTAAAACATATTTAATTTTAAAAAAGTTTAATTTTGCAAAAAAGTAATGAAAATATATTTGCTAATTTTTTTAAAAGGTTGAAGAAAAGACTATCGATAACACTTTTGGAAAATGTTTCTAAATACAATAGCTAATTAGTTAGAGGTATGATATAAAAGGACCGTTTGACTCAAATGACAATATTCATCACAATCCAACTCATAACTACTATCCAACAGTACTAAATTTGGTGCAAGATTCCTGATCAGAAGACATCGCTTTTGTTTTTCAAACGGCAATTTTCATACTGTTTTGTTATGCAGAAAAAACCCGGTTCTACCGGTTTCCCCGGTTTTCTTCGAAGAAAAAAACCGTCCACCGGTTTTTTTATAACTTAAATAAATCATCCACCGTTTTTTTATTTTTTCAAAAAAACCGGTTTTTTGATCACTCTAATTTATACTACTTATTAGAATCTTCTGAAATTCCACACATTGTATTATTTTATTAGTCGCTATCACCTCCCACACAAATGGACCCTTTTGCCTTAAAATTGAACTGATTACAACTTTAATACAAGTTCATAAAAATACTTGAAATTTTGTACAGTATAATTTTTTTGTACAGCCCCTTTTGCTCCCACACAAATGGACCATTTTATACCAAAAGTTAAGGGCTTATAACTTTAATACCAGTCCATACAAATATATGGATCATAGAATTTGCATAAAATTTTGTGTAAAAAATGGATTTAAGTGCTCTAAAGCACTTGAAATGTTGAAATAGCATATGGTGATTGTACTCTGAGTCAGAATGTTTACAAGTGACAACAGCTTTTCAAAGAAGGTCGAGACGATGACGCTCGTCCTGGAAGAGCGTCAAAAACCGATGAAATGTTGAGAAAGTCGAATCGCAATTAGAGAATTTGCAGAGGATGTCGGCATATCGGTTGGCTCATGCCATAACATTCTTCGGAAATTGTTGGCAAGAAGCGGGTGACAGTTTTTTACAAAATTGATGAATTTTTAACAAAAAGCGGTTGCATGTTCGTAATTTTTGGGCCGAAAAGAATACCGTAAACATGCCTCAACGACGTGTTCGGTCCGCTGTTCCCAAAATTGAAGAGGCCCATGAAAGGACTGCGTTTTCATGATTGATGAGATAAAAACCGAATCTCCAAACAAGAAAAACACGTCTGACAGTTATATCTCTCACAAACAAACTCAACTAAAAACGTATTTTGGAGAGATGTGTGTCAACATAAAACTAAGGGCCTGTTTCTGTAACTTATTTTCGTTCGTCTACGGCGAACGATTAAAATTCTCTCAACTATTACTTGAATTATATATAACGCAGGTTAGAAATATTTTAGGAGCAAGCTTTTTACTTGATTTTCTACAGACACAACGAATTATAAACTTGTGTGATTTATAGATTTCTCGGAATAATTGAGTGATTTTTGATCGTTCGCAGTAGACGAACGAAAAAAAGTTACAGAAACAGGCCCTAAAACGCCAATCGAAATTTCCTATGGAACAGATTTTGAAGGAAACTTTCAATGGAAAATATGTATTGGAATTTTATGATAAAAATAAAGAGCTAAATTCGAAGCTAAGATCCATGCTTTCAAATTGCATTATAGAATATTTTATTCATAAGAAAATATCTCTGAGACGTTAAGACTTTGGCTTAATAGCAGAAAATATAAAAAGCTTCTTTATAACTGAAAATATAAAGTTATAAGCCTCCTATTTTTAATAATATATAAAGAGTAAAAATCTCCACAGGATATCTATTATATTCGTCCCGAGAAAAGTAAAAGGCCTGGAGGTATCCGATACTCCAAGTATCATAACCAACTACATAAACTAAGGACAGAGGGATTTTGGGAGTCGAACGGTAATTGCACCAAAACGACAAAAAAAAAGATTCGCAGCACGGCGGTTTGCTTACACGGTATTTATATTTCGTACAAAAAAATTTTATCTAGTTTGACTAAAATTAGTGCACCCTACGTCATATATTGGTACAAAGTATTATGGACTTGTGTTTTTCCAAATGTTAACTATACCTATACATATATTTAGAATCAATTCAGATATGTCCGTCCGTCGGTGTGTCTATGTATTGTTTTAAAAATTGGTTCAGAAAGTTTTAATCACACAAACCACAAAGGTCAGCTTTCCAAAAAAAATTTATATTTGCCTTACAATTTTTTGAGAAGTTAGCGATATCTGACAGTAAAAAACATTTGCGTAATTTTACGCAAAAATGGTCTTACTCTTACATTCGTAATTATAAATCTTTGAATGAAAAAACATACGATAATTCCAATGGTGCTGTTTAGAGATTGCCTCAATCGTTTAACAAAACGCTGCTATTTTTATGAGCAACGATGTGCGTGCGTTTGTGTGAGTGTAAATGAGTGCATTTCATTCCACTAATGTACGCACATTCCAATGACGCCTACATAAGGTATTATCCTTTCCTTCTTGTGTCGTCGTTTGTTTGTTCGCTGCTTGCGGTCTATGTGTTTTAAGCTAAGCTTACATCTAATGGACTGCAAGCAGCTGAAGTTAGTTCTTTCGCAACAGTCAACCTTAAAACCGTGACCATTCCCGTGATTAAGTGATAGTGATAAAGTATGCTTAGAGTAAAACCAGTGTAACTATAAAGTGTTTTTTTTATATAGAACAAAGTGACCCTTATAAAGAAGACACTGTTGAAGAGACACGACACCAACACTGAACATATAATAAAAGTGAAAACTTAAACTAATTGAATTTACATTACATTGAAATACACTAAAATAAAAAAAAGAACTAATTACATTTTTAACTTTCCAAATCAAACACTTTTCACACTCTCACACCTGTACATATCATTTACCAATTAGTTTATGAATTAATTTGAATTTAATTGCTCTAAAAATATTTAGCTATAAGTTATCATACTTACATTTAATAAAGATACAAAAATTGAAAATTTGAAATCTAATCATCAAGAATTCTAATTTCGAAAGGCACAAAAAGATAAAACCTAAGTTTACACCCCTAAACAGGTGCTTTTCAATTTGTTTTTGAAATTGGAAAAATTAAATTTGATTTTTGTTTCACATTTATGATATCTATGATATCATATCAAATTTTTTTTACGAAAACAAATATCTTTAAAAAAAACCAGTAAGGAAAGACAGAAAGTCGGGCGGGGCCGACTATATAATACCCTACACCTACCTACCAATGCGAAAATGGGCATTGCGATAAGAATTTGGTAGTGTTCAAACATGTAATAAGCAAACTCTCTCTGTTAAATTTCGTACGGATCTGATATAAAACACGATTTCTACAGCGCCTAAATGTTAAATCGGGTGAAACATATATATGGTGGCTATATCTAAATCTGAACCTATTTTCCCCGAATTTGGCAGTGTTTATTCATGTAATAAGAGAACTCTCTCTGTTAAATTTCGTACTGATCGGATATAAAACACGATTTCTACAGGGCTTAAATGTTAAATCGGGTGAAACATATATATGGTGGATATATCTAAATCTGAACCGATTTTTGCCGAATTTGGCAGTGTTTATTCATGTAATAAGAGAACTCTCTCTGCCAAATTTCGTACTGATCTGATTTAAACATATGATCATATATAAACATATATATGGGGCTATATCTAAATCTGATCGGATTTTCTCCGAATTTGGGAGTGTTCATTCACGTAATAATAAAACTCTCTCTGCCGAATTTCATAAAGATCGGATGTAAAATGTGGTTTCTACGGCGCTTACATGTCAAATCGGGTGAAACATTTATATGGGGACTATATCCAAATCTGAACCGATTTTAACCAATTTCAATAGGGATCGTCCTTGGGCCAAAAAAGAGCACTATGCTAAATTCCATCACAATCGGACCATAAATACGACCTGCACTTTGATTACAAGAATACATGGACAGACGGACAGACAGACAGACGGACATGGCTAAATCGACTCAAAAAGTGATTCTGAGTCGTTCGGTATAATAAACAATGGGTCTATCTGTTCTCCTTTTAGGTGTTACAAACAAATGCACAAAGTCATAATACCCTGTACCACAGTGTGGTGTAGGGTATAATTAAGGAAAAAACCAGTAAGGAAAGGCAGAAAGTCGGGCGGTGCCGACTATATAATACCCTACACCTCCCTAACAATGCGATAAGGGTCATTGCCATAATATTTTGGAATAATTGGTAAATGGGTAGAAACATATTATCTAATTCTGAAACGATAATCGCTAAATTAAGCAATATTCGTTCTTAAATTGAGAAACATCTTTCTGGAAAATTTTAATGATCGGAAGTAAAATACAACTTCTATAGCGGTTTGATACCAAATCAGGAGGAACAATCAATATAAATCTGAACCGATCTTCCCTGAATACTCATTCATGTAAAAAGACCTCCTTCTGTCGAATTTCGTACTGATCGCATATAAAATACAGTCTCTACAGCGCCTACATGTCAAATCGGGGGTAACGTATATATGGGGGCTATATCTAAATCTGAACCGATTTCTTCCAAATTTAACAGTGTTCATTCATATAATAAGAAACCTCTTTCTGCCGAATTTCATACTGATCGGATATAAAATAACATTTTTACAGCGCTTACAAGTCAAATCGGGGGTAACGTATATATGGGGGCTATATCTAAATCTGAACCGATTTTCTCCGAATTTAGCAGTATTCCTTCATGTAATAAGAAACCTCTTTCTGCCAAATTTTGCACTGATCGGATATAAAATACAGTTTTTACAGCGCTTACATGTCAAATCGGGGGTAACATATATATGGGGGCTATATCTGAATCTGAACCGATTTTCTCCGAATTTAGCAGTATTCCTTCATGTAATAAGAAACCTCTCTTTGCCGAATTTCGCACTGATCGGATATAAAATAACATTTTTACAGCGCTTATATGTCAAATCGGGGGTAATGTATATATGGGGGGTATATCTAAATCTGAACCGATTTCTTCCAAATTTAACAGAGTTCATTCATGTAATAAGAAACCTTTTCCTGCCGAATTTCATACTGATCGGATATAAAATAAAGTTTTTACAGCGCTTACATGTCAAATCGGGGCTAACATATATATGGGGGCTATATCTAAATCTGAACCGATTTTAACCAAATTCAATAGGGATCGTCCTTGGGCCAAAAAAAAGATATGTGTAAAGTTTCGTCGAGACCGGACCATAATTGCGACCTGTACTTTGATTACAAGAATACATGCACAGACGGACAGACAGACAGACAGATGGACAGACGGACATAGCTAAATCGACTCAGAAAGTGATTCTAAGTCGATCGGTATAATAAACGATGGGTCTATTTCTTCTCCTTTTGGGTGTTACAAACAAATGCACAAAGTTATAATACCCTGTACCACAGTGTGGTGTAGGGTATAATTAAAAACAACAAATGTTTTTTAAGAGAGTTGGCAGAATCGTCACATGCGTTCCTCCGATTTAGTATGAAATTTTCATGTGAGCTTTATTTAACTTCTGATCGTTATGATTTGACATAGAGCTGTTATTTTATCTGAACACTGTGAAATTTGGTGAAAATCGCTTCACATTCACATACCGAGCCCATATATAAACATAATTTTAATGTTTTAAACATAGAAAAATAGTACTTTCGAATGTTGCGAGCTTAAATATTAAATATTTCAGATATAACAATTATGTGTGTACTTATTATGTTCTAACATGTTATTTAGGGTATCATATAGTCGGCTATGGCCTGTCCTTACTGTTTTTTAATTGCTAACATTCATAAATCAATTTATTTTGCAAATAGAAGCAAAGCTTATTTTTATTTCATTAAATATTAGTAGACGACGTTCTAGCTGAAGAAAAGTCCTGGCTGAAGACTAATATTGAACCATTCGAAGAAGTCGTACAAAAATGGGATAACACCTATCAGTTGAGGAAATCATTCAGTGAGGGGAAACATACCTTGCAGGAAATTTTTGAAGAATGGCCTATATATGCAATCTTTTGGATATCAACTTGTACGTTTATGTTTTTCAAAGGGAACATTTCATTACCTGAGGTATTTTTTTAGATAGAAGCCGATTTTTCCAAAATGTACCCAGGAAAATCTAATAATTTAATCGATAAATGGGAACATTTCAGAGAAATTATTGTACGCATTTTGAAAAAGGTTACGGATGCGTAATGTGTGGAGTTATTAAAAAGGATTTCTGAATCTGAATACAATTCTGGTAAAAATGAGAAATTTATATGTATTTTAGATATAATTCAATATATTATATATTTTATATACATTGAACGTCAATAGCGAATCAACACCATGAAGTTTTTGGGCCCTATAGTCACTCAAAACGTAAGGGAACTTAAAATTTATTTTATAAAATGCAATGCACGAGGAAGATTTGTGTTGACACACTATTGCAGCTTATCATACGATTCCATGTATTTATATATACATACATATTTAAATCTTTCAGAATCAAAAAATTGTTTGGTTTTCTACCTTATTCATCTAATTTTGAAGCCATCGTCCAGAAAATGTGTTTTCGATCCCGTATCTAAAAAAAGAAGCACTCAAAGTCTTCAATTCAAGATTCTAGGAATTCGTTTATGGTGATTGGTGCAACAAATTTTGAGTTGAACTCAAAAATAAAGCACATTATAATTGTCGCTTACTCGAATAAGGAAACTTTACAACCAATCATTTGCTGTGTTGGTGCGTCGATACTTAATATAAGTCAATATTAAATATATTATGGTAGTATATATTATAAGATAAATAATATAATAAGATGTGTTGACGTAGGTTTTAAAATATTTAGTGTACTTAATATTGAATATCCTCGGCACTGTAAAAATGTATGGTTATTCATACAAGATTACTTCTTCGAGATAAAATTTAAAGACTCTGAAAAAACAAAATGTTTAACAACCTTATTAAATGACGTTAAAAAACTAAGTTCAAATAATTCGTAATCTGTTCAGATTAAAAAAAATATATTATATTTGTTGACCTATATACCAAAGTTTAACTTTATAATTTCTATAACTATTTTTTAACTTTATTCTAAATACACAGTACAACACAAAAAAAAATAACAGGGTTCGGTCAATGGATTATGGTAGAGGAGACCAGAAAAATATATACGTATATCAACGTTTTGAAAGATCACATCGGAATTTTATTTTAGGGGGGGGGTTAAAGTTTTCCCCCCTTTGCTAGTTCGTGCAGAATATCGGTATATAAAACTATGTGTTCTGTCATCTGAGGTGTAGGATATCTTCAGCAACTTTGTAGCAAATGTTAAGGCCTATATTTTTGTGGAATATATTAACCCTCTAGCTTCTCCCCATAACGGTGATTTTTGCCTATATTTTAAAAAATCGTAAAAAACTCCCCTAAAAATGGGTGGGGCCGGCTTGAAATGTTCTACAAAAATGATGGCCATACAATTTTACTATATATGTCAGAACACAAAGCCCAAAACTTAACACAAACACAAAAAAACCGGCCAAATTCAAGATTGCCTGTTAAGGGTTAATTTAGATAATATATAGTGCTAGTACCAAAAAGGTCTTTAAAAATTTGATTTTTCGGGGTTGATGTGGGAGATGCAAAAAAAATAATGATTTTATTTTACAGTTAAATAATATTTATTTTATATTAAATTATACTTCAGGACTATAAACAAAAAATCTATTAATAACGCATATACAAGGAGAAATACTTATTAAATACATAAGTTAATTTATTTTTAGTTCACTTTCTTTTCACTCTTGGCAATTCGACGCCATTATCAAACAATGTCCAACATAAATCTGTTATAAGAGACAAAATGCTCTTGCCTTTATAGCGTTTTTCAATAGGAATACATATCTGATGGAACCGTTCGCCATGCTCATCAGTTTCAGTTGAAAACTGAAAATGAAAATATAAATATATATGTATAATCAAATATAAATCAAAACTTGTATTACCTTTAGACCACAGCATAAAACCGATATAGCAATTTCGGCATACATGTTTTGGCACCCATGGCTCAGTTGGAAAAACTTCCAGTTTAAAATAAATTTAATATATATCATCCAACTTGCTCGTAAAAAAATGAAACCCTATGTTCCATAAGGGTATGCTTGCCACAGACGTAGCAAAACCAGTCAGGTTTTCCCAAACAGTCAGTCATTATTATTCTTACAAATTCCCTTGTAGAATATTGTAAGAAAATAAAAAGATTAACGGGCTGACCCACGATGTCAAACGTTAACGTTCATAAGTAACGTGCCACTCAAAAGTTCCGTTATGGTAATTTTGAGTGACAAAAATATAATGACAGAAATAATGAAGAAGAACAAAAGTACTCTTGGTAGTTGTTGAATAACAACCTTCTCTTCAGAGCTGGGAGAACCTACATATGCGGGGAATAACAAATTAGCCCTTAACAGGCTATCTTAAATTTGGGCGGTTTTTTGGAGTTTGTGTTAAGTTTTGGGCTTTGGTGTGTTCTGACACATATAGTAAAATTTTATGGCCAACATTTCAACCCCGCTCCGCCCATTTTTAGGGGAGTTTTTTACGATTTGTTAAAATATAGGCAAAAATCACCGTTATGGGGGGAAGCTAGAGGGTTAATATATTGCACAAAAATATAGGCCTTAACATTTGCTACAAAGTTGCTGAAGATACCCTACAACTCAGATGAACAGAACACATAGTTTTATATACCGATATTCTGCACGAACAAGCAAAGGGGGGAAAACTTTAACCCCCCTAAAATAAAATTCCGATGTGATCTTTCAAAACGCCGATACACGTATATATTTTTTTGGTCTCCTCTACCAGAATCCACTGACAGAACCCTGTTATTTTGGAAAAAGTTTGAAATTGTTGTACAGTGATATTAAGATATCGATTTATTGTCTCAAACAATTGCGTTGCATTCTGTTCACTAAACAATGGACATTTTTTGCTTTGTCTGCAAAAACGCGTTTTCTGACTGTCAAAAATTGTTCTTCCATATGAAAAATATACATCATTTACCAAAATCTTGTTCATATCAATGCGGGTTCTCAACTTGTCTGCAAATATTTAGCTCATTTAAGGCATTTTTAAAACATATGAGAAACGAATATTTGAAAAACAATCCGAATGAAAATATAACAAACAGGAAGAACCACAAAGCAAAAAATTCCAATAATAGTTCTAGTTGTGTTGTGAACTCAACTTGCGATTTTGAAAACGAAACAAATAATGTTTTTAATGATTCCATTGAACACATCGACTCTTCTCTTAACACAAGTATTTGTTTGCGTTCTTTAAGAACAAAAACATTTATATTTTCATTAAATTCGTTTTCTAAGAAATACTTTCCAAGAAAAGAGGCGATAACTCTTCAAAGAAGTATCGAAAAAACTATTACATATCCAATTAAAGATGTATTACAAAGTATTATAAATAATATTACAGTCGATAATATTGAATCAAGCAAATGTAACCTGAAACAACTCGTTCAATTTTGTAATCAGCCTTTTGAAGGTTTCAATTCTGAACACTCATTTACAAAAAAATTATCTAAAAGTAATTTGTATGAGAGTCCGTTGGTAATAAATTTAAACAATTCCATCAGAAACTGTGTTATCAACAACGAAAACACCCTAGACGAAACGTTTACGAAAGGAGTTATTTTTCCTATTAAATTTCAAATAAAAATTTTTTTTAAAGCTGGTGATATATTGGACGAATTTATAAGCTATTTTAACTTGCTCTCTGTGTCTGACACCTTAAAAAACTTTGTTAATGGGAAGATTTGGAAAAGGATGGTAGGAATATATGGAAGTAAGATTGTTTTTCCGTTTTTTCTATGTTTTGATGATTTTGAGATTAACAATCCTCTCGGGTCACATTCGTCGAGCCTCCTTGGTGTATATTATAGTTTTCCAACTGCACCTGTATGGTTCCGCTTCAAATTACAAAACATTTTTATTGCAGCGTTATTTAAATCTACTGATATAAAGGATATTGGAAATGACAAATGCTTTTTTCGACTAATCGAAATATTTAACGACTTGGAAAGAAATGGAGTAGAAATTGTGACTAAAAGTGGGAAACAAGTTATTTATTTCGCACTTAGGTTGATAGTTGGTGACAATTTAGCGCTTAATAATATTTTAGGATTTTCTCGTTCCTTCTCAGCTAATTACTTTTGGGTAATTCCAAAGGAAATCGACCCACTCTGAAAATTTATGAATTTCGATATTGCTGAAATTTTGCATGCGCATACTGCAAGATGATACGAAATAATGACAGTTTGCCGTGTGTCAAAATTTGTAGCGGTTTAGATTTTAAAGGGTGACAAAGTAGGACATCTACATTGTTTTGTAAAAAATTAAGCTATGTTCAAGTCGCCATAACTTTTGAACGGAATGTCGGATTTAATTGAAATAAGTTCCATCTTAAAGATATTAACGATATTTCTAAGTATTACACGCATAAGGATAACTATATGTGTATTAAGGATATCAAAAGGACGAAAATGTCCTTAATCCTTAATTATCCTGGAAAATGTATTTTCAATTTTTTTAATTTTATTTCTGAATATTACCCCCATATTGCTCCATAAAATATAAAATTTTCAGAATGGGTGCTCAATGGGTTCAAAAGATATGACTTATTTAATGTCCGTCTGTCTGTCCGTTTGACTGGTTTATGCCAGTGATATCTCTGAAAAGGAGTGACCGAATGACTTACAAATTAGTATGTGGTAATATTTTCCTCAAACCTACTTAATGTTTTGAAGTGGCCCATTTCGGACCCCTCCTTGTGGTACCTCCCTCACAAACGGTTAAAATTTTGTGACATGTTAAAACTGTTATAACTTCTGTACTACTCATGGGAATCCAATGAAATTTCATACATAGTAATTATTTCACCGTATTTATAAGCTGAACAAAAATGGGCGAAAATGTCATGCCCCTTTTGGTACCTCCCACACAAAGGGACCAATTTTTACAATAAGTTCCCAGCTTATAACATTAATACCAGTGCATAAAAATTCTTGAAATTTTGTGCAGTGTAATATTTTTATAGTACCTACAGGCCAGTACAAAGTGGGCGTTATTGCCCCTCCCCTTCTGGTACCGCTCACACAAATTCTAACAATTTTGTGAAATGTTAAAAATTATAAACTCGTTAAAGTAAACACATAAATAAAAAGTTCTAACATTTCACAAAATTGTTAGAATTTGTGTGAGCGGTACCAGAAGGGGAGGGGCAATAACGCCCACTTTGTACTGGCCTGTAGGTACTATAAAAATATTACACTGCACAAAATTTCAAGAATTTTTATGCACTGGTATTAATGTTATAAGCTGGGAACTTATTGTAAAAATTGGTCCCTTTGTGTGGGAGGTACCAAAAGGGGCATGACATTTTCGCCCATTTTTGTTCAGCTTATAAATACGGTGAAATAATTACTATGTATGAAATTTCATTGGATTCCCATGAGTAGTACAGAAGTTATAACAGTTTTAACATGTCACAAAATTTTAACCGTTTGTGAGGGAGGTACCACAAGGAGGGGTCCGAAATGGGCCACTTCAAAACATTAAGTAGGTTTGAGGAAAATATTACCACATACTAATTTGTAAGTCATTCGGTCACTCCTTTTCAGAGATATCACTGGCATAAACCAGTCAAACGGACAGACAGACGGACATTAAATAAGTCATATCTTTTGAACCCATTGAGCACCCATTCTGAAAATTTTATATTTTATGGAGCAATATGGGGGTAATATTCAGAAATAAAATTAAAAAAATTGAAAATACATTTTCCAGGATAATTAAGGATTAAGGACATTTTCGTCCTTTTGATATCCTTAATACACATATAGTTATCCTTATGTGTGTAATACTTAGAAATATCGTTAATATCTTTAAGATGGAACTTATTTCAATTAAATCTGACATTCCGTTCAAAAGTTATGGCGACTTGAACATAGCTTAATTTTTTACAAAACAATGTAGATGTCCTACTTTGTCACCCTATAAAATCTAAACCGCTACAAATTTTGACACACGGCAAACTGTCATTATTTCGTATCATCTTGCAGTATGCGCATGCAAAATTTCAGGAAAATCAAAAATGTAAAATTTTCAAATCGTCATTTTTGGGTCGATTTTCTTTGGAATTACCCTTTTGTAGAATTTGCAAATTCCATAAAAATGAAACAAGAACTGTCGTCGAACAAGACTTGAACCAAATCAGAAACAGAGATAATTATAATGAAGATTTAATTTTAAACGACCCTAAATCAACAGGTGTTGTGGAAAGCTCTGTATTCAACTATTTCTCAAATTTTCACGTTACTGATAATATGTATTGCGATGTACTTCACGACAAGCTAGAAGGCGTTCTCAATTATGATCTATGTCATATTATTTTATCATTTTTAAATGACAAAGTTTTTGATTTGGACGAATTAAATATCAGAAAGCAAACTTTTAATTATGGGGAAGCTTCTATCGGAAATATATTTCCCCCAATAACTATGGGTCATTTAAAATCTTTCAAACTGAAGGCTTCTGCCTCTGAAATGCTAACTTTTGCTCATTTTTTCCCATTACTCATCGGAGATAAGGTAGACACAGACAGCAACTTGTGGAAGTTTGTAATTAACTTAATCGAATTACTTGATTTGTTGCTTTTAACAAATGTTACCGTTTTAGACATAGAAAATTCCGGTCCCCTCGTTTTTCTTTGGACTTTTGGCTTTGAGGCGAAACACAGAGAGTTGAAATCGTATACAAAAAATATAACTTCACGAAGAAATGTTTCGCTTTCGTTAGCAATAAAATTTGGTTTTGTATTTGCCGACAGAATTTTTAATTTTGATCTTACAAAGGATGAAATAGGAAAAATAACTTACGACGTAAAGTCATCTCCATATTATTCTAAATTGATGGAACTCTTAGATAGTGACATACATTTTTCATGCTATTCTAATTTTGCGCTATGTGGTACAAAATATAAAATAGGTTCAGTATTTTTTTTATAACCCTAAAATATGGGCATTCATAATTAAAGAAATATTTCTATTAAATAATATTTTAAATTTCCTATCAAACGAGTTAACTGTTCTATCGTATGAACCGAACTATTTATCATATTTAGTTGGTGATGAGTCATTACATTTCCAAATTCAAGATATTTCCGATATCAAATCACCGCCTGTTCAAACTCACATTTTAAATGGATGCAGTTATTTGAGACCTAAACCGTTATTTTAAATATTATACTTTTAAAAGTGTACCTAATATGTGTTCAGAAAATTATATCATTATAAATACAAAAATCGATACTTCTATAAAAACTAAATCCTGTTATTCATTATTTATATTTAAATAAAACTAAATTATTCCTAAAATATTTATCTATATACTTGACTACTTTTTTCAACATCAACATTTTCGACGTCATAATTTCGATAACAAAATTCATTCCAGAAGTAGAATATTGTAATTGTACAATATACTCTACAACATATTCATGGCTTAATGAAGAAATGCTTGATTCAGTTACAACATGCATGTGATTAAAGTGCAATATGTTATTAATTTAAATACAATGAACTTTTATTTAAAAAATATATATATTTGATTTAAATACAATTACATATATTAAATAACAATATATGTTAGATTTAAATACAACATGGCATCCCAGCAAAATCTTGGTAAGTACCTGTCATTATTCCCTGCATTACCAAATAATGACATCTCATTATTCGCTGAATTACTTTCGGCTTATTAATAATGACTTACCAATAATAACAGAAATAAGTGATTTTTTTATCAAAATAAATTTTGGCAAATTTTAGTGTAATGCAATTTTGGCTATATGTGGGTTATTGTAGAAGATTTATTTATTTTCAACAAGTTTTCTAAAAATACGTGCAAATTGAATGAAAATACCAAAAATATTTACATATATCGTATGATGTTAGACCATTGAAGAATTTTTCACATGGTGGTTTGGGTTCAGAAATTCGAAATATGCGCGACAATATCCACAAAATTACTTTCAATGGCCATCTCTACATATCTACCATATCTACTACGTATTTTGTAACTTATTGGTAATGCATTATTCAAGTACTTAAAATCGTGAAAACATAAGCACATATTTATGTGGTATGTCTATGCTACAAATAATTACTTATTATACTACTTTATTGTATGCTTTTGGGAAGTACTTCCCTCTAATGACACCCCCATGTTAAAATAATGAGAAAAGTGGCTAAATAATAAGTACTTACCATTATCGAACTTTGCTTACTCGTCGGATTATTTGGTAATGAGAAATTTTGCTGGGATAGAGTTAAATACATTAGGACATTTGTTTGAATACAACATGATATTGATTTAAACATATTATGACACTCATTTAAAGATAACATTTTATTGATTTAAATACAAGATATCCTTGACTTAAATAAAACATAACCTTGGTTTAAATTCAACTTTTACTGAAATTAAATTCAAAATGTACTTGAGTTTAATACAACATATGGTTCATTTAAGTATATCACGAACTTGGTTTGAGGATAATATGTTATTTATACAATTACGGCATGTAATTGTATTTATTATAACATGGTATTGATTTAAAAATGTCACATGCAATTAATTTAATTACAAGATGTGCTTATTTTAATGAGAAATAACTTTGGAGCCAAATCAAAGAAAAAATCATAAAAGTTATGATAATTTCATTGATTTTCAGTACACTTTTTTTTCAGTGTATATATTAATATATTAGAACAAAATATATTTGCAAACTAAATTTCTCAAATAAAATATGTGTTTAAATACAAATAAAACCAGTAAGGAAAGGCTAAAGTCGGGCTAGGCCGACTATATAATACCCTACACCACTCTCGTAATATTGAATAACTCTGATTGGATGTAAAATACAGCTTCTATAGGACTAAAGGCCAACTCGGACGAAACATATATATGGGAGCTATAGCTAAATCTTTACCGATTTTCTTCAAATTCGCAAT
This sequence comes from Eudasyphora cyanicolor, assembly GCA_963930755.1. Lineage (NCBI taxonomy): Eukaryota > Metazoa > Arthropoda > Insecta > Diptera > Muscidae > Eudasyphora > Eudasyphora cyanicolor. Next base: position 83,455,165 of record OZ005737.1, read on the forward strand.
GTTGGTTCATGGATCAAACTCTACCATTCTAAATTTCAAAAGGATTGGGTGTAAAATACAGCTTCTATAGGACTAAAGGGCCAAATCGGACGAAATAGTGATTCTGAGTCGATCGGTATACTTTAAGGTGGGTCTAGCTGTGTTATTTTCAGGTGTTACAAACATCTGCCGTGAAACAAACTTATAATGTACCACAGTGTGGTGTAGGGTATAATTATTGTTTAGAAACTTCTCTAAATATATTTTATTAAAAAGATTTTCAAAACTTTGCTGACTTTTTCAAATTTCAGTTTCAATTTTTTTCTTTAATTCGAATTGTACCTCCCAGTCATAACACCATATGTAGTATTAACTTCTATTCTAAATCGATCATTATACCCTACACCACACTGTGGTACAGGGTATCATAAGTTTGTTCACGGCAGATGTTTGTAACACCTGAAAATAACACAGCTAGACCCACCTTAAAGTATACCGATCGACTCAGAATCACAAGCTGAGTCGATTTAACGATGTCCGTCCGTCCGTCTGTCCATGTAAAGTTGTTCGTCGACTACAGGTCGCAATTTCACTCCGATCGTTCTGAAATTTTGCAGTTTAGAGTATTTGGAGGCTGTTAAGATCGCTATTTGGTTGAAATCGGTGCAGATTTAGATATAGCTCCCATATATATCTTTGTATTTTACATCCAATCGTTTTGAAATTTAGAATGGTAGAGTTTCTTGATCCATGAACCAACATTGCCGAATTTGAAGAAAATCGGTTAAGATTTAGCTATAGCTCCCATATATATGTTTCGTCCGATTTTGCTCTTTAGTCCTGTAGAAGCTGTATTTTACATCCAATCATTTTGAAATTTAGAATGGTAAAGTTTCTTGATCCTTGAACCAACACTACCGAATTTGAAGAGAATCGGTTAAGATTTAGCTATAGCTCCCATATATATGTTTCGTCCGATTTGGCCATTTAGTCCTATAAAAGCTGTATTTTACATCCAATCGTTTTGAAATTTAGAATGGTAGAGTTTCTTGATCCATGAACCAACATTGCCGAATTTAAAGAAAATCGGTTAAGATTTAGCTATAGCTCCCATATATATGTTTCGTCCGATTTTGCTCTTTAGTCCTGAAGAAGCTGTATTTTACATCCAATCATTTTGAAATTTAGAATGGTAGAGTTTCTTGATCCATGAACCAACACTACCTAATTTGAAGAAAATCGGTTAATATTTAGCTATAGCTCCCATATATATGTTTCGTCCGATTTGGCCCTTTAGTTCTATAGAAGCTATATTTTACTTCCAATCGTTTTGAAATTTAGAATGGTAGAGTTTCTTGATTCATGAACCAACATTGCCGAATTTGAAGAAAATCGGTAAAGATTTAGCTATAGCTCCCATATATATGTTTCATCCGATTTGGCTCTTTAGATCCAATCGTTTTTATACCCTACACCACACTGTGGTACAGGGTATTATTTAAGTATAAAATGTCCCAAAAGTAAATTTATGTAAACAATTTATACATGAATTACAAAATTTATATATCAGAGTTATTCAAAATTACGAGAGTGGTGTAGGGTATTATATAGTCGGCACCGCCCGACATTAGCCTTTCCTTACTGGTTTTAAATTTATGAGTATTCCAAGTCATCATTTGTTGTCAATCCTCCAAGTAATTTATGTATATCCAATATTATACGATTTAAATTATCAATTCGAATCTAACATTTCCATACAAAAAATTTTCCGATTTAAATATCTCGCAAGGGGTGGCCATTTTCTGCTTCGCATATTCGTGCTCTTTCAATTTTGTACTGTTCCATTTTAAATTCCCTAAGTCTTTTTTTCGCCCTTCGGTCATTTTGTACAATCTAAAGAGACCTTTGTATGGGGGCTATATAAAAACATGCACATATGGCGACTGCTGTTCGTGTGGAGGGTTATGGGTATAAATACACCAAAAATATAAATTGTTATCCCGATCAGTTGAACTTTGCTGTCTCTATGGCGTTAAGTATTCAAATCGGAAAGATGTTATATACTCGTATATGGGGCTATATGAAAAAATGGACCGATATTGCCCATTTTCAATCTCAAGATAGCAGCTAAAGTAGAAGATTAATAATACATAGTAGGGGCGTAAATACTGATACACACATGCTATAACATTAAAAGTGATGAGTCCTTTGGGCCAAATTTATTGACATATATTGTCTACAAAAGCAAGCACTCAATCGAAATGTCCGCCTTTGGCCTTCACACGTGCCTTAAGTCGCACTGACCAATCATCAATAGCCGCACGCACCTCGTCCCTTTTGCAAAGTGGTCACGGCAGGAATCAAAGCAGTCTTAAGAGAATCAATGTTGGAGTATATTTTTTGGCAGACCTTGTCCTCTAAAACTGTCCGCAATTTGGGTTTAAATCGGGGCTGCCAGAGGGCCATTCATCAGAAGAAATTAATGCTGATAAATTGTTTTAAAGCCACGTCTGTGTCATTTTAGCCTTATGTGCCAGTGCAGAATCGTACTGGAGAGTCCATTCCTGGTTTTGGAATAGGGAATGGTTAAGTGGTTTCACAACAGCTTCCAAAACGGTTTCTTGGTAATTTTAGGCCATTGTTTTGAACCCTTGTTCACAGAAATGAAACTCAGTGACCCTATCGTAAGAGACACCCCATCAAACCATGAATGAAGCTGAATGATGGACCTTTTCGAAACAATGGATGGCGCTTAAGTTGTATACCTATACACTACCGCTAAAGTAAATGGTTTATGTTCAATTTCGGTTGGAGTATAAACTTTGAAACTTTAGTGAGTAGGAGGGTACAATGGTGTGCATGGAAGTGTTTGGCGTAAGCCTGCATGGAGCCGCCATTGGCACAGATCTTGGTGGTAGTAGCAAATAATCGAATGAGACCTTGGAGGACTGAAGTGGAGAAGGGTTTCGTGTGAACAGTGGTTGATCACGAGTTAGTCGGTCCTAAGTTCAAGGCGAAAGCCGAAAATTTTCAAGTTATAAGAGCATATATTGTGTAAACAATTTTGTAATTAAACACTCATTTCGAACGAAAGGGAATACGGTTCCAATTCCGTAACCTGTTGAGTATCCGTTTGTTATTAAATATGGGCCTTGTTAGAGTTGGGTCGTTCCGGAACGAACTCGTTCAATTGAACGATTCCCTTGAAGGAACGATTGGAACTGGTTCCTGCTATGTCGTTCTTTTAGTTCCATCGTTCACTTCGGATTTTTTGCTTTTATTCATCTTTCGTTCATTCGCTCGTTCATTTTACCATTCTTCTCTTTCGAACAGCTGTTTAATTGTTGCCAAATTTACCGAACAATGATTTCTCTAGTGCTGTCACACTAAATTTATTACAAAATTAAATGCTGGTGTCGTTCGGAGGTATCAATCTTTTACCTTCATTAGTCTTTTTCACGGGGGTGCCCAGATTACATACACATCACATGTTTAACAATTGTTATTTAAATAAAATCAGCAGAACATAATTAAATAAATGAACCAGTAAGGAAAGGCGGTGCCGACTATATAATACCCTACACCACTCTCGTAATATTGAATAACTCTGATATATAAATTTTGTAATTCATGTATAAATTATTTACATAAATTTACTTTTGGGACATTTTATAATTAAATAATACCCTGTACCAGAGTGTGGTGTAGGGTATAAAAATATATTTTCAATTTCAAAACTCAATTGGCAAAATTGTTTTTATCATGTTCATAAAAGAAGACTGAACGAGTAAACAAACCGCTGTTGTGATGTTTGACCGAATGAATGTCATTTGAACGAAGGAGCCAAAAGGAACGATGGAACGAAAAGACTGAACGAGTTCCTTTACCGGAACGGCACGAAAAGGACCGGTCCGTTCAGTGAACGATAATGCCCAACACTCGGCCTGGTGCTCATCCTGGCAACAGGAACGACCATAAAGAAGCCGTCGAGAGATATCGGAAGAGTTTTCTTTTCTGTTTTATAGTCGTACTACCATGAAAGACTTTCGAAGAGAGATATGGTAGATGGACTAGAAGAGCATGACATTTACTGTTGTGTCGATATTTTCTCCTCGGACCTTGAAAATTTATGGTGGGATCACGCAAACTTTTCAACAGGCCGTACCAATTTCCGCAGCTGGTCTCCAAGGTGAAGAGTCTCTAGTCGATAGAATAATGTAGGTAAGGGAAGTCGGCATATTAGATCCGTAACTTCGGGATAAGGATTGGCTCTGAAGATTGAGATAGTCGGGCTTGATTGGGAAGCAATAACATGGTTTATGTGTTCGTTCTGGGTAAATAGAGGTCTACGGATCTTGTTCCTCGGATAGTAATTACGTAACCAATTGTGGAACTTTCTTGCTAAAATTGTTAGGGGATCATCGCAAGGTGTGTTCTCTTTAAATTATAACGACTATCAATTAACAATCAATTCAGAACTGGCACGGACTTGGGGAATCCGACTGTCTAATTAAAACAAAGCATTACGATGGCCCTAGCGGGTGGTGACACAACAGTGCTCTGAATGTCAAAGTGAAGAAATTGAAGTAAGCGCAAGTAAACGGCGGAAGTAACTATGACTCTCTTAATCGCCGCAGCTAAGCCAACAGCCTCAATAACTACACCATATACAGCCCCGGCTGGAGCCCCAAATAAGGAGGTACAATCTGCGCAGCCAACATCTTCAACAACCCCAACAGCAGAATATCAGTCCAATACCAGCACAGGACAGTCCACCGCCTGAGCAGAGTCAAGCGGTAGCGAATGACTCAGCGAGCAGCCAACGTATTGAGGATCGTATGGAGCCACTATGGATGTGCGCAGTATGCCTCAGTACTTTCATGTCGGAAACCCAATTAAGACAACACGCGAGGCGAAAAACATGCAGAGGAAACATGGTCCTAGACAATATCTGCAACTTATGCGAGCGAAGGTTTCAGACATACCCGGGGCTGAGACAATACATCAGGAGAACGCACCCGGTGGAGTACAACCAACAACTAACCCAGGAATGTGAGGCACCGACACGGAAAGCATGGTCCAGGGATGAACAGTCGGCAATGGCCGAAATTGAGGCAAATATGGATCCGACTTATCCCACGGCCATTATAGATCTCCTCACCGCCAATTCTACCAGATCTAGGGATGCCATTAAAAAGAGAAGGCAACGCAGGTCATACATCGCGACAGTAATGAGACTGAGGTTGAGTAATAAGCCTGAGGTTGAGCCCGGAGGATGAGAGAGCCAAGAATGCAATTTTGAGCTCCCCAGAACAAGGACGGCAGGCGCTCGAAGAATGGACGAGGAGGTTGCTAGTGAAGTACGGGAGACAAGCGAGTGTCAATGCAGAGATCGAGGATAGATATGTCATTCATGGTACAATGGGCCCTCGGGCTAGAAGAGCCAAGGAGTTCAGGATGGCACAGCGGGAATACATACGCAACCCCAGAAGTTTGGCAACCCGTATCTTGGACGGGATAGGTTGGTCACCGCGTCGCTCCGATAATTTAGCCGCAGAGGAGGAGAGGTTTGGGGCAATATTCGCACAAGCATCAACAGCGGACGATACCCCAATCACAGATGCACGCCCTCACCGGACCACGGTGACTGAACCCATGACCCGCGACGAGGTAACCTCAGCGATGAAAGAAATGAGATCACAGACTCCAGGGCCGGACGGAGTAACACTGAAGGCGATGAGGAGGATACCGTTGGATAACCTGCTGCTGCTTTTCAACGCTTCACTTCTCCTTTGTTCACGCCCACAAAGGCGGTGAGTGGTGGGGAAGACGGCGGTTCGACTTGGAGACCGATTACAATCTCCTCAATTGTGGTGAGGCTCATGCACAAGGTTCTAGGCAAGAGGCTGGAGAGAGTGATACTCCATCATAACCAGAGGGGTTTTTGTCGACTAGACGGCTGTTTTGCCAATGTGACAGCAGTGAATTCCATCATAAAACTGCGTACAAAATCAGGACAGCCGTTGGCCGTGGCCTCTCTAGACATCTCGAAAGCCTTCGACTCTGTGTCCCACCACAGCATCGATCGAGCACTTCGGAGAATGAACCTTGATGAGCGATTCCGTAGCTACATAGGGCAGAATTTTGAAGGTGCAACAACGACCATCGACGGGGGCGCGGCGGAGGTGCAAGTTCGTAGAGGGGTTAAGCAGGGAGACCCTCTGTCTCCAATGTTATTCAACATAACCCTGGATGAGCTGATGGTTTACATGGATAAGTTCTCGGGTGTGAAGATTGGACACCAGCAAATACGTGTGTTGGCTTACGCAGATGACATCTTGCTATTTGGTGAAAATCGGGGATTCGTAGAGGCCAGGGGTGTGTCGATAAACACGGCAAAGAGCAGACTCCTGAGCCTATTAACGGTCCCCAGCAAAAAGAAAGTGTATGTGAGCAAGGAGGGAATTAGGTGTGTAGAGCAGATGCCAGCAGTGTTGGTAAGCGAGGCGATGAAATATCTGGGCGCGGAGTTCTCGCCTTTGGGGAGAACTCGTGTGGCATGTCGATGCTGCTGCAACACTTACAACGGCTGAGGAGGGCTCCTCTAAAACCAGCCCAAAAGCTGCACCTGATGAGGGACTACCTCATGCCGAGGTATATTGCATATCTGCAACAACCATCTGTCACCAGAAAGACACTAAAAGAGGCTGATATAAAGTTCCGGGTGTTTGTGAGAGCAGTCTCGAATCTTAATCCGCATTGCCACTCCTCAGTCCTACATCTCCCCATGAAAGAAGGCGGCCTGGGATTATTTTGCTTTGCGGAGCGCATCCCAGGCATTATAGCATCAAGGGTCCGCAAACTAGTGCAATGCGACGTGCTATACCAGGCGGTGATGGGCGAGGACACACAATGGACATCCCGGGTATTTGGAATGGTCCAGCCGTTGAGTGGAAAAATTGAAAATCACGAACACCACTCCGCTGCACTCAACAGATCATTCTCGGGATGTGGAGGGCTCCGCCAGGTCAACGGGCATAGGGAGAGCAGCCGCTGGGTCTATGATCCCCCTCCATTTTGGTCCGGTGAGGAGTACATCAAGGCTATACAATTGCGCTATAACTTGCTGCCATGCAGAGCAATCCCCTCAAATCCAGCAAGTGGAAGGAGGTGTAGGGCGGGGGGCTACAGACGGTGTGTCACATCCTACAGGCGTGTAACATCACTCACGCGGACAGGATACGGAGACACAACTTTGAACAGGACAAGATAGTAGCGGCAGCCAGGCGTAAAGGGTGGGAAGTGCATGTCGAAAAGCATGTCTACTCGTCTGATGGACTGAGGAAACCAGATCTAATTATGATTAAAGGCCCTCGAGTGGTGGTCTCGGATATCGGCGTGCACTGGGAAGGGGAAGAGCCGCTGACCACCCACCATCAACAGAAAGTAAGACACTATTCCACGCCTGGCTTCAGGAATAAGATGCTGGACCTCTTTCCGAATAAGGCAATATCGATCCTGCCATACATAATTGGTGCAAGAGGCGGGTGGTGCGCAGAAAACCAACAGTTGCTGGATGCGGCAGACATAGGGGCCAGTGTGGTGCGCGAGACGATTACGGGTGCGATCAAGGGTGGCATCATTACTCATGCCATATTCATGCGATGCGTCTGGGAGTAAAATCTTAACCGATTGAAATACGTGTTTTTCAATTGAATTTAAGAAGATAAATTAAGTTCGAGGCACACGGCAGCCTGTTAACATGCCGAAATTTGTTTTTTGTGTAACACCTCTTTATTCTACAAATATAAGATTAATATAGTTTAGGTTAAGTCATAAATATGTTATCTAGAATTTGTAAGAAATAAAGATGATCTTAATAGCCAAATGCTTCGTCATCTAATTAGTGACGCGCATGAATGGATTAACGAGATTCCTACTGTCCCTATCTACTATCTAGCGAAACCACAACCAAGGGAACGGGCTTGGAATAATTAGCGGGGAAAGAAGACCCTGTTGAGCTTGACTCTAATCTGGCAGTGTAAGGAGACATAAGAGGTGTAGAATAAGTGGGAGATGTTGGTCCGTCTTCATCGACAATGATATACCACTACTCTTATTGTTTCCTTACTTACTTGATTAAGTGGAACGTGTATCATTTCTTAGCCATTATACGGATATATTTATATATCTTATGGTATTGGGTTTTGATGCAAGCTTCTTGATCAAAGTACTAAGAGTTTGATATATAATTGTAAACAAATCTCGATGAGATGATGGCATTTCGGTGTCATTGTCGTATTTGAAATTTGGTATAACTCCTAATACTCAGGTATGATCCAATTCAAGGACATTGCCAGGTAGGGAGTTTGACTGGGGCGGTACATCTCTCAAATAATAACGGAGGTGTCCCAAGGCCAGCTCAGTGCGGACAGAAACCACACATAGAGCAAAAGGGCAAATGCTGACTTGATCTCGGTGTTCAGTACACACAGGGACAGCAAAAGCTCGGCCTATCGATCCTTTTGGTTTAAGGAGTTTTTAACAAGAGGTGTCAGAAATGTTACCACAGGGATAACTGGCTTGCGGCGGCCAAGCGTTCATAGCGACGTCGCTTTTCGATCCTTCGATGTCGGCTCTTCCTATCATTGTGAAGCAAAATTCACTAAGCGTTGGATTGTTCACCCATGCAAGGGAACGTGAGCTGGGTTTAAACCGTCGTGAGACAGGTTAGGTTAGGTTAGGTTGAAGAGAGTAGACGTTTAAACGTCTCATGTCCATGGACATACACTTAAGCCAGTGGTTCGGCCTGTTGTGCGCTCCTTATTTATGATCTTTTTATACCTCACGAGTTACAGAAAATCGGTACTAGACACGAATTTTCTCAGTATCTTCCAGTCATATTCTCTGAGATGAGTCAAGTCTGGTAATATGTCGGACCCGAAATGTTGGGATCTTGCATGTGTGAAAGCCGGGCAGTGACACTGAAAATTTTCCATCGTTTCGATGTTTTCTCTGCATGCCCTGCATTCGTCGTTTCCTGCTAGTCCTATGCGATGAAGATGTGCTTGTAAGCTTGAGTGTCCCGTTAGAACACTCATCATCTTACTAATATCGATCTTGTTTAGTTTCAGAAGACTTCTTGTTTTCTTTTCATTTGGGTCACCCCACAGTATCTTTGCAGTTGCTCCTACTGTTGCGCTATTCCACACAGTTTTATGAGCCATCACTGCCCAGTGCTTCAACTCATTTTTCGTGGCTTCGAAAGGTTTCCAATTTTTCAAGTTTATTACTCGAAGTTCTCTGCCCTTTGAAGCCAAGTTGTTTGCCCGTTCATTTCCAATCACTCCGTTGTGTCCAGATACCCAGCAAATACGCAATTGACCATGCGTATTTATCGGTCTTTTACAGTCCAACAAAGTTCTGGATTTGATCCTTTCCGATGTTATTGCTTGAATCGCCATTTGTCTATCTGTAAAGATGTTGGCATATTTAGGCTTTGTCGTGTTACTGAGCCAGTTCACACACTCCGTGATTGCTCGAACTTCTGCTTGAAATACAGTGTTATGGTCAGGGAGGCGGAAGTGAAGTTCGACTTCTGGTTCATCAATAAAAAGTCCCAGACCCGTCCTTCCTCCTCGATTGGACCCATCCGTGTAGCAGCTGGTACCCACTGGCACATGGGCCAAAGTTCCATTTTCCCAGGAGCGTCTGTCTGGCACAAACGTATCACAGGTAGCTGTAAGCCGCACTTCAGGAATGCGGTCCGAGATTTCTGGCGTTTGAATGTGACCAACTAGATATTCTAAAATCTTCTGATGGTACGACTTGTGGTCTCGATTTATCCATTCACCCATCACTTGTAGACGTCTTGCTGTGAGGGATGCCTCATACTTTATACGGATGTCTATTGGTTGGATGTGCAGTTGGCTCCAACGCTTTTGTTGGTGCAGTTCTAAATGCCCCGCTTATGCCTAGACAGCACATACGTTGATTTTTTTGCAAAGGTCTAAGGTCGTCTAAGGACTAGATAAGTGTATCGGTCTGTACATTGTTAAATGCGCCCTCAATGTCTATGCAATCATGTCCGATGAAGCCCATTTCACATTGAATGGGACCGTAAATAAGCAAAATTGCCGTATTTACGCCACTGAAAATCCTCAGGAGATTCAAGAATTGCCTCTTCATGACGAAAAAGTCACAGTTTGGTGCGGCGTTAGTGCGAAAACGGTCATTGGGCCGTTTTTCTTCCAAAACGAAAATGGCCATGCTGTTACCATCAACCAGGAGCGTTATCGCGACATGATGACCAATTTTGTGATGCCAATTATTCGTCGAAAGCGTATGAGGCAGTTCTGGTTTCAACAAGACGGCGCTCCACCGCACACAAGTCGCATAACAATCGATTTTCTGAAGAATTTGTTTCCGGGCCGTTTAATGTCGAAAAGTGGTGATTTGGACTGGCCACCGCGTTCGCCCGATTTGACGCCGCCTGACTTCTTCTTGTGGGGATATTTGAAGTCAAAGGTTTACGTTAACAAGCCAAGGACCGTAGAAGAGCTCAAGGACAACATTCGTGAAGAAATAGCCGCTATTCCGGCCGAAATGTTGGCGAAAACGATGGAAAATGCTGCAAAAAGGGCACAATACGCCATCAACGCCAGAGGCGAGTAGTAGGGAAATGGGGATTCTCACTCAGAGCGGCAGAGGAGCAGCAGAGCGCACAAGAGCGGAGCGGTCCCTTTGATGTAGCGTGGGAATTTTCGCTCAAGAGGAGCTGCGCACAAATGAGTAGTTATTTTAGCGCGCTAAAATAATAAGGTATTTGTGCGCACTGTTCTTGGTGGGGAATCTCCGTATGAGTTGGCGCATTGTTTATTGGGGGTGTCAAATTACAAAGATGTGTTTATTCAAAGTTTGAGCTGTACTTGGTGGATGCATGTAGTTTTGAATGGAAGGTATATTTGTTTGTGTGTGTAGATTTGTGGTGTGTAATGTATTATGAGATTAGAGTGGGGTAAGTACTGTAGATATGTGATTGGCCAGCCTGTCCGTCCGCGCCTGTCTGTTATGAAAGGGAATGTACATTGTTTTTAGTAATATGATGTGTGCGTTATATAAGTTTGGCATGCAGAATTTTGATGCTAGGCATGAAACGACATGCACTTTGGTTTTAGTAATATAATGTGTGCGTTATATAATTTTGGCATGCAGAATTTTGATGCTAGGCATGAAACGACATGCACTTTGTTTTTTGTAATATGATGTGTGCGTTATATAAGTTTGGCATGCAGAATTTTGACGACGATGCACTTTGTTTTTGGTGCGGTGAGTGTTTATATAAAAGTAGTCATGCAGAGTTTTGTTCGTCCATGTAAAGCAGGGGTCGACACACGCATACAACCTTAAATGTATTTGTGTGGGTGAGCGAAGTTGTCCCTCTCTCAATGCACGTAAATAATACGATATTGAATTATTTTTATTGTGATTGCTCTCACACCCATATACTTGAGAGGAAGTAAGTGTGAGAGAGCCGCCCATGGCGTCGTTTTGCCGATATCTGATATAAAGTGTCATTTGGTGTACTGAAAGTGTATTGAAAACATGTATAAATACTCGTCCGATTCAGTGAAGTGTGTCAATATCGATGAACTCTTTATAAAAACCGCAATGAGTATAGAAATAATATCCACGTTCAACTCGCTAAATGCTAAGAAGATACTTGGTATCAAGGAGATGGAAGGTGCTCATAGGTCACCAACGAAATATGGTGAATGTATAGTACTGCAATTAGAAAATCAAATACTATACCTACCGAAGAGGTTCAATGCATTAACCGATGAAATGATAGAACTATTGAAGGATGGAAAATACACAATTTCAAAGAGAGCCCTAAATGAACAAAAGGATAATTCGTTAACTAAATTGGAGTTGAGCAACACTTTAAATGCCGAATTATTCTTTAACGATTATATGTGAAATGTTTTAATGTATTTTATTGAGAAATTTTGTATGTACTAAGTATTACTCTACTTTTTAATTTAAAAAAATTATATATTTAAAGTAAAAAATTTACTTTATAAAATGTACTTTATAAATAAAGAGGAATATAATATGTTAAATATAAAAAAATGTTTTTATGTTTTTATTTCTTAAAGTGCAACAAAAGTTTCGTATGGGTAAATATGTATGTCATAAACATAAATCTGATTATTATCGAATTGGTTTCAGTGTATTTTTCAACTGAACTTGAAAACAATGATTAAAGTAAATGCGGGTTTAAAGATGCTCGAACTTAATAATCGTCAGCAAAAAAGAAGCCAAATCATTCCTTGTGATTGAGAAAAGATCATGTAAACAAAAATGAATTTCATTTTGGGTGATGCGAATTTTATAAGCATAAATCTGAAGTTGAATTTGAAAATATGTTTATGATTCTGATTTTTGCAGTGAGCCGCGACATGTATGTTTATTGTAAATATTAGCTGATTTCCCGTTGGAGTAAGTGACGAAGACAAATCAGTTGGGTTGGTTATGTGGTATGAGAACAAGGCTATAGTGTGGGGGTAAATACAGCAGATTTGTGTTTACGTTATTCAATGGAGATATAAGTGAGCTGTGATTGACCAGTCTGTCATTCGTCATATACTTTGCTTTTAGGATTGAAATCAATAGGGATTTTATGGAGACAAAATTTTTGTTTACACATAATTTTGATTGAAATGTTTTACAAATTACAAAATATGAAGAACAAAGATTCAGTCCCTGTTTGTAGCTCGGTCTGTTAATCTCGATTTATTAAAACCCAAATCTTTTCATTAAAAATTGTTTCTTTAAATTATTTTGTTACAATTTGTGATTAAGTGAACACATTAAAGTCATATATTGACTTTATCTTTACAAGATACAAAAAATTAAAAAAATATTGTGCGAATATCAGACATCGACGAAGAAATTTTATATAAAATTTGTTTACAAAAATATATATTTAAAAATGGAATCTCATTCTGAAGCTCATCCCAGTATTTGCAATTTCTGCAATGTTAGCTTCCCCTTAAAGTGGAGTTTCAAAAGGCATTTAAAAAATGTCAAAATATGTAATGTTTGTTCAAAACATTTTTGTAGCATCCGCAATTTTAAGAAGCACCAAACGGAACATTTGAACCTTTCGGTGGAAACGTTAACAAGTGTGGGTAACTACAATGATGCCGAAAACCAACTACAATGTCAACAAGAATTAGAGGATAATTTATCTCTACAAAATCAGCAGCATTCCTATCAACTACAACCACAAGGACAACAACAATTAGAGGGTAATGCACCTCAGCAGCAATCCGTTCAATGGACGAATCCTCAGACTGCATTTGGTCAGCAATATCCGTATGGAGGATATCGACCCCCACAACAATATTTTAATCCATTAATTAACCCTCTGATACAATATCCGTACAATATGCAAAACGTGAATTGGGGATATCAATTCCCTCAACCATCCTTCGTACACTATATTGACCCACAACAATATTCCTATCACACACCATGTTTACAACAGTATTACCCACAGTGGTCTACATTTAACCCACAATATGTGTACCCCATACAACAATATGGAGAAGGGACTGAAGTATACCCCATGAAACAATATTTCCAAGGTGCTGTACTTCAATACCCACAGTGGGAGGAACAACGACAACCCCCAATTCCAACCGAGGTACAAGAGGAACAAGAGATAGAGCGAGAACAACATCCTACAAAAGCAGGAAATATTAATGTGATAGAAAGAGAAGACATTACGGATCAAGAACAATACAGGGGGATGAAGAATGTCGTATAAAATCCACTGTCATTCTTCCGAGAGATCAACGTAATAAAGAACAACCGAGCACTTCATCGTCAAAAGACTTACCTGTCGCAGAATACGCTATAGAAGAACAAGAAACAAATCTTCCATCCACATCTTCGTCGGTATTGAGAATGATAGAAAAACCTAGAGTTATACGAAAAGTTGGAGACAAAGTATGTGAGGACATCTACGTTATAAATACAGCTTTTAAGAATCGAATAATCACGTATCGTTGCACAATTGAAACGGACATGCTTCTCTTAGAAGAATTTATCGATGGCAAAAAGTCAAGTATTTTAAAACTTTTAGACGACGAGATTAATAAACATACTGTCTTAAAGTTCAATATGGAACTTTGCGCTGAATATGTGAAAAATGTTAATGATAAAGACAATAACGTTGAACTATCTAGGTTTACTCATATAGGAAAAATGGTCCCTATCACAAAAGAAGACGATTTAGAAGATGTCTTGAACGATCAACTTCAGCGTATACATAGCAGAATGTCTGAATTCCAAGAACGTGATTCAGGATGGGCTATGCTAAAAATATGTTGGATAGATATAAATATCAATAAAACTGCTTTAATAAAAGGATCGAGTTATATAGAAACTCCCTTTAAGCTGGCTCTGAAAAAAGCATGTCTCAATATACATAACGAAGACGAGTTTTGTTTCAAATGGTGTCTAATTGCAGCATTAATTAATGTAGATGTTAATGGTGAACGTTGCTCTTCGTATGATATAGACTCCATTACCTCCGACATTATAACTCTCAGCAATGGGGTGACCTTAAATTTTAAAGGTTTAAGATTTCCATTATCACTGAAAGAAATTAAAATATTTGAGAAAAATAATGTCGGTATAAGTATAAATGTATTTGGCTGGAATGAGATGAAAAGTGAAGTTGTTGGACCGTATAAACTGACGAAGGAGGAAAGAGATACTCACATAAATCTCTTACTGTTGGAGGACAAAGATCAAAGTCACTATATTTTGGTAAAAGATATTTCAAGGTAAGCTAATGAAATAATCATTGTTATTCAATATTATAATTGAAACAAAAAATATTTTTTAACAGACTTCTAAGAAATCAGCTGACAGCTCACCGTGAAAGCATAATACTCTGCAACGGATGTTTACAGTATACCTACTCGTCAACAATCCATACTAAACATAAAATGGAATGTAACAAAACTGTTACAGAGATGCCGGTACCTGAAAAAGCTATTTTGGAATTTACACACTACAACAAAATGATGGAGGTTCCGTGCGTTGTGTATGCAGATTTCGAGTGTATACTTGTAAAAGTCGATGAAGTAGTAAGCGCTAGAAATAAATTTGAAAGAAAGCATGTTCCATGTGCTTTTGCATATTACATTAAATGTAACTTTGATAGTAAATTAAGTAAATTTAAAATTTATACAGGGGAGGATGCAGCGGAGAAATTTGTTGACTTTCTTTCTCAAGATTGTAATTTTATATATGATAACTACTTAAGCGTAAAAAAAGGTATAATTACATTAACTCCAACAGAAGAGTCACTTTTTTCAAATTCTCTTGTTTGTCATATTTGTAAAAAGGAATTAGGAAATGAAAGAGTACGCGATCATTGTCATCTGACTGGCAAGTTTCGTGGTGCCGCACATAACGAATGTAATTTAAAATTTCGTGTACCAAATTTCATACCAATTTTCTTCCACAACTTTTCATCATACGACTGTCACCTATTTATTAAGGAATTGTCGAAAATTGAGGGGGACATTAAAGTAATTCCGTTAAACAAGGAATTATATATTTCACTATCCCATATTACGTATAAGAGAGAAAGAAGTTATTTAGAAATGAGGTTTCTAGACTCTTTACGTTTTATGCCAGAGAGTTTAGATAAATTAGCTTCCAATCTGGCAGAAGAAGACTTTCACTCGGTAAAATCACTCTTCTCAGACCCTTATAAATGTACGCTAATGATAAGAAAAGGTGTCCTCCCTTATGAGTTCCTAGACTCATTTGACCGTCTAGATGACAATAAACTTCCTCCTATCGATGCATTTTTCAATACTTTAAATAATAAAAAGTGTTCTGACGAAGACTATAATCATGCTAGAAAAGTGTGGGAAACTTTCAATTGTTCCACAGTTAAATCTTACTTGGAACTGTATCTGACAGCCGACGTGTTAATTCTAACAGACGTTTTTGAAAAATTTAGAAAAGTATGTATGGATATTTATGGTTTAGATCCGTGTCATTTTTTTACAGCTCCTGGACTTTCGTTTGATGCTATGTTAAAATGTACTAACGCACATTTAGAACTCTTAGTAGACGTGGATATGTACAATTTTTTTAAAAATGGTATTCGTGGGGGATTTGTTCAATGTTGTAAGAGGCATGCTATAGCGAATAACATTTACATGAAAGACTATGACGACACTAAGTCTGAAGAGACGATATTATATTTTGATGCTAATAACTTATACGGTTGGGCAATGTGTGAATATCTCCCCACTGGCAATTTTAAATGGGAAGAGGTCACTGATGATATAATTAAAAAAATAAGGAATACACCGAAAGATTGACCCACAGGATATGTTTTGAGTGTTGATCTTGACTGTCCTGACGAATGTCACGATTTGCAAAATGACTTACCGTTTTGTCCCGAAAACAAAACTGTAGAGTCAGCGAAATATAAGAAATTAATAGCAGACCTTACTCCAAAACGTGATTACACTATACACTATAGAGTGCTGAATCAATGTTTAGACAACAATCTCGTTTTGAGTAAAGTACACAGAATTCTCTCTTTTGATCAAGAACCCTGGTTAAAGAAGTATATAGATGAAAATACAAAACACAGGATGGCAGCAACGAGCAATTTTGACAAAAATTTCTTTAAACTTCTTAATAATGCTGTGTATGGGAAGACAATGGAAAATGTCGATAAGAGAAAGGAAGTACATATAGTGACTAGTTGGGGACGAACTAATAAAAATCGTTTAGGTGCTGAGGATTGGATTGCAAAAAGTAATTTTCATAGTGTATCTTATTTTTCTGAAGATATGGTTGCAATACAAATGAAAAAGGTTAAAGTTGTCTATGATAAACCAATATATTTAGGTTTTTGTGTTTTGGACTTATCTAAATGGAAAATGTACGATTTTCATTATAATGTCATGAAGCCACTGTTTGGTGAAAATTTAGATCTACTTTACATGGACACTGACTCTTTCATTTATTCCATACGTAACGTAAACTTTTTTATTAGGATAACTCTAGAAGATATTGAAAAGTATTTTGATACATCGGAGTATCCGGAAAATAATGTATTTAATTTCCCTCGACTGAATAAAAAACAGTTAGGAATGATGAAAGACGAAAATTGTGGAAAAATAATGACTGAATTTGTTGGCCTTCGTTCAAAAATGTACTCTTTCACTTTAGATACTGGAGATGAAATTAAAAAATCTAAAGGAGTAAAAAAATGCATTTTAGAAAAGTATAGTATTAGTAATTATAGAGATAGTGTACTGAATAAAAAAGTATATCATGATGATATGTTAACATTTAAGTCTAAGATGCATCAAATATACACTAATAAATTAAATAAGGTAACTTTAAGCTACAATGATGACAAAAGAAAAATTAGAAGTGACGGTATAAGTACATATGCATGGGGTCATTTTAGAATTAGAAATGAAGAAAATCCAGAATATGAATTGGATATGTTATTATTAGATATTCAAAAACTTCAGGAAGAAAATGGATAATTTTATAATTTAATTTATTGGATATTAATAAATAATATTTATCAAAGATCTATTATCCATTTAAAAAAATAAATAAGAACATTGTTTTTAAATTTTAAAATAATTTTATTGACTTTATAATTTTATTATGGAAAGTATAAGGGTAAGTATAATTATTTCTCTTATTTTAAATAATTTTGCGCACAATTCCAGTCAAGGGAGTATATTCCACCATTCGATCGTGAATAATTAGACAGTAAGCTGTTGTGTTTTGAGGTATGGTTGTGCCAGTCTCAAACTGAATCTTTAAATCAATCGGACCACTCTTGACAGCTTCATTTTGGTTACTGATATCGATTATAGCAATAGGATTCTCTTTAAAATGTTTAAAGGAGAGTAGTGGTTGAGGTTCCTTCATATAAAAGTTTTGTTGAAACTTTGCATACATGTCGTATAAAATAGCATAACGGTTTTCTCCAAATTTCAGATTTAAGTCGTCGTAGGGGTAGGTATTAGAATTCAAGTGTACCTTAATGTTTGTCAGATCGCAGTGTACAATTTTATTATCGTTTACGAAAACAAACGCAACTTATCGTGGTCTCTCTCGGTTTGTAGAAAGCTTAACGTTCCAGCTATGTTTCATTCCACCTGCAAATGTAGGATTAAAATAGCTGTCCCAACTACGGAATGCTATTGGAAGCGATTTCCCCTCCTTGATAGTCTTTAAGAAATTAATTTTTCTATAGTCTGATAAATTAATGTGTTGTACTTTCCAGACAATATTTGTGATTGTTAAACGAATATCTTTTTCTTTTTCGGTAGAGTAGCAAGCATTGATATCATTAGCACTCCGCAGTAGAATTAAGTCATGTTTGCTATTGCATAATATTTTACGAAAGTCCTCAGCAAATCCAAGTAAACGGTTAAGCGGTACACAGAAATTAAACGTAGAGCTCGATATATCACCATCTGTTCCCCATCCAGCATTGCTCATCATATTGCTCTCAGATGTATTCAGGGAAATGTAATGTTTGATTTTGCTTGTGATACCCAGGTATCGAGTACGATCAATTTCGATACCATTTAATTCATAACGAATTTCATCAAAAATATATCCCACACAATTATTTCTTAGTCTGGCATTATTGCTAACTTCACCATTTGCTTTCTTTAAATTCCCCTCAATATACAAGTAGCTTTCTGATGGTAAAATATATAGATCTTGGTTTTGAATGCTTATTCTTATTTCATCATTATTTTTAAAAGATTGAATGTATGGTACATAGCTATGGTAGTCTCGCTTTACAATATCATCATCTGAGAGTGGGTTTTCAGAGATATTTAAAATTTCAGACATGATGCTTTACTTTCAATTTGAGTAGCTTTAAAAAGTCTTTATTTTCTTTATTTAGAGGTGGTCTTGTCGCTGTGACATGCCGCGCAGGAATGTTTGCAACATTTCTTTTATATTTATATTTATTATAAATAATCATTTTTTCTCGGTCTCAAATGAATTCGAAGGGTGATTTCTTCTCCTCGAAAATTTATTAAACGTCCTTCTTGATCCAAAATCCTAATCTCAAGGCGACTGATTTCTCTGACGTTTACAGGTAAATAGATAAGATTTCTAGGTCTTTCCGCTAATTTATAGCCTGGAGGAACATCTAGTGCAAACTCGTGAAGTATGTGTGCCGGAGAGTCATTCATAAAAGAACCCGTTATGATGTTGCAGTGAAGTTGAAGCACATTGACCTTTAGAATGTTTACTGGGAGATTTGAAATGTGTTTTTTTCCAGGATCTAAAATTCGTTCACCAAAGCCAAAGAGTTTGGCAATTGATCGATTTTTATTGAAAAATATAGAATCATGAGAAGACGTAATCTCAATTTGTAGTGTATTATTGTTTGCTTCAATTTCAACTACTTTATTAGATCTTAGTAATTTATATTTGATCGTTATAAAATCAACAATGTCTTGAAGTTCATATGACCCAATAGGTATTTCTATTACATCATCTCCAATGTGAAATAGATTATTGTCAGAGTCGACATTTGGAATTGAATTATATGACTGAAAGTCAATTAGACAACACTCGTAGTCATCATCACCCAATTCGATGGGTGGAGTGTAATTTGAAGTCAAAATTGACTTTTTACCACTTAATGTTAAAGTTCTCAACATTTTGAAAGTCTATATACGAATAAAGGAAAACACGTAATGTAATTGGGTTTTATAATTTATTTAAGTTTATTAATTTTATATAAGAAATTTACAATACATCCTTTTTTCTTATCCAAGAATTGTGTAGATTTGAGAACCCCAACCATTTCACCAAAACCTTGTCACCTTTCGTTCTCAAAACCTTTTCCACCAGATAGACATTAGGATATCTGGTGCGTAAAATCTCCTCCTTATAAAATCCACCTTGTATCGGATGTCCTTCATAGTCTTCCAACAAGTATGTTATAGGGTGAGTTACTTGTATATCGCGTATTTTAAATATTTCTGTAGTCCAGTTTGGAGTGTACCCCTTTTCAAATATATTTTTATATTTACTGATGCGGACGTGGTCACCAACATGAAAGTTAGAGGGCTTGAACATTTTTAGATGGCTGTATACAGTTTTCAGCAGGGTTGCCTCATTTGAAGTATTGACTTTAATGGGGGCAATTTTGATTGTTCGATGAGTCTTATTATTATATCTTTTAATTAAATTTTTATAAATATCAAGCCAATGATATGTACCATTATGACTAAATTCTTTCCACATCATTCCTTTTAGCGTTCTATTAAAGCGCTCGACAATAGACGCTTTCATTACACTATAGGTAGAATAGTGATTAATTGAATATTTTTTCATAAGCTTTCCAAATTCTTTATTAAAAAATTCTTTTCCATCATCAGTTTGCAAGTTCTTTGGTGTTCGATCTGATTTTAAAATTTTTTTAAATGCCTCCGACACATCATTAGCATTTTTGGTTTTAGTAGCTTCAGCCCAGGCGTATTTGGAAAATGTATCGATAACAGTGAGTAAAAATCTGTATCCATTATTGAGTGTAGAATAGTTCCCCATTTCAACTAAATCTGCTTGCCATAGATCATCGATCCCTTTCACAATAACTCTTCGTCGTTTAAAGTTTTTACGGGCTTGCGTATGAAGTTCTTTGACTATCGCCCTCTTTTCCATTATTTAGCGTGTGGTTTTTTAGTTGTTATTGTTGTAGATTATAGTTGGCGTTTGTGGCATTGACGATAAAACTGCATAAATGTCTTTAAGTTTTTTCTTTAGCTCAGATATTTCACTTCTAATACTATTAAATTCTGTATTCAAATCATGTTTTAATATTTCTTGTATGTGTTTGATTTGCGAATATAGATATGCTTTGTTGACTGCATCTGAATCTTCCGTTGGGGGCGCGATGTTTCTGATTTTTTTATTTTGGATGTTAATGTTATAATCTTCATCCACAGTGATGCCCAACATTTTCGAAACATTTTTCTTTAATACTTCAGAGTTGTATTTTTGATTATAATAATGCCCAAATTTGTCAACCGTCATGAATTCATAGATATTTTTGTAATTTTATTCTATAATATTAGCTTCTCGCAATTCTTCAATAATTGACACAATTTCATTAGTTTGATTATTATTGCCAGCCTGTTGTGATGCTATCAAAAGCTTTAATCGTTCTACCAATTCATTAGGATTGTCCCAGTATATATAGTTTGGTTTTTGAAGATTCACTCTCATTAGACCTTTACCCGTGTGAGTATTATCAATTAACTTTTTTATAATGTTCTTGTACTTGTTTCCTCTATTTGCTTTAATGCGTTCATTTGGCTCATAGTTTACTTTGTGAGCATTTGTGTTTAGTAGAATCTTTTTGTATATTTCCAGTTCATATTTATCATAGTTTTTAGGGTTTTTATAAAAAAGCAGTTCAAATAATCCAGGAGTATAAGCCCAGTGTTGGTTCCCAATAATTATTTTCTCATCATTAACTTTCAAGTTTTCGCTTCCAAATTTCCATTCACCATTCACATCTTTATGAGGTCCAAATACATAATCTAGTTTTTTATTAGTTTTCAAATAAGATAGATTAGGTACGTCATCATCCATTTGAGAATAAAATGTATCATCCTTGGCATAATTTTCCCCATCATTAAAAGTTTCTTCACCATCCTCTTCCAGACTATCAAGATTGTTTTTAAGACCACTTTTAGACAAAAATTCTTGTTTAACAATTCTTTTGTTAGGAGTACTCGTAATTAATGACTCGTGAAAGGATTTTTTGGGGAAAAACGTGTTTTCATTCTTTGGTATGATGGAATTAAAAGTATTATCGTTTGATAATTGAACAAGTTTCTGTAGTGGCTCTGTTAAAGGTTTAAAGGTATTTTGTAATTCTTGTGATGTAACTTCTTCACCCATTTTTATACTTTGAAACTTTTTCTTTAAAATATTTTTTGATTTCACTAATTGTTTAAGCATTTGCTCCTCCATGATGTGACGCTTGAATACGGGGTGTAGAGCAGGTTATTGAAGATAACGTCCTTTATATTTAAATGTATAAATACAACTAAACTTGTATATAGATATCAAAGCCTTTTCTATATCTTCCGCAATGAATTTCGTCATCTTTACTAATAATTAGAAATCCATATCTATCCTTCCAACATTCTCGACAGATGTCTCGAAAATTTTCCATACTCATATCACTCCCCACATGATCATTGAAAATGTTTCGTAAATTCAATTCATATTGTTTAAACATGATAATCATATTTGCATTATCGCGAATCAGGTGTTTTGGTATGCGTGTGTAGGTTTGACACAAATAAAATGAATCTACATTTTTATGACGACCCATACAAAAATAAGACCGAATGTTGTTTTGTTTCTCGCATGCTACATCATCGAATATCATAATTGAATTAGGTTTTATATTTTCTGGTAGTATAACATCTGCGTTTTCAGAGAAGGTGTAAAACCCCATGCCCTTAACAGATGTCACAAGTCTCTTCAAGTATTCATATTTCGGTTGATATAACGATTTTGAGTAAATGTAAATATTTCCAAATTTCAGTCCATTGGGACTTTCAATGAGACTTAACATTACATTAGTCTTTCCACAATTAGATGGACCCACTATTAATGCTCTAATAGAATTGGGTAGCAGTGAACTGTGTCTTCTTTTATTATTTTGTACGAAATCTAAATTTCGCACTAAAATATTTGATTGTTGCTTTACTAATCGCATTTTGATTACTAAACAAATGTATGAAAATTAACATCTTTTATAACAAAAATATTTAAAATGAATATTTTTAGCGGAAAAAAACTATAAAATGATTGTGTATAATAAAAAGAAAATTAATTGCAAAAGAAACGTCGAAGGAAGAGGATTAATAAATAACTTGATAAATTCGTTACCGATTGAACTTCATTTACCTGGTTATCAATTTTGCGGCCCTGGTACAAGGTTGAAAAAGCGATTGGATAGAGGTGATAAGGGGATAAATCCATTGGATGCAGCTTGCAGAGCACATGATATTGCTTATTCACAAAACGAAGACATTAATCATCGCCATCGAGCTGATAGAGAACTTACTGAAAGAGCTTGGGAACGAGTAAAAGCCAAAGATAGTTCCGTTGGAGAAAAAGTTAACGCCTACATTGTTACAAACGCTATGAAAGCTAAAACTAAATTCGGTTTGGGTATGGAGAATGCCAAGAAGAAAACAAGGAAAATGTGTGGTAAAAAGATTTTTAATGATGCCATTAAAAATGCTACAATTGTTTTAAAGAAGGAGAAACCACAGGACATAAATAGTGCTATAAAAATAGCAAGAAAAGCAATTCAAAAATCTTTTCGAGGAAAAAAGTCTAAAGCTGTTATTCCAAGAGTAATTAATGTACCAAAGAATGGTGGGTTCCTACCCCTTATACCCATTTTGACTGGACTTGGAGCTTTAGGGGCCTTAGCTTCCGGCGGCTCAGCGATTGCGAGGGCTGTTATCTCTACCAGTAACGCCAAAAAAGAAATGGAAGAAAAAGTTAGACACAATAAAACTATGGAATCTATAGCAATGGGAAAAGGACTTTTCCTCAAACCTTACAAGAAGGGGTATGGAATATTTGTCAATAACACTCCAAAAAACTAATAAAGCATCTACCCAGACGACCGCTAACCGACGCAGATTTATTACATTTCGGTCAAAAATATATTCCACATTTTAGAGGTGTTTACATGAGAGATAAATTGCCGAAAAAACGTAATCGTAAAGAATGTGGTATCATTAACTTGGATTCGTTCAGTGGTCCTGGTACACATTGGGTAGCTTACTATAAAAATAATAAGGATGCTGAATATTATGATAGTTTTGGAAATTTACAACCTCCACTAGAGGTATTACGTTATTTAGGATATAATGTAACGTACAATTATAAAAGAGAACAAAAATTCAATACCTTCAACTGTGGCCATCTATGTTTAAATTTTTTGATAAAAATGAATAGAAAATTGAACAACAGAATTTTTGATAAAAGGGTGAAACTCCAATTTTTTTCATCAGTTGCTTGCGATAACACAAATAAAATGTTTGAACTGGATAGAGCGGATTTTGTGGTGGTCGATTTCCAATTCTGTAATGGAAATGATAAAAATATTTATATCAAGGAGCTATCCTATATGTGTGGCACATCCGTTGTACCTAATAACTTTTTATTTCGACCCCCCTTCGATGGCAGAAAACTCACAAGAGCGGCATACAAAACAAACATGTATTGTAAAAAATTTATAAATGGGCTGGATTGGACGGATGGACATTTGGATTATTCTACTGTTGGAGACATTCTTTCGCCACTTGATAATTTTAAGTATATCTTTGTTGTTGGTAGAGCTAAAAAGGATTTCTTAACAAAATATAATAAGCCAAATATTATAAATTTGGAGAATCAAATGAGTCTAAAAAATCGAACAAATTATTTTACTGGCTGTCCTAATCATTACGATTTGAGATATAAATGTTCTCTTAATAATGTATTTAAAATTTTTATTTTTATAGAACAAAATTTCTGTACAATTGAGAATTTAATATATAATAAAATAAATGATTGAAAATAAAAAACAAAACCTTTTCATTTCTTATTAACTATATTTATTTGCAAATTGAGTATACAAAGTTTATTATGTATTATACTAATATCCTTTACCGCACACATCATACGATAGTGGTGGTAGTAATTTATCCAAGCGGTCGGGGTTTATAGGATTATTGCAAGTGATGTGACGTCTCATCAGCAAACAGCTCGGAGACCAACGCAAATGTTCGATTACCGGAAAATCCCCATCTTGCCAGTTAAATATTTCTACTCCACAGAAATGGCATGCTGTTTTATCCTGATCTCCTGTGTAATACATCCCCGTCATGGCCAATTCTTTGACATTGATAAAGTCGAGCGGCCAATTATCAAACGTTCTTAGTCGCACGACTTCATTATGTAGACCGGAATCGGACGAGTATTTATACATGTTTTCAATACACTTTCAGTACACC
This sequence comes from Eudasyphora cyanicolor, assembly GCA_963930755.1. NCBI lineage: Eukaryota > Metazoa > Arthropoda > Insecta > Diptera > Muscidae > Eudasyphora > Eudasyphora cyanicolor. The sequence goes on from OZ005737.1 coordinate 83,480,289, forward strand.
AAATGACACTTTATATCAGATATCGGCAAAGATATCAGATATCACACTTACTTCCTCTCAAGTATATGGGTGTGAGAGCAATCACAATAAAAATAATTCAATATCGTATTATTTACGTGCATTGAGAGAGGGACAACTTCGCTCACCCACACAAATACATTTAAGGTTGTATGCGTGTGTCGACCCCTGCTTTACATGGACGAACAAAACTCTGCATGACTACTTTTATATAAACACTCACCGCACCAAAAACAAAGTGCATCGTCGTCAAAATTCTGCATGCCAAACTTATATAACGCACACATCATATTACAAAAAACAAAGTGCATGTCGTTTCATGCCTAGCATCAAAATTCTGCATGCCAAAATTATATAACGCACACATCATATTACTAAAACCAAAGTGCATGTCGTTTCATGCCTAGCATCAAAATTCTGCATGCCAAACTTATATAACGCACACATCATATTACTAAAAACAATGTACATTCCCTTTCATAACAGACAGGCGCGGACGGACAGGCTGGCCAATCACATATCTACAGTACTTACCGCACTCTAATCTCATAATACATTACACACCACAAATCTACACACACAAACAAATATACCTTCCATTCAAAACTCCATGCATCCACCAAGTACAGCTCAAACTTTGAATAAACACATCTTTGTAATTTGACACCCCCAATAAACAATGCGCCAACTCATACGGAGATTCCCCACCAAGAACAGTGCGCACAAATACCTTATTATTTTAGCGCGCTAAAATAACAACTCATTTGTGCGCAGCTCCTCTTGAGCGAAAATTCCCACGCTACATCAAAGGGACCGCTCCGCTCTTGTGCGCTCTGCTGCTCCTCTGCCGCTCTGAGTGAGAATCCCCATTTCCCTACTACTGAGGCGGCCATTTGAGAGATATCATATTCAAAAATTGATGTAAACAAATCTACTTGGAACAAATTAAATGATTAAGATTGCCAACCGCCAAATTTTTATTTTTTTCTTTGATTTTTTTTAAAAAAAACATGGGTCCGTCGAATATGGGCAACCCAGTATACATTTCTTTACTGAAGGACTCTTCTATGTGGTGCACTACCTCATGCAGAGCTGTTTCCACTGATCTTCCTTTGACATAGCTTTGACATAGGCGTGTTGTTTGATATTTAGCCTGTCATCCGCTATTTTACCTTTGACCATGTCATCAATTATTCGCTCCATTGTTTTTAACAGGAAAGAAGTAAGGCTAATGGGTCGATAAGCCTTTGGGGTCGTGTAACTCGCCTTGCCAGGCTTTGGTATGAAGACCACCCTTGATTCCTGCCAGTTTTTTGGGGTATACGAATGGGTTAGGCATGCAGTGAACACTCCAGCCAGATGAGTTGATACCAGATCCACCTCATTCTGCAGAAGTGCTGGAAATATTCCATCCGATCCCGCAGCCTTAAAGGGAGAGAAACTTTTTATCGCTTCTTTAACCATACCATCTGTTATAGCCGTAATAGGTACTTGATGCAATACATTTTCATTCTGTAACTGTTCCTCTGTTGGTCCAGCATTACCAGTCGGAAAATGAGTTTTCATCAAGAGCCTTACGGTATCCTCTATAGTTTCCATCCTTTTACCCGTTTCATCCACCAGTGTTTCGGTTTGGACATGAGTTTTTGAGAGGAACTTTTTCATTTTAGACATGCTGTTAACGCTGCCGGTAGACAGAAAAGCCTCCAGGAGTTACGTTTCGTCGATCTAACGATTTTATTGTATTCTTTGAGTCTTCTGTGGTAGTCGTCCCAATATACTGATTGTTTTTTACGTCGAGCTCTGTTGTAAAGTCTGCGGACATCTTGCCAATCGAGCGAATTTGTCCTGTCATCCAGGGTTTCTCAAAGGCAGATTTCCTTTCTCGAAGTGGGCAACTATCTTCGAATGATTTTACAAGAGCTTCGGTAATCTTTTTAACATTGATATCAATGTCTTCTGCACATAGATAATCGCGTGTAGGCTGCCCCAATCGATTTCTAAATAGATTTCCGAATTTAGTCCAGTCGGTCTTAGCCTTATTACGGAAACTTATGGGGTTTGGCGGTGGCCGTGCAATTTTAAACCTTATATAACGGTGGTCTGAATAGGAGTGTTCATCCGAAACCCTCCACTCATGAATCTCATCAATAAGATTTTCTGAACATATCGTTATATCTAATACTTCTTCCCTAATTTTGTTAACAAAGGTTGTAGTGTTTCCTATGTTAAGAGTTATGAGGTCATTTGTATTCAAAAATTCGATAAGGGCTTGTCCCCTTTTATTGGTGTTAGTACTACCCCAAGCGATATGATGGGAGTTGGCGTCACATCCAGCTAATAACTCATTACTTGTGTGTTTGGATTCCCTCACCAGACGTTGTAATTCCGACGTAGGTGGCAATGTCGGTGCATCGAATGGCGCCAGGTACATATTTCCATTACCTTGCCTCAGCACCGTTGCGTCCGATGTCGACAACTCTGGAGAGAAAATAAAACATAAGTTTTTATGGCACAGAATACAAGTCCTTGGACGAGTACCTGTGTTAGCGTAGAAAAGGTTATAGTTCACATGGTTTAATCCAGTAACCTTGTTGCTAGTTGTCCATGGTTCCTGGATCAAAGCAATATGAACCCTGCCTTTATTTATGATGTCCATCAGAGCGTTGGATGCTGTCTCGCTCCGGTGGAGGTTTATCTGGATGACCTCAATCATTGTCCTTCCAGTAAAAGTTTCTTTTGGGGGTCTATCCTATCTGGTGGCACCCCCTCTTTATTTGGTAGTGGGTCATTCTCCTCCTTTCGTTCACTACCTATTACACCATCTTCCAGTTGACAATTTTGGGAGGCGGTGTTATTTTTTGTCGCTCCCTCATTGGTTTGAATCGATTTGTGGCTCTTTTTATTTTGATCACCACCTTTGCTGGGAACTTCCTGCAAAAGTGGCGGTACTATTGGTGAACTGGTGGTGTTATTGCCTACTTCCACATCAGTTTTTGGCAGTGTCTCACTTGTCTCCATCCGTTCAATACCAGTGTTTGCCTCTTCAGACAGTATATTTGGACTCGATTCATTTGTCCTGCCAATCGGGACCTTTCCAATTTTGAAAAAGACTGTCCAGATCAAGTAGTACGCCATGCCCTTCGCCATGGCGAGATTGTTCTTGGATTCGGGGTCTATGCCTAACACGAGGAGAGTACCCTCGGTATCATCCTTCCTATAGAAGACTTCCCACTTTCTCACGGAAAGTTTTGAATTCTGTTTGCCAATGATGTCGAGTATGTACTCTGATGAGAACTTACTAGAACATCCCTCAACATATACGGTCGTTTTTATGAGTTCAGGAATGTCGCTCTTCCTTATCAATTTTAGCTTTGCGCCGTCCCAAGGTGAGGGGAAGCTATCCACAAGTTTTACGAGGACACCAGCGCAGCGTTGTGATGCCAGCTTTAGCATCAAAACACCCCTCTCAAACTTGCAACTCATTACTTCGATTGGTGGTTCATCCTTAGATTCGAGGACGTATTCCGCTACCCTCGTATAGACCAAATCTTCGAAGTTACTCTTTTGGTCTTCGGGGATTCTGCCAGATGCCCTACTGCTATCAATTATGGCGTAGCATAGATCGTCTCGAAAATGTTGTTTAGCTATATTAGAATAAGACGTTGGCTTCTTACCCTTCTTTATGGCCAATTGATTTTTTCCGTGTCTGTAGAGTCTTTTTGGTTAAAGCCTCATCCTTAACGGATGATTTGGTTGACTTGAACTGCGTTATTGGGTCAACTTTACCGCCCACAATCGTAGGACCCAGACTAGAGACCTCCTTTTGTGTGGTTACGTTAGGCTTAGCCGAATTACTGGAAGACGGCGAGCCCTTTTTCTTCTTAGTCACTTTCACAGCGCTATGTTCTTCGGGAGACCTGACTCTTTTAGCGGCCTCCATGTTTGTATTGGAGGTAGAATTGTCAGGTTCATCCCGTAATAGGTTCTGTCGGTTCAACTTATTCAGTTTCCTTCTTTGTGCCCCTGACAGTCTCATTGAGTTAGCAACAATAGTGATATTGTTTTCATTTGATGATTCAGAGTCAGAGTCCCCAATGGCTTTTAAAGGCTGGGGTTGCTTAAAGCCCCGGCTGGGTTCTGCTTCATCTGTCTCATCATTTGTTTTGCCTGCGGCTGGATGTGCTCTTGTTTCATTTTCGACTACGGGATCCAAGGCACCAAAGCTCGTAGAAGTTGCTTGCTCACGATTGTTCGATAACGACGACACATGACTCGTGAGTGAATCAACGCTTGTCGCCGGCACTGGGTTTTCCCTCCCCTGCCCCGTAATCTCCTTCGTCTTTTTTTGTTTAATCATAAATTGGTTGGGGGAGACACCCCCATAGCTAGTATTAGCCCGTAATAGGTACGTCGGTATAGGCCTTCCAGACTGATTTCAGAAATATCTGTCCAGAGACCGATACATCCAATTCAACCTACGCTTTATAAACAACAAACCTCATGGTTGCGAAGTAGGTAGGTGAATAGGTATTGCGTAATAAGTTAAAAACTATCCGCTCTGCGATAACACGTCCGTTCGCTACGACAGGCGGCGACTGAGACAGGTTAGTGTTACCCTACTAATGACAATATGTTGTTGCGACAGCATTCCTGCGTAGTACGAGATGAACCGCAGGTACGGACCTATGGCACAATACTTGTTCGAGCGAACAGTGGTATGACGCTACGTCCGTTGGATTATGCCTTAACGCCTCCAAGGTCGTATCCGAGCTGGACTGCAATGATAAAAATGGGGCAATTGCATTGTATGGCTTTTAAACCATTTAAAGTTTATTTCTGATAAACGACAATGGAAGTAATGCCAATGTTATTTGTAACATAGCAAATGTGGGAGGATATTATCACCTGCATGTCGCGCTAGTTGCTTATAAAAACATTATTTAATACAATGACAATGCCTAGAATCAATTGTAAACGACTTTTTTAACGGGCGAGGTGTTGTAAGTGGTAGAGCAGCTGCCATACTGCGATCCACTGAAACTCATCCTTAGCTTGACGATTCGATTTATCGAATACAGACCTATATGTTGCACATGCAAATGTGTGGACAAAACCCTCCAAATATACTTTATGTGTACGCGGGGGGAACAAATCCACGTAAATCACATTAGTATTTCTGATTGACCACACTATGTGTGTGCTTTCAGAAAAAACGTGTGTTGTGGGCCGCAGAAAACATGTGACAAGCCCCTCAAAAGGCCAGTTCGTTTTCTGCACTTAATAGAAAAAAAAAATTTTTAAATACTCTTACATGTGATATACGCAAAGATAGTTGTACTTTATTTTACAACACACTTTTTGTATGCCATTGTTTTTAAAATGCCAAGTCTTTGTATTACACGGGGCAAAATCGCCTTTTTTGATATGTTTGAATAGAAAGAAAATATATTTGGAACACTAATTTTTAAATATTATATATTTCTGAGCAAATAAATTTAATTTGAATATCAATAAAATATATTTGGAACTCGTATATTAATATGTTACAACATATAATATTTGCAAACTAAATTTCTCAAATAAAATATGTATTTGAATACAAATAAAATGATTGTTTAGGAATTTCTCCAAATATATTTTATTTAAAAAAGATTTTCGAAACTTTTGTTGAATTTTTCGAATTTAAATTTTATTTTTTTTGTTTTTTTTTTGGTTTGAACCTCCCAGTTATGATACCAAATGCAGCAATATCTTATGTTTTAAACCAATCATTTAAAATTTCTGAACTTTTCTAATGGTGTTTTCTTTTGTGCCAAAACTGCTACATTTTTTATGCATTTCGCCCCAAAAATGCCTTTTTGTCTTCGATTGTAAAATAAATGCTGCACTGTGAAAGGGTTTCGTTTTCTTTTGTGAAAAATGTCGCACTTGCACGGGGCAAAAATGCAACATTTCAGCCCTGTATTTAATCGAAGGGGTGGACGCTGCCCTACAAAACAGATGTTTTTTGGCGTCGAGCGAATAGCCTAAATAACAGCGTGTGTCCGTGCGTGCTTTTTTATAATGAAGTTTGGTCAGATGCTTTATTTAGGCGTCGTCGTGGAGTATTCTTTGTTTTTAGTTTACTTTTAGTGAGTTAAAAGGCTATTTTTTGGCATTTTTGTTATCGATTCTGACCATAAAAAATGCAGCAGTACAAGAGGGTGTAGGCGACATTATTAAAATGCTGCTCTCTGACAGGGCAACATCTTTTTTTAGAAAAGAAAACACCATAAGTATTCCAAGCCATCATTGGTTGTCAATCCTCCAAGTATATATATCGATCCAAGATTATATGATTTCAATTATTATTATATTTTATATTTAAGACGTTAACATTTTTTAAAAAATTGACTTTGAACCAGTAAGGAAAGGCAGAAAGTCGGGCGGTGCCGACTATATAATACCCTACACCTCCCTAACAATGCGATAAGGGTTATTGCGCATTGTTATTTGTTTGAAATAATTTGTAAATGGGTAAGAACATATATATGCGGATATATCTAATTCTGAACCGATAATCGCTAAATTAAGCAATATTCGTTCCTAAATTGAGAAACATCTTTCTGGAGAATTTTGTAATGATCGGAAGTAAGGTACAACTTCTATAGCGCTTTGTAACCAAATCAGGAGGAACATATATATGGAGCTTATATATAAATCTGAATCGATTTTCCCTGAACTCATTCATGTAAAATAGAAACCTCTTTCTATCGAATTTCGTACTGATCGGATATAAAATACAGTCTCTACACGGGGCAAAATCGTCTTTTTTGATATGTTTGAATCGAAGAAAAATATATTTGAAACACAAATTTTTAAATATTAATTACTTCTGAGCAAATACATTTTATTTGAAAATCAATAAAATTTATTTGGAACGCATATATTAATATATTACAACAAAATGTATTTGCAAACTAATTTTCTCAAATAAAATATGTGTTTATATACAAATAAAATTATCGTTTAGGAACCTGTCCAAATATATTTTGTTTAAAAACGTTGACATTTTTTTAAATTTTGTTTCTACTTTTTAATTGATTTTAAGTTATACCTTATAATTAAAAATGACTTATGAAGCAATAAAATTCGTTTTAAAGCACTAATTTTTAAGTTATATTTATTCCAAGTCATCATTTCTTGACAATCCACCTTGCATAATACATCATTTCGCAGGATTATACGATTTCAATTATAATGGCTTTTTACGAACATTTTAAATTTCCGAAAAAATGAACGTTGAATTACTGAAAAACATAAAACGCGTCTTAAAGTTAAGACATTACTTTGTTTTCTGAATATTTAAATACATATAAATATTTGTTCCGTAAATAATAGTCCCAAATAAAAAACATTAGGACGGAAACAACGATTTATTTAGAACAACATCTTTCCAAATATATAATTTTTGTGTGTGACAAATATAATATATTTAGAGTGTACCCTAAATATTTGTATATTTCAAGCAGAATATGTTTGGGACAATATACTACAGAAGCGATTTTTTTTCAGCGTGTACAGCGCTTGAATGTCAAATCGGTGCTAACATATATATGGGGGCTATATCTAAATCTGAACCGATTTTCTCCAAATTTGGCAGTATTCCTTCATGTAATAAGAAACCTCTTTCTGCCGAATTTCGTACTGATCGGATATAAAATACAGTTTCTACAGCTATTGCATTTCAAATCGGGGGTAACATATATATGGGGGCTATATCTAAATCTGAACCGATTTTCTCCGAATTTGGCAGTATTCCTTCATGTAATAACCTCTTTCTGCCGAATTTCGTACTGATTGGATATAAAATACAGTTTCTACAGCGCTTACATGTCAAATCGGGTGCAACATATATATGGGGGCTATATATAAATCTGAACCGATTTCCCCCAAATTTTGTATTGTATCTAAGTGTATCACGAGACTACTCTCTGTCAATTTTTGTACAAATCGGTTACAAAATGTTGCTTATACAGTGCATATATGCACGGTGAAAAAAAATCGCTTCTGTAGTATATTGTTCCAAACATATTCTGCTGGAAACATACATATGTTTAGGGTACAGTCCAAATATATAATATTTGACTCTCACAAATATTATATGTTTGGGAGGATGTTGTTCTAAACAAAATTATGTTTTCATCCTCATATTTTTTTATATGGAAATAATATTTCCGAAACAATGATTAATTTGTATTTAAATATTTTGGCAATGTATAGATGCCTTAATTTAGTTTTTTAGAAATTAAAGGTTAAATTTTTTTGAAATTTTATATGTTTGTAAAATTCTATTAAAATTTAAATCGTATAATCTTTGGTAACGAAAAATAGCACTGATGGATTGACAATTGGACTATTTTTAAATTAACCAGTAAGGAAAGGCAGAAAGTCGGGCGGGGCCGACTATACACCTCCCTAACAATGCCATAAAGGTCATTGCGATAATAATTTGGAATAATTGCTAAGTAGGCAGGAACATATTATCTAATCTGAGCCGATAATCACTAAATTAAGCAATATTCGTTCCTAAATTGAGAAACATCTTTCCGGAAAATATTAATGATCGGAAGTAAAGTACAACTTCTATAGCGCGTTGAGACCAAATCAGGAGGAACATATATATGGAGGTTATATATATATCTGGACCGATTTTCCCTGAATACTCATTCATGTAAAAATACCTCTTTCTGTAGAATTTCGTACTGATCGGATATAAAATATAGGCTCTACAGCGCTTACATGGCAAATCGGTGGTAACATATATATGGGGGCTATATTATCTAAATCTGAACCGATTTTCTCCGAATTTGGCAGTATTCCTTCGAGTAATAAGAAACCTCTTTCTGCCGAATTTCGCACTGATCGGATATAAAATAACATTTTTACAGCGCTTACATGTCAAATCGGGGGTAACATATATATGGGGGATATATCTAAATCTGAACCGATTTCTTCCAAATTTAAAAGTGTGTATTCATATAATAGGAAACCTCTTTTAGCCAAACTTCATACTGATCGGATATAAAATACAGTTTTTACAGCACTTACATGTCAAATCGGGGGTAACATATATATGGGGGCTATATCTAACTCTGAACCGATTTTCTCCGAATTTTGCAGTATTCCTTCATGTAATAAGAAAACTCTTTTTGCCGAATTTCGCACTGATCGGATATAAAAAAAAGTTTCTACAGCGCTTATATGTCAAATCGGGGGTTACATATATATGGGGGCTATATCCAAATCTGAACCGATTTTCTCCGAATTTGGCAGTATTCCTTCATGTAATAAGAAACCTTTTTCTGCCGAATTTCACACTGATCGGTTATAAAATAAAGTTTTTACAGCGCTTACATGTCAAATCCGGGGTAACATATATATGGGGGCTATATCCAAATCTGAACCGATTTTAACCAAATTAAATAGGGATCATCCTTGGGCCAAAAAAAAGATATGTGTAAAGTTTCGTCAAGATCGGGCCATAATTGCGACCTGTACTTTGATTACAAGAATACATCTACAGACAGACAGACGGACGGACAGACGGACAGACGGACATAGCTAAATCGACTCAGAAAGTGATTACAAGTCGATCGGTATAATAAACAATGGATCTATCTCTTATCCTTTTGGGTGTTACAAACAAATGCACAAAGTCATAATACCCTGTACCACAGTGTGGTGTAGGGTATAAAAATTAGTGCTGGAAACGAAAGAAAATGCTGTTTACGACATTTATAACTATAAAGTACGAGTATAACACGAAATTTGGGAAAAAAAATTAAATTAAAAATTGATAAAGTCAGCAAAGTTAAAACATTTTTTTAAATGTATTGTATTTGGATGAATTCTTAAACAATATCTTTGTTTGTGTCTAAACACATATTTTATTTGTTACAGTCAGTTCGCAAATATATTTTGTTGTAATATATTAATATATGCGTTCGAAACAAAATTTTTTGATGTTCAAACAAAATATATTTGTTCAAAAATATATAATATTTAAAAAATTTGGTTACAAGTATATTTTCTTTTAATTCAAACATATCAAAAATGACGATTTTCCTCCGTGTGCCAAATCGGAGGTACATATATATGGGAGCTATATGTAAATCTGAACCGATTTTAACCAAATTCAATAGGGATCGTCCTTGGGCCTAAAAAAAGATATGTGCAAAGTTTCGTTGCGATCGGACCATAATTGCGACCTGTACTTTGATTACAAAAATACGTCTACAGACGGACAGACAGACAGACAGACAGACAGACGGACAGACAGACGGACATAGCTAAATCGACTCAGAAAGTGATTACAAGTCGATCGGTATAATAAACAATGGGTCTATCTCTTCTCCTTTTGGGTGTTACAAACAAATGCACAAAGTCATAATACCCTGTACCACAGTGTGGTGTAGGGTATAATTACTGAAAAATTTAACACAATTTAGATATTTTCTGAATACTTAAATGAAAATAAATATTTATTTCGGAAAAAATAGTCCAAAATAAACACATTGGGATGTAAACAAAGATTTGTTTAGAACAACATCTTCCCAAATATATAATTTTTGTGTGTACCAAATATTATATGTTTAGAGTGTATCCTAAATATATATATGTTTCAAGCCGAATATGTTTGGGACAATATACTACAGAAGCGATTTTTTTCAGCGTGTAGAGACTAAAATTTGTTTCAAATTGAAAAAATTTCCACTCTAATATATTAAAGTCTATCAAACAATTTTCATATTGTTCATCGTTTTTCCCATTAGAAACATGAACTTAAGTAAAAGACTATAATAAATAACACCAAAACCAATGAAAAAATTACACTTACCAATATCAATGTGCACCAAACATTTTTTTGTTCAGCTTTGGGTATTGTGAGAGAAATGTGATATTATAAAGAAACCAACCAGTACCAGCAAAAATGCTTTGACGAAAGTAATTTTTGTGTATGGTACATATGATTGGTTTCTTTGTTTTCTTTAAGAAATATCCGGGAGGCTTAAAGAAAAGTTGCTTTACCCAAACAATTAATAGTTAATTTAATAGTTTAAAGTCATACGCAACATACTTTGTACGAATATGAAATAAAAAAAAATCTAAACCACGCTAAGCACGCTTTTTGGTATTGGACAACGAAACGACATGTTTTACCCCACAATTTCATTCAATATTTCAATATATATTGGTTGATTTCATTCAATCGAAGAAATCTGAAAAAATTTCACGTACAGAGTATTTCATTGCTCCAAGTTAAAATTTATTTTTACACTTCGAGTGGAAATGCTTCATTCATACAGAGACAATGAAATCAAGAAAATACTTGCCCAAACCTAAGACACGTTACTTGGACGCAGAAAAATCTGCTAACATTTATTAAGAACGAACGAAAACGAATTTTAAAAACCAAATAAATTAAATAGAAAATATTTTCCTAGACAATCTATGGTTCCTAAGTTTTATTTCATTTCAACAAAAATATCATACATGAATAAAAGAATATTATTTTGTAATGAAATTAATATGAAATTTTTTCGTACGAAGAAATAATATATTTTTGGAATCTGTTAAAATAGATAAACCTTTTCATACATTGAAAATAATTTTTTTCCATCAGTCCTTTTGATATCTGCAAAATTATTTGAAGGCATGACCACCGCATGTCTGCAATTAAAATTTTATTTTTCTTTAGAACAAACAACTGTATATATATATCAAAATAACCGCATGTTACACACATATGTATGAACATTTTTTAAAAATACCATTTTCATTTTCCAAAGAAAAATGCTATACGAGTTATATATTTCAAAAACAAGTCCAAATGCATAAATATTATTATTTTGTATCAAAATTAATTGCTTCATCTCAGTTGTTACTTAAGGTAAGTACAGACGATTTGCAGATGGGACAACATTGCCAGAAAAATGGCGGAAAAATGCAACCCTGTGAATTTACAACCGTGTGAACATACAATTTTTGTTTTGCAACGTTAGCAGAAAAGTCATTGCGAGATAATTTGCTGATTGTTATATGTGCGAAGTTTATGCATGTGACAACGGCGCCATTGCCAGAAAATCATGTTATTTACAACACTGTCTATAATGTATTTTTAATGGCAATCCTGCATATAAATATTTACAAAATATATTGTAAATATATGAAATTGTAATGTTTTCTTGCAATCGTCTGAACCGTCAATTCACCTTTGCCTAACAATCTGACATTGCCCCTATATTTGCATCACTTTAACAGGGTTGATAATGTTTGCCGATCTGGCAATCGTCTAAACTCAGCTTTAGTCGTAATAATAAATCCGCCCGCCTGCAACTTGAATGAAGCTGAATGATGGACCTTTTCGACCCGTAGAATCACTTGAGATGCTTCCTTAGACGACCGTGCATACACCATATCATTTCGTTTGTTAAATTTTTCTTGTAGGGTAAAATTTGTTTCATCTGTGAACAAGATTTTTTGTGTAAGTTATCAGCATGCTTAAATAAAAGACGTTTGCATTTTTCTTTCAAATTTTTTATAAAGCTGAGAATAATTCCAAGCGGGCAGAACGTTTTGAAAATTTAGGTTTATTCATTCTATATTTAAAAAGCGCTATAACAGCGATACGGTTCTCATTATCTGACCACTCAGTGGTGAAAACCGTTTGAGAATAACAATGAGCTTGAAGTGGTCGCTTTGGAAATGGAGCAGAAAGGACACTATATAGGAAAACCTATTTCGATCAAGTTGAACCCTGCGGTTATAGCCGTTTTCTCTAGGTTAGCTATTATTTTTGATTTTCTATTATTTTTCGGCCATGAAGTTTTCTGGAAAATCAGAAAACTTAGTTATTTCGGGAAAGAAAGTACAACAGAATGTGTCGGAAAACACGCTTCAGTTAAAAGAAAGAAATAAAGGGACCATGGAGAATAATTTCTCACAAAACTGTTCACCCCTCTTCTCTAGGGAAGCTCAAAGCTTACAGAAAAGGCCTGCGAGATGTGGATTTCACTTAGATATATGCATAGCAATTTTCCACGAGGAATATTTTTTCCAAGATCCCAAAAATTTGAGACAAATAATTCTCCAATGTCCCTTTTGTTTCTATATTTTGACTGGATCGTGTATGCCTAACACTTCTTCTGCAAATTCTCCCCTGAAGTAATTAAACTTTCAAAGCAAAATTCATAGCTGAATATCTTGAAAACAAGAGCTATCCTAGAAACATGTGTATAACGAAGTGGCTTCATGTTCATAATAGTTTCAAACATACATACGGCGTTTCTGTTACATTTAGCGCAGTGTAATTAATTGAATCAATTAGAAACTTTTAGAATCGTCACTTTTTTCAACATTGTTAAAAATTTAATCGTACTTAATTGCAGCATTATAATTTGCCGAAACGTACATAATCCATTATTTCCATATCCAAATGCGTCGATTAAATTTTTGTAATAATCTTACTTCTTACAAACTAATCAACCAATCATTACCACAATATTATAACATTAAATTTTCTTCTAAAGAAACAAATGGCGATTTCTTTTCTGCAAAAAAAATGCAACGTTTTCGTTGCCCTTTTCACGAAAACTTGACTTTTATACCACATTTTGGAATTTTGAAATAGTAGCTACGTTTAATTCGAGGGACTACATGGGTTCCACCTGAAAAGGGCAAATATTTTTCAGAAATTCGCTTCGACGGGGCAACACTTTTATCAGAATCGAAATAACCATAAGTGTTGATAGCAAACAAAATGTTGTTGATTAAGAAGTTTAGACGGTGTTAATTTCGACCATGAGTGGTTTTAGGTACAAAAAACAACAACTAGGATAGTCCTTTACCGATCTGGTTGACTGTTCAATATGACTAAACTTTGTGCAAGATTATACCGATCACAAGATTTTGTTTTTAAAAATTTGCTCACTTGACATTAAATCCCGTTATACGTACGTCTACCCGAAAATACAACCGAAATATTTTAAGATACATACATATATTCATAAAACAAAAGACTTGAGATTTTTTTGAAAATATTGGGTTTCTAGGTTCGAAGCAAACTATATGTCAGCTACAGGTACTGCAACTTATGTACTTTAAACCCAGAATTTATTAATGAAATTTCTTATTAATAGATTAGTGTAATTCAGCGCAAGTTGAACAAATTTGTTGCGATTTAAAAGTAGCTGGGATGTTATGTGGAATGCAAGGCGGATATACAAAATATTGCTGTTTATATGCCTCTGGGATAGACGTGCTAAGGAAGATCATTACAGAAGAAAGAAATGGCCAACAAGAAAACACATTACATTGGGTGAAAACAACATAAAATACACACCTCTCGTCCAAATAGAAAACATTATTTTGCCCACACTGCATATTAAGCTGGGGCTCTTTAACAATTTTGTAAATGCCTTAAGGAAAGATGGCAATTCACTCTCATATTTAAAGAGTTTATTTAAAAGTCTTTCTTTTCAAAAAATCGAAGAAGGCGTTTTTGATGGGCCTAATATAAGGAAACTGATGAAAGATGTTAATTTCGAATCATATTTGACGTCGGATGATATTGCAGCATGGAGGTCGTTTAAGCTTGTAGTTTCAAATTTCCTCGGATCCAATAAAAGCCCGCAATATGAAACAATGATTAATGATTTGTTAAAAAATTATGAAAAATTGGTAAGAAATATATATTTCTATATTTATGTACATATATAACACATATGTACGTATTCTTCTAACTTATTTTTCGCTTTATGTATTCCAACAGGCGTAAATATGTCCCTCAAAATGCATTTCTTGCATTCTCATTTAAACTTTTTCCCCTTGAATCATGGCGACGTAAGTGACGAACATGGCTTCACCAAGAAGTGAAGTCCATCGAGCGGCGTTACCAAGGGCACTGGTATGAAAGAATGATGGGAGATTATATTTGGTTCCTCATTAGAGAAACCGATTCCGAAATCTACAAACGTCAACAAAGAACTCACAATTACTTCTAATGAAATAAACTCAAATGTACATAATATAAATAAAAGTAACAAATAAAATCGCTGTTTAAAAAGATTTTTTGAAATTCTCTTACCTCTACCAAAATGGCTATAATTTCTACATTTATCAAATAGGCATTATTTTCTTCGCTAGAATGCAAACTTTTAAAAAATAAAATAAAATATTATTTTTAGGTTTTTTTTTCTATTTTTTATGTTTGTCCCAGGAATTTTTTTTTTTTTTTTAAAATCTACTTTTTCCAATTTGTTTAATGACTGTTACTAAACCAGTACTTCTAAGTGAAAGAGATATTTCCAACATTGGTGGCCCACATTAATAGATTCAATTTAACGTATAAGTCGACCTGATCGGCCATATACTCCAAAAATTATAGTGCTAATACTAAGGGTACCTTCGACGATAATAGCATTTGTAATAAAAAATTTGTAAAAAATAATTGGTTTTGATTTTATATAACAGTCTGCCACAATCTACACAAAAAAAATAATTTTTAGGTCTGAGACACAAAAAAAATTGTTTTTGTTCCTAGTGTAATTTTTAGGTCTGAGACAGAAAAAACATTTTTTTTGTTGCATAGTGTAATTTCACTAGTCGCAATCGTTATTACGCCGATCTGGATCAGGGTGCAGTAAGGTTCTATTGTGCAGTTTCACCTACCGGCCTCCGTTGACAAAAGTACCAAACTCATAATGTTTATCTATACTTATTTTATCTATGTGTATGTGTAGAATCTCGAGAGTCATGCGTTTGTTGTTACTGTTCTAGCATTGAGGGTGTTATAATGCCAGGTGTATAAGTTGCTAAATATTTGGCACGTTTCATTTTGACAAAAGATCTTATGTGCAGTAAGGTTTATTTTTTTATCAAAAATGAATTTGACATAACAACACATCACAGTTGTTGGTCATTTTCTCGGCAATTGTTTAAGCTGGACGAAAATATAAATTGCAGAATAAAGGTATTCCCATTCTCCAAGACATAAACATTTTACATTGGCTTACAGATGCTCTTGTAGGATTCTGTAACCCTCCCAAAGGGTTTTTTCGCTCTCCTGTAAAATTAACTTTTTTGAGATCGTTTGTTTTGTCAAAATTCCACAGATATTTATTTGAACGATTTTCTACCTATTCCTACTGCCTTAAACGCTGCTCTAATTGTATATTTTATACAAAATGGAATGACTTTTCCGATGTTTTTACACATCTCTCCAGTCAATACATCCATACAGGGTGAGCAGCGGGGTAGGTCCTCTGCAGGACAAATCGCACACTCCGCCCTCGGAAAGAATCCATCCATCAAATCACCAACACATTCGGTCCACGAAGTCTCAGAGTTCCTCATACATCCATAGCTGGAACATCTATATGGCTACCGCGACCTCTGCAAATGCGATAGAGAAGACCCCAAGCATCCTCCCTATTACGCTCAACAAAGGCGTTTCAGTCTTCTTCTTTCACCCTAGATATCAACGCTCTGCACTCGTTCAAAGACTGACGATGTGCAATCCTATACTCATCTACACGCTCGGAAGTAGAACTTCTCGCCCTCTGGAGTCGCCTCCGAAGACGTCGGACCTCTTTCCGTTTGGTGTTGAGCTCTAATTCCACCACTTCAGCTTCTTACGATTAACATCACGAGGGGGGCCTAACACATGGTCATTAACCTGCTGAATAATTCCTGTCAAACACGAAACCTGACTATCTATATCCATGGCAGCAAAATCTGCCAGTGGAACCTCATCGACAGCTATCCTAACATGGCTATCCTAGCCACAAAATCGCTACGTTCTCTAATGTCATGAGCAATCTCAACCCGAATCAGGTTATGATCACTCATCCCCCAGAGTCCGCCATGTGTCCAAGTGCCTTGCCTTTTATTAAACTATTGTCGAATATCCATCCTGTTGTATTTATTTGTAGCACTTTTACGAATTGACACAATCACTTCTCCGCGATTTCAAATTGAATGTCACGTGTTCACCGCACTTATGGAAATAGAAATAAACGTTAGTATTGTGTTTGTTTACAATGTGTAAATGGTATAACCTAATGACTGTTAAAATTGTGAAAATGTGTAGAGAAACAAATCCATGCACTGGGGCATACACAATGAAATCTACAATAACAATATTTTCTACAAAATGGAATATCTTTCCAGATGTTTTTACACATCTCTCCAGTCTTACTGAACCACATGGGGGAAGCGGCCAAACCGTAGATGACGGGATAGTTCCCCGCGAGGCGCAAAACCTCAGCCATACACTCTAGATAGTTACCAAGAGGTTCACTAAACCTACAGTATAAACTAGCCAAGAACAACTTCCCAAAAGGACCCTAAAACGTCCATAAGTCGTTCAGTCACAGCCTAAGTCCGGTTGATAAGTCGGTCCGTCTCGTTGGTTGTCCGCTTCTTCTCAGCTTCCTTCTTGTCCTTCACTATCTCAACTTCTTGGTCCATTTGTCCGTCTTCTGCCCGTCAGTCTTGTCCACATTCTCCGTCTTTTCTTCTATCTTCGATACAGCGTCAGTGTCACCTGCGTCTTCCTCCGAATATATAAAATTATATCTTCCGGTCTATCAATATCCCTGTCTCGCTCTTTCGTCCGTTTTCCCTACATCGTCAGTTCCTTCGAATCATCCGTCAATAAGAAAGAATAAATAACTCCTAATTATCTAATGAAAAAATTCAAAGGACGTGGGAAAAACCCACCGTTACGGATCTAACAAAAAAAAAACAAGGTAATAAAATCGACAACTTACCAATTACAAAAACACTCTAAACCGTTAAACCCAACACCAGTGTTACCACTGCAAATATTTTTTTCCGACCAAAATTATTTCCAAAACCGACCAAAATCCGTTGTAGCCGACCAAATTTTTAAAATGAAAGTACCTGATAAAGTTTGGTGACAATATTTTTAGATTTTGTTGAAACTTGGAATTTCTGGAAAAGTTAATTAACATAAAAAGCAGTAAGGAAAGGCTAAAGTCGGGCAGTGCCGACTATATAATACCCTACACCACTCTCGGAATATTGAATAACTCTGATATATAAATTTTGTAATTCATGTGTAAATTGTTTACATAAATTTACTTTTGGGACATTTTATACTTAAATAATACCCTATACCACAGTGTGGTATAGGGTATAAAAACGATTGGATCTAAAGAGCCAAATCGGATGAAACATATATATGGGAGCTATAGCTAAATTTTTACCGATTTTCTTCAAATTGGGCAATGTTGGTTCATGAATCAAGAAACTCTACCATTCTAAATTTCAAAAAGATTGGATGTAAAATATAGCTTCTATAGAACTAAAGGGCCACATCGGACGAAAAATATATATGGGAGCTATAGCTAAATCTTAACCGATTTTCTTCAAATTCGGTAGTGTTGGTTCATGGATCAAGAAACTCTACCACTCTAAATTTCAAAATGATTGGATGTAAAATACAGCTTCTTCAGGACTAAAGAGCAAAATCGGACGAAACATATATAAGGGAGCTATAGCCATTCTAAATTTCAAAACGATTGGATGTAAAATACAGCTTTTATAGGACTAAATGTCCAAATCGGACGAAACATATATATGGGAGCTATAGGTAAATCTTAACCGATTTTCTTCAAATTCGGTAGTGTTGGTTCATGGATCAAGAAACTCTACCATTCTAAATTTCAAAATGATTGGATGTAAAATACAGCTTCTACAGGACTAAAGCAAAATCGGACGAAAGATATATATGGGAATTCGAGTTCCAATGGTAAATAAACCCGCCCGAGAGAATTGTTCTTTAAATGATTTAGCCATTGGCATTACCCTTTAGTTGGCCCTATAATGTGAGGGTTGTGTGATTTGTGGGTGGAGAGGGCCACTGATTTTGTTTTGAAATTAAATTGTCACATATTGATCATTTGATTGATAAATTTGATAGTGCTTATTGAAAGGGTGCGGATTTGACGAAAGATATATATCTAAATCTGAACCGATTTTCTTCAAATTCGGCAATGTTGGTTCATGGAAAGATATAAATCTGAACCGATTTCAACCAAATTCAATAGCGATCTTAACAGCCGCGAAATACTCTAAACTGCAAAATTTCAGAACGATCGGAGTGAAATTGCGACCTGTAGTCGACGAACAACTTTACATGGACAGACGGAAGGACGGACATCGTTAAATCGACTCAGCTAGTGATTCTGAGTCGATCGGTATACTTTAAGGTGGGTCTAGCTGTGTTAGTTTCAGGAGTTACAAACATCTGCTGTGAAACAAACATATAATACCCTGTACCACAGTGTGGTGTAGGGTATAAATATGCTAGTTATAATAAAAAATATCGCATTCAATGCTATAATATGCAAAATATCTTATATTTCCCGTTTAAATGATAGGGATATTGCTAAATCTTAATATATCTTTATAAATCGTTGTTTTTTCGATATTTTTATATTCTTCGCCAAATACCCAAGTTTCAATATAGTCTTTTTTGTCACCTTTTCGTCCTAATGTGGCAAAAAATCTATTTTTAATTTGGAAAAAAATGTGTATAAATAAAAAGGAATTCTAAAATTTTCAATCAATTAAAAAAAATGCAATTATGCTTACGCAACATTATTTTGACAGCAATAAATGCTCTCAACACCAACACTACAATTATATAAACCCCAAGAACAGTAAATAGTAAAATAAAATAAACCCCAAGAATAGTAAAATACGCACATATTTCCGACTTCGGATGAGCCATACTTTACACATCAACAATTCGTCGGCTTAATGCTATTTTGTTCCATACGCCATTTTTGTGTTTTTTGAGTTAGGAGCTGGTAATATGGGTTCTAAGCATGCTCTTTCAGAATCTGCAATCATTTTTTTCCTATCTCGCCTAGTTTTCGAGATATTGGTAGGGTAAATTTGTTTTACTCTGAATAACGGGAAATAATTTCGATATTTTTATTCTATGTCTCAATTTTTCTATCGCCCTATATTTTTCACTCAGTATTTTACGTTCTTTCGATCACAATATGTAAATTAGTGTCCTTCCATACCGAACCTTTTTGTGGTCCATGTAATACAAATACGAAAAAATATTAAAATAAAAGTGGATATGGACCAAAATGCCAAGTACAAAAATTGTTATAACTTGCTTATTTTTGGATGCAATGGCATAGAAATGCATGAGAATCATACAAACACTGTTGGGAACCCTATGAAATAAAAAGTGTGTAACTCTTCAGTTCCGTTTTTACTCAAACAATAAATTGCGTTTTTCTCCGATCATACAAAATGGCGTATGGAACAAAATAGCATTGAGCCGACGAATTGTCAATTGGTTTTGTTTCTTATTAATCTAATATTTACTATAAGCTTACGGCACATAAATAAAATTCCGCAATTATGGTGAGATTTATCAACCAAAATTTCGATTTAAATCCGATCTCGGAATACAGAATAGAAGTGAAAGCAACAATTCTTTCCCCTGGGCCGATATTTTAGACAACTACAAACAACATTTGTCGAACCTGAAATAAATATTTTCAAACTAATATTTATTACAATACATTCGTCTACTTCAATCGATACTGCTTCCAGCGATCAACAAAAATTTGGGATTCACAATCGACATTTGAGAGTATTCCAAACGGTCAAAGACTTTAACTTTCAGTAATTTTTATATTAAACTTCAAATTATTCTGTATTATAAAACGAATTAAATATTCCAGAATAAAACCGACCAAAATGGAATTGGTCCGACCAAATATAAAAATTTCAAATCCATCCGACCAAATTTGGTCGGAAATGATCAAAACGGCAACGCTGCCCAACACTCACGCACACGCGGTTCCATGTAAAACGCACTCTTACTCTCTCTCACACTCACTCTCTCTCAGCACACTCGATTTAAGGTACACGCACTTTATACTCACAATACACTCACAAGGGTTAAAAACCCAATATTCGGGCATACGCTGTTTCAGGTATACGCACTCTCTCACTCTTACTCTCTCAGCACACTAAATTTTAGATCACGCACTTAGCTCTCTCTCTCTCACTCGGCACACAAATAGGGAGAACCCAATTCACGCCTATACACACTGATTTTTGGTACAAACAGTTACTCAAAACACAATATTAATTTTCCGCACAATTTTAAACACAAAACACACTTTTTGTTCGTCCGTTCTCTTCGACTCACTGAAAACCTCTGAAACAACAACAATACACACGCGAAACAACAATTCACAATGAATAGCCGAAACAAAATTAAGTCGTGTAAACGCATAGTCAAGTTTAAAAGAGAATTAGCGGAGAATCTGCTGAAAAATACCTTCGTATAATTCTGGACATGCTACAAATCTATGAATTCCAGAATAGTCTTACGGCCTGTTTCTGTATTTCTAAAGAAAGTCTCTGCGAACGAAAACCAGTCACTTTTAGGTTTAGGTTAGGGTGGCAGCCGTATTTTTTTTACAAGCTCACATAGACCAGTTTAGGTCCCTAGTGTTACCACGGGCTGAAATGCCCCTCATCGAAACCAACCTGTTTGATATATAAATTTATCGATAGTACGAATATCAGTACTGGAAAGATCTGTTAGGCTGCCTAAAAAGGCCGACCCCAGTATATCCAGTCGTCGTTTACTCAAAGCGGGACAGTCGCAAAGCAAGTGCTCAATGCTCTCCACTTCTTCCTCATCTCCACAGCTTCGGCAGAAGTCATTGGAGTCAATACCCAATCTTTTGGCGTGTTCGCCGATCAAGCAGTGTCCCTTCAGAACCTGTACTAACGTAGACAATCGTTTCCTCTCTAGTGCGAGGAGATATTTTGACCTTCTCAGGTCATACCTTGGCCAGATTTGTCTAGCTACCCTGCAGGTTGCCTAAGCCAAAGCTTGCACGTGGATAGTGGCGCACCAATATATGCAAATTCTTCGAGAATTTGTAATGTCGTCCCTTTCCTAGCAAGTTCATCGGCTTTGCAGTTCCCCGGGATATCCCTATGCCCAGGCACCCATATGAGGTGTATATTAAACTGCTCAGCCATCTCGTTAAGAGATCTGCGGCAGTCGAGGGCTGTTTGTGAATTTAGGGATGTTGCCTCCAGAGAATTGATGGCAGCCTGGCTGTCCGAGTAAATGACAACGCCATTGTTGGTTACTATGTTGCGACTCAGCCACTTGGCGACTTCCCATATTGCCATTATTTCGGCTTGATAGACACTGCAGGTATCTGGTAGTCTGTGAGCTATATCCAGACTAAGTTCTTCACAGTGTACTCCGAAGCCAACCTTTTCATCAAGCT
Organism: Eudasyphora cyanicolor; assembly: GCA_963930755.1. NCBI lineage: Eukaryota > Metazoa > Arthropoda > Insecta > Diptera > Muscidae > Eudasyphora > Eudasyphora cyanicolor. Next base: position 83,502,665 of record OZ005737.1, read on the forward strand.
TCGAACCATCCGTGTAAAAGTGGAGATGGTTTATATTACCTGGTATTCTGCCGACCCATTCATCTCTGGCGGGAATCATAGTGATGTAATTTCTCTCGAAGGTGTACACTGTTGGTATATAGTCCACTCGGTCGGTTACCATAGCACTACACTTTGATATCCTCATGTGACCATAGTTCTTGTACCTCCACATTGATAGGCAGTTTAATCTTATTGCCGCTTTGGTTGCAACTTCTCTCGCCACAATATTAATCGGCAGTATATGGAGTAGGGCTTGTAGAGACTCGGTCGCTGTAGTCCTTAAGGCTCCGCTTATGCTCAGGCAGGCAGTCCTCTGAACCTTTGTTAGTAGGTTGGTAATGGTTAGTTTGTCAGTTGCCGTCCACCATACCACAATACCGTATAACAGTATTGGACGAACTACTGCTATATATATCCAGTGGACGATTTTAGGAGAGAGTCCCCACCGCGACCCTACAGCCTTTTTGCAGGAATATAAGGCGACGTTGGCCTTCCTTACACGTTCCAATACGTTAAGTCTAAATAACATTTTCCTATCTAGAATTATTCCTAAAAATTTTGCACTTTCAGAAAAGACTAGATCTGTTCCATTTATCCGAGGTGGAGGGTCCACATGTGGGACATTATTCATCCTAGTAAAGAGAACCAATTCTGTCTTGTTGGGGTTAACGCCCAAACCGCTGCTTCTGGCCCATCTAGCCAACTTGTTCAGAGCCACCTGTAGGATGTCTCTGAGGACGTTTACGAATTTGCCACTCACTGCGATTGCCACGTCGTCCGCATATGCCACGACCTTGCAGCCACAACGTTCTAAACCAGTCACTCACTTTCGTCAGGAATTTGGTTTCTCTAATGTTCTATCGTTCGTTCGCCTGGCCTTACGTCAATGACGTTAGCAATTTACCAATTGGAAAATAATGTAATTGCCAGATCAATAATTTCACAACTTCCGGTCTAAAAAAGCACACATTTGTGTATGGTCGACCTTAGCAAATACATCTCTGTACTATTTACACTAGCCGTGGCCAAAAAAGCAACCCTGGGTGCTCAGTTGAGCTGCACCAAGACTCATTTATTTCTCTCTCTCTCCCGTCTCTCTCATTGTGCACTGATAATTTTTTTCCATCTTAGCGAGCAACCAATATTGACTTCTTTATGCTTACATATGTACACAATTTTATTATTATTTAATTGTTTTTACCATAATTATATTAAAGAGAATTAGCGGAGAATCTGCTGAAAAATACCTTCGTGTAATTCTGGACATACTACAAATCTATGAATTCCAGAATAGTCTTAAAGTCACAAATGTGTCGCACATTTGCGATTTCTTAGGTATACAACTTGTTTCATTAAAGAAGTAAATTTTTGAAATAATGCTCACATTTGCAGTTTCTTAGGTGTACAACTTTTTAATTTAAAAGGAGTTAATTTTTGAGATGAAGCTCTAAAACAAAACTCAAAATTTTTCGGAGAGTATAGGCTTTGAAATGAAGCACACATTTGCAGTTTCTTAGCTGTACAACTTTTTAATTTAAAAGAAAGTAATTTTTGAGATAAAGCTTTATTATAGACTTTGACTTTTAATAAATTATACACAAATACATATATGTCATCATATCCTACAACTCACTACATTTTAGACATAATCCATTAAAGTAAACAACGTTTAAATTTTTATACCCTACACCAAACTGGTACAGGCTATTATAACTTTGTGCATTTGTTTGTAACACCCAATGTTACAAACCAATGCTAGTGTGAATGATGGTGCTATATTCGATGATGCTGGAGCTGGTGCTGATGGTGGTACTAAGGTGCGGGAGGGCCGACAACGCCGTAAGGCGAATACGGCCGGATCTTCGGCTGTGGTGTCGGTGCGAAGAATGAAGGATATGTCCCAGAGGCTGATGGGTATAATGTTCATTCAGGATGCATCGGCAGCTGTAATGAGCGAGGTGCTGGATGTAACCGTGGGTTACGAAACGTTGCTAATCGAGGTTTTAATGGAGAACGAACGATTGATGGGCCGTATGGAGGTTGGTGAGGAGGCGGTAGCTGCTGGGCGACCTGCTGCTGTTGCTGATCCGGCTGTTGCTGCTGTCGTTCCGCCGTTTGTCCCGAAACCGGTTCACACGATGCAAGGTCTGGCAATTTTGCCTCCCTGCAGCCTTTGCAAGAAGTGTTTCTCACCGGTGCCGCGGACCGAAAAGTAGGTTAGTTCTCACAAGCAAGTGCTGATTTACACGGGCAATTCGGCCGAATCCTTTGCCAATTTACACAAAAATACGGTTACAGAGAGAGTTTTGCTTCTCTGAGGAGAAGTAGGTGAAGAAGACGATGGAAACCAGGCAAGCGTGGAGATTAAGGCAAGCCAGCAGTTCAGCGAGGCCGCCATCGTCAGAAGAAAACGAGGAGAATCCCTGCGCAAATGCTCAGCAGATGAGGGGTCCACTAGACCAGACGCAACATGGGGAGGTTGAGCCTAGGCGATACAACTTGAGAAGCCGTATGCCAAGCGGTCAGAGGCACCAACAACAGTCGCAACAACCAAACCATCGGCAGCAACAACAACAGCAGCAAAAGCGTGTACAGTTCCAGGACCAGCTGCATCGAAATCAGCAGCAGCGTCATCAGCAGCATCAACAACGACCACAGCTGCAGCAACAACATCACCAGCAGCAACAACATCAGCCGCGAGCAAACAACATCAGCTGCAACATCACCAAGGCCTCAGCAACAACAACACCAGCAACTACATCACCAACAGCAAGACGAGCGAGAGCTCGTCTTGCCCGCAGCCGCAGCAACAACATCAGCAGCAGCATCGCCTACAGCAAGACGAGAGACAACAACATCCACCGAGCCAACAGCAATCACATTGGCAACAACAGCAGGAGAACTACCAAAAAGCTCCCTCACCGAGGGGTTATAACTTGCGCAGCCGAAGTCAACGGCAACAACACTCACTCACCCACACACCAGCACAGGGCACTCCACCCGCAGACAATCAACAGGCGCCTAATAGCGACCCAACGTACAACCAACGATTTTCGTGCGACGTCTGCAGTAGCAATTTTGCAGCTGAATAAAAAAAAGGCGGCAGCGCAGGTCTTTTATCGAGGCGGTGCAGAGAATACGTGAGGCAGGCCAGATGCAAGGAATTTGGAAGGAGCAACTACAGCGTTCGTGGGTAGCAGAAATGCGGTGCCAGTTCGGCGGGGTGTTAAGCAGGGTGACCCATTATCCCCTATCCTGTTTAACGTGACGGTGGACGAGGTGATGGTTGCTCTAAACAAATTCTCGGGTATCAGAATCGGCAGTCAGCAGCTCAGAGCCCTAGCTTACGCGGATGATATCCTCTATCCTGATTCGCAGAGTGTGCGCAGGATGCCGAGAGGATGGTAGAGGTGGTCCTCAGGTATGTTCGGGCTAGGGGCATGGACATCAACCCAGAAAAGAGTCACATAATAAGGCTGGAAACGGTCCCAAGCAAGAAAAAGTTGAGAGTGAGCTCGGGGGCGATTAAGTGCGGACAGGTGGAAATACCAGGGGTGGACGTGGAGAAGGTTATAGAGTATCTAGGAGCGGAGTTTACACCTTTTAGCGAATGCTCGTGTAATGGCTCGCTGCTCCTGACGCATCTCCAGCGACTGAAAAGAACGCCACTGAAGCCAGCGCAAAAATTGCGTATACTGAGAGATTACCTCCTCCCAAGATATATCGAATTTTTGCAGAAACCATCGGTGACCAGAAAACGGACAATCCTGCACCTGCCCCAGTACTGTCGCAATTCCGTGCTACATGCCCCAGAGAAGGAGGGCTGGGAATAATATGTTTCAGAAAGCGCATACCTGGGATCATGGCTAGCAGAATCAGAAAGCTCAATGAAGCAGACGCAATATTCCACGACTTGATGAAAGCTAACAACCGATGGACAAACAGAATTGAAAATATGATCCAGCCATTCAGCGGCAAGCGCGACGACCTCGAACACCATGCAGCTGCCCTGAATAGGTCATTCTCAGGTTGTGGTATCAGGCCACCGTGAAGCTAGCAGGTGGGTATACCGTTCTGGACGGGTGAGGAATTTGTGAAGGCAATCCAGCTCCGGTTCAACCTGTTGCCGTGCAAGGCGATACCATATATCCCACAAAACGAGAGGAGATGCCGGGCGGAGGGATGCAGAAGGCAAGAAACCATTTGCCACATTCTGCAAGCTTGCCCATTGACGAACGCAGATCGCATCAGGAGGCACAATTTCGTCCAAGACAAATACGTTAAATTGAAGCTATTAATGTGGGCAACCAATGTTGGAAATATCTCTTTCACTTAGAAACAGTGGTTTAGTAACAGTCATTAAACAAATTTGAAAAATCCTGGGACAAAAAAAAAACAAAAACAAAAAATAATCGAAAAAAATATTTTATTTTATTTTTTAAAAGTTTACATTCTAGCGAAGAAAATAATGCATATTTGAAAAAAATCTATGGATAAATGTAGAAATTATATCCCTTTTGGTAGAGGTAAGAGAATTTCAGAAAACCTTTTTTTTAATTTCTGTTTAAATAGCGACGACTTACGTCGCCAAGATTCTCGGGGAAAAAGTTTAAATGAGAATGCAAGAAATGAATTTTGAGGGACATATTTACACCTGTTGGAATACATAAAGCGAAAAAAAAGTTGGAAGAATACATACATATGTGCTATATACATAAATATAAAAAAAATGTATTTCTAACCAATTTTTTAACAAATCATTAATCATTGTTTCATATTGCGGGATTTTATTGGATCCAAGGATATTTGAAACTACAAGATTAAACGACCTCCATGCTGCAATTTCATCCGACGTCAAATATGATTCGAAATTAGCATCTTTCCAAAACTTTCCTTTGGCCAAAACATTGTACTGTTTCAAGTAGTTCTGCCATATATTTGGTCAGTTCTAAATCTCTCACTAGATCAATGAGTTGAAACTGAGTTAAAAGCGATGACTTCTGACTCAAACTTGAATCGCTCAGAGTTGAGTACTCAGTTGAACATGATGATGTTTCCGTTATTAGGCTGTTAGCTATACTTGGACACTTTCTACTCCAATCTATTGACTTAGACAAAAATAGCAGTCCGTATAGTGAATGATTGGTTGTCTCCAAATCATTGGCATTCCAAATTGCACGTGAAGTCTAAAATTAAAACTTGTTATTCCACAAAACATTGTAATACATTAATTGTAAAGTACTTACCGCATTCTTCCACTAGTCCATCGAGTAAGATTTACATGGGACGAATTACACAAAATACTGCTTTAAACTCGTATACCAAAATATTAAACGTATATTTTTTCTATTATTTTACTAAACGCACGTAGATTTTTTAATTACATATTTTCGCCAGATGTAGCAGAAATTGTCGGGATCATTTACACATTGAAAAGTTCTTCGCCATTTACTCATACTTCGAAATATAACTTTGTAATATTTTTCAGAAAATCGACTTATCTCTTTAAGGCGCTGAATTACACTAATTTATTAATAAGAAATTTCATTCATAAATTCCGGATTTAAGGTTCATAAGTTGCACCCAATATTTTCAAGACTGCCGCGTACTACTTTGTACTGCGTAAATATAATTTTACTACCTGTATATACGACTGGGATGTCCATGCCCCTAAAAGGCGGAACTGAATGGAAACCTCATAAATAAAAAAACACAAATATTGTTGAATGACCCTCTATCTGAGCGGATCTCATCCAATATAGCTCTCACATTGCATATCATGTTTTATGGAGGGTTACGAACGGCCATAAAATCTCGTTCTCTATAATTTTATAATGTCTGACATCAATCCACATAAAATAAAATGCAAGTGCAATGTCTCTTATATGTCATGTCAAAAACATCATTTAAAAACGAAAAAATATGAAACAAGATTTTTTGAATTTCCCTAACATTTACAAAATGACTCATAACTTTTACATCTATCCACAGATTTTTCAAATAGACTATGTTTTCTTCGTTAGCATGCTGGCTTTTTAAAAATGTGATAAAATAATTTTTTCGATTTTTTTTTTATTTTTTTCTTTGTACCAGGAAAAAGTGTTTTTTTTTAAAAAAATCATTTTTTTCTCATATTTTTGACGACTGTTACTACACCAAAGATTCTACGTGAAAGCGATATTTCCAGCATGTACTTGAAAAGTTATGATCCAAATACTGAATGTACTTTCCATGAAAGCTGGAAATTGAAAAAAAAATTCACCATAAACATTTTTTTTTAATATTTTTTTCGTGTTTGTCACACCTAATTGCACCAGAAACTGTTATCCACAACCCTTGGACAAAAATTTTGTTGCATGTTTGTCACACCTAATTGCACCAAAAACTGTTATCCACATCCCTTGGACAAAAATTTTGTTGCATAGTGTTAGCGGGGAAAGAAGATCCTGTTGAGCTTGACTCTAATCTGGCAGTGTAAGGAGACATAAGAGGACATTTGGTGAGTCGAGATTTTGTATCGGACTGATCTTAAGGCTGTTTGGTTGGACTTTGTTGACATGGAAGGTGGAATGCCACCGCCGATCGTCGGGCCAAGGAGAAGGGTCGAAAGGCTGAAGGGACGATGACGACGGACAGTGAGAAGTGTCGTGCAGAGAAGATTAAGATGAGCGGGCCGCAGGGCAGCTCCTCCGATGGCTGTGGAGAGCGGAAGTGGCCGAAGGTGGTCGATGATGGAGCTGATGCTGGTGCCAATGCTAGTGTGAATGCTGCTGCTATGGTCGATGATGCTGGTGCTGATGGTGGTACTAAGGTGCGGGAGGGCCGACAGCGCCGTAAAGCGAATACGGCCGGATCTTCGGCTGTGGTGTCGGTGCGAAGAATGAAGGATATGACCCAGAGGCTGATGGGTATAATGTTCGCTCAGGATGCATCGGCACCTGTAATGAGCGAGGTGCTGGATGTAACCGTGGGTTACGAAACGTTGCTAATCGAGGTTTTAATGGAGAACGATCGATTGATGGGGCGTATGGAGGTTGGTGAGGAGGTGATAGTAGCTGGTCGACCAGCTGCTGTTGCCGCTGTTCGTGCTGTTGCTGCTCCGGCTGTTGCTGCTGTCGTTCCGCCGGTTGTCCCGAAACCGGTGGAGACATGGTCCCTGGCGGTGCGGAAGCCGGGGTCGAGCGGAAAGGAGGTGGTGAAGTAGGTGGCGCCAACTCTGGGCGTGAGAGTCCATGACATTATGCCGATGCGAGATGGTGGTGCCGTCATAAGCACACCATCGGTGACAGAGATGACAATAATGGCGGAGAACCCGAAGTTCGCGCAGGCGGGTCTGGAGGTGTCGATTATGGACAAGCTGGGCCCACGGGTGATTATGTGAAACGTGAAGGCTGTAATTGGTACGGACGCGGGTAAACGGCGGGAGTAACTATGACGGGAGTAAGATTTGCATACCGTTGGAAAGGGCACAAAAAGGTGAATCCGACAACACCAAGATTGTCCAAATCCACCAACGGATGCCTTGGATGCCAGTGCATTAAAGTGCAGGATTCCGGCGCCGTACGATTCACACGGGAGCAGCCATTGCGTATACTACGTATCGTAGATTTTTATAAAGCACGACACGTAAACAAAGCGATACTTTTCGGTGCCGCATGCTGGCATTGTCTGGCAAACCAGCCGATTCACACGATGCAAGGTCTGGCAATTTTGTCTCAGTGCAGCCTTTACAAAAAGTGTTCCTCACCGGTGCCGCGGACCGAAAAGTAGGTTAGTTCTCACAAGCATGTGCTGATTTACACGGGCAATTCGGCCGAATCACACGAGGCGATTGTTTGTTTTCGCGGGCAACTTTGCCAATTTACACAAAAAGACGGTTACAGAAAGAGAAGGCAAGCCAGCAGTTCGGTGAGGCCGCCATCGTCAGAAGAAAACGAGGAGAATCCCTGCGCGAATGCTCAGCAGATGAGGGGTCCACTAGACCAGACGCAACATGGGGAGGTTGGGCAACTTTGCCAATATACACAAAAAGACGGTTACAGAAAGAGAAGGCAAGCCAGCAGTTCGGTGAGGCCGCCATCGTCAGAAGAAAACGAGGAGAATCCCTGCGCAAATGCTCAGCAGATGAGGGGTCCACTAGACCAGACGCAACATGGGGAGGTTGAGCCCAGGCGATACAACTTGAGAAGCCGTATGCCAGGCGGCCAGAGGCATCAACAACAGCCGCAACAACCAAACCATCGGCAGCAACAACAACAGCAGCAAAAGCGTGTACAGCTCCAGGACCAGATGCATCGAAATCAGCAGCTGCGCCGTCAGCATCATCAACAACGACCAAAGCTGCAGCAACAACATCACCAGCAGCAACCACATCCGCAGCAACAACAACAGCAGCAGCAACAACTTCAGCCGCGACCACAGCAGCAGCAACAACATCAGCTGCAACATCACCAACAACCACCACGGCCTCAGCAACAACACCACCAGCAGCTGCTACAACACCAGCAAATACATCACCAACAGCAAGACGAGCGAGAGCAACAACACCCGAAGCCGCAGCAACAACATCAGCAGCAGCATCATCGCCAACAGCAAGACGAGAGACAACATCATCCACCGAGCAAACAGCAATCACATTGGCAACAACAGCGTGAGAACCACCAACCAGCTCCCTCGCCGAGGGGTTATAACTTGCGCAGGCGAAGTCAACGGCAACAACACTCAATCACCCACACACCAGCACAGGGCACTCCATCCGCAGACAATCAACAGGCGCCTAATAGCGACCCAACGAACCACCAACGATTTTCGTGCGACGTCTGCATTAGCACTTTTGCAGCTGAATAAAGAAGAGGCGGCAACGCAGGTCTTTTATCGAGGCGGTGCAGAGAATACGTGAGGCAGGCCAGATGCAAGGAATAGTCAGGCCAATGAGACATCCTCCGCCTCATCCTCGTCATCGGAATATGAGTCTGCGGAGGAGAGCCCAGTATCTGAAACTAGAGGCGACGAGCGATCTAGCAAAGACGAACCTTTAGTGCTAGCGAATTTGAGGTTGAGCCCGAATGATGAAGTTGTGAGAAATGCCATCTTGGGCTCCACTGAGCAAGGTCGACAAGCTCTAGAGGAGTAGACCCAACAACTGAGTCGCAGGCGGAAGACAAGTTTGTTATTCGCGGCGAGATGGGTAGGGGCCATCCGGTACAGATTCCGCAGATATATTAAGCAGAACTTTTGTGAAGCCACGACTAGCTTTGTAGGGGGTACAGCGCAAATAACAGTACGGCGCGGTGTAAAGCAAGGGGATTCCCTATCCCCAATGCTGTTCAATATCACCCTTGACGAATTGATGGCTGCCCAGATACGGACGCTAGCGTATGCGGATGACGTGTTGTTATTTGCGGAAAATGCGCAGGACGTGGAGAGTATGGTGGAGGTGGTGATAGTTTTCGTGGAGGCGAGGGGGATGGCCATAAATCCGGCGAAAAGTCATGTTATCCGGCTAGAAACGGTCCCCAGTAAAAAGAAGGTTTTCATCAATGAGGGAGGAGTTAAATGCGGATAACAGATGATACCGACATCTAAAATACAAGAGGTTGTCAGATACCTGGGTGCTGAGTTCTCTCCCTTTGGAGAAAACACCTGCGCGCTATCCACATTACTACTACATTTGCAGCGACTTAGGAGAGCCCCGTTGAAACAAGCTCAAAAAATCAGGATCCTTAGGGATTTTGTCATTCCTCGATATATCGCATTCCTTCAACAGCCCTCTATGACAAGGAAAAACCTAAAAGAAGCTGACAAGAAAATCAGGGTGTTTGCGAGGGCAATACTGCACCTCAATCCGCATTGTCACTCTTCCATTATGCACGCCCCAGTGAAAGAAGGTGGACTCGGGCTACTCTGCTTTGTGGAGCGCATCCCAGGTATTATGTCGTCGAGAGTACAGAGGCTAAGAAACTCCGACACTTTATACCAGGCGATAATGGATGAGGAAGAACAATGGGTGGCGAGGATTACAGGGTTGGTTCAGCCGGTGAGTGGAAAAGCGGAAAATTATGAGCACAACTCCGCTGCATTAAACGGATCCTTTTCGGGGTGTGACGGCCTTCGCCAAGTAAACGGCCACAGGGAAAGCAGTCGCTGGGTCTATGACCCTCCCCCATTCTGGACGGGTGAAGAATACATAAAAGCAATACAGTTGCGGTTTAACATGTTGCCTTGTAAAGCCATCCCTTCCAACCCAGTAGCTGAAAGAAGATACAGGGCAGATGGATGTAGGCGCCAAGAGACCATATGCCACATCTTGCAAGCCTGTAATCTTACGCATTCAGATAGAATACAAAGGCACAATTTCGTCCAAGACAGGATCGCGGCGGCAGCCAGGGGTAAAGGTTGGGAAGTGCACGCCGATAAACACATCTATTCTTCTGAAGGTCTGAGGAAGCCTAACCTAATATTAGTAAAAGGCCCTCAAGTGGTGGTTTCAGACATCGGCGTGCACTGGGAAGGGGAAGAGCCGCTGGCCACTCATCACCAACAGAAGATACGGCATTATTCGACGCCTGGATTTATGCGGAAGGTCATGGAGTTATTTCCGTCGAGGTCGGTGATGATCCTGCCTTACATCATCGGTGCGCGTGGTGGTTGGTGCGCTGAGAATTAACGGCTGTTATCTCCAGTAGACATCGGTGCGGGAGTGGTCCGCGAAACCATAACTGGTGTGATCAAGGGCGGCATCATGACTCATGTCAAGTTTATGAGATGCGTCTGGGAGTAGTCATACCTAGTTAATTTAAGTAAGGATTAAGACATTGTAAAATAAATATATACTGTAAGATCTAGGCACACGACCTACCATTTTGTCGAAATTTGTTGAATGATATAACACCTCTATATTTCTTAGTTTTTCATAAATATAAATTAGCTTAAGTTTAATTTGTATATAGGATTATAAGGAATAAAGTTCAATGAAATACCCAAATTAATTAGTGACGCGCATTAAGGGATTAACGATTCCTCTGCAAGTGAAAAAATTTCACATGCAGAGTATTTCATTGCTTCAAGTTAAAATTTATTTTTTACACTTCGAGTGGAAATTCTTCATTCATACAGAGACAATTGCAGTGTGTGAATATCACTCGCAATATACTCTGCATGAGAATATGAAATCAAGAAAGTACTTGCCCATACCTAAGACACGTTACGTGGTCGCAGAAAAATCTGCCAACATTTATTAAGAACGAACGAAATTTAAAGACCAAACAAATGAAATAGAAAATATTTTCGTAGATAATCTATGGTTCCTAAGTTTTATTTCATTTCAACTAAAATATCATACATGAATAAAAGAATTTTATTTTGTAATGAAATTAATATGAAATTTTTTCGTGCGAAGAAATATTTTTGTGGAATCTGTTAAAATATATAAACCTATTCATACATTGAAAATAATTTTTTTCTGTCAGTCATTTTGATATCTGGCAAATTATTTGAAGACATGACCGCCCGCATGCATGCCTGCAATTAAAATTTTATTTTTCTTGAGAACAAATATCTGTATATATATTTCAAAATAACCGCTCGTCACACACACACGCATATGTACAGTTCATTTTTCATTTTCCAAAGAAAAATGCTATACGAGTTATATATTTTATAAACAAGTCCAAATGCATAAATATTATTATTTAATGCAAAAATTAATTGCTTCATCTCATTTATTACTTAGTCGTTATAATAAATCCGTTAGTCGTTATAATAAATAAAATGTGAAAACATTTATATAAATTGTACTAAAAAAACACTTCAAAAGCCAACACCTACAAAAACTACAGTCGATCATCAATTTCAATTTGTAATTTTTTGACTACATTTTTCACGAAACGACCCACTTTGGAGTAGTATGAACATTATTACACTACTCAGATCAATATTTGCTACTCCTTAGACGACCTGTTGGGTTATTATAAACAAGAATTATTTTATATAAAATGTTCCAATTAATTTGGGTAATTTCTGAGATAATTTTGAGCGTGAAATATAAAATTGTCCAGCGGCAACCCTGGTTAACAGGGAGACCCAGCAAATATGCCTATCGAATTTTTTTTTAACAACGTGCTACGACATCTTTTGGAAATTGTGAACAATTTATTGTTGTATCTTAGTATTTATATCTTTGTTTTAACCATTAAAACTAGTAGTAAAAACGGTAAATTCCAAATCATTTTGTATTTTCTTGATAATCACTTTCACTGCGCTATATTCTTCGGAAGATGCGACACTTTTAGCGGCCTCCATGTATGTGTTGGTGGTAGAATTGTCAGAATCATAATGTTTTCTCGGTTCAATTTATTCAGTTTCCTTCATTGTGCCCCTTGGTTTAAATTAAATGTTTTTGGGGGGAGACACCCCCATAGCCAGTATTAGCCCGTAATAGGTAGGGCGATGTAGGCCTACCAAGCTAAGCTCAGAAATTTCTGTCCAGAGGCCGATGGATCCAATTCAACCTCCGCTTTAAAAACCACACACCATGTGGTTGGGTAATAGGTAGGTGAATAGGTACTGCGTAATACGCTTAAACTATCAGTTTTGCGATAACAACTGATGTCGAGGTATGGTAGACGGTTGAGTTCGGAGTCGCAGGCGGAAGACAGGTTTGTTATTCGCGGCGAGATGGGTAGGGGCCATCCGGTACAGATTCCGCAGATATATTAAGCAGAACTTTTGTGAAGCCACGACTAGCTTTGTAGGGGGTACAGCGGAAATAACAGTACGGCGCGGTGTAAAGCAAGGGGATCCCCAATGCTGTTCAATATCACCCTTGACGAATTGATGGCTGCCCTAAACGGCTTCACGGGCGTGAAAATGGGGAGACAGCAGATACGGGCGCCAGCATATGCGGATGACGTGTTGTTATTTGCGGAAAATGCGCAGGACGTGGAGAGTATGGTGGAGGTGGTGAGAGTTTTTGTGGTGGCGAGGGGGATGGCCATAAATCCGGCGAAAAGTCATGTTATCCGGATAGAAACGGTCCCCAGTAAAAAGAAGGTTTTCATCAATGAGGGAGGAGTTAAATGCGGAGAACAGATGATACCGACAGCTAAAATACAAGAGGTTATCAGATACCTGGGTGCTCCCCTTTGGATAAAACACCTGCGCGCTATCCACATTACTACTGCATTTGCAGCGACTTAGGAGAGGCCCGTTGAAACAAGCTCAAAAAATCAGGATCCTTAGGGATTTTGTCATTCCTCGATATATCGCATACCTTCAACAGCCCTCTATTACAAGGAAAAACCTAAAAGAAGCTGACAAGAAAATCAGGGTGTTTGCCATACTGCACCTCAATCCGCATTGTCACTCTTCCATTATGCACGCCCCCAGTGAAAGAAGGTGGACTCGGGCTACTCTGCTTTGCGGAGCGCATCCCAGGTATTATGTCGTAGAGAGTACAGAGGCTAAGAAACTCCGACACTTTATACCAGGCGATAATGGATGAGGAAGAACAATGGGTGGCGAGGTTGGTTCAGCCGGTGAGTGGAAAAGCGGAAAATTATGAGCACTACTCCGCTGTATTAAACGGATCCTTTTCGGGGTGCGACGGCCTTCGCCAAGTAAACGGCCACAGGGAAAGCAGTCGCTGGGTCTATGACCCTCCCCCATTCTAGACGGGTGAAGAATACATAAAAGCAATACAGTTGCGGTTTAACATGTTGCCTTGTAAAGCCATCCCTTCCAACCCAGTAGCTGAAAGAAGATGCAAGGCAGATGGATGTATGCGCCAAGAGACCATATGCCACATCTTGCAAGCCTGTAATCTTACGCATTCAGATAGAATACAAAGGCACAATTTCGTCCAAGACAGGATCGCGGCGGCAGCCAGGTGTAAAGGTTGGGAAGTGCACGCCGAGAAACACATCTATTCTTCTGAAGGTCTGAGGAAGCCTAACCTAATACTAGTAAAAGGCCCTCAAATGGTGGTTTCAGACATCGTCGTGCACTGGGAAGGGGAAGAGCCGCTGGCCACTAATCACAAACAGAAGATACGGCATTATTCGACGCCTGGATTTATGCGGAAGGTCGTGGAGTTATTTCTGTCGAGGTCGGTGATGATCCTGCCTTACATCATCGGTGCGCGTGGTGGTTGGTGCGCTGAGAATCAAGGGCTGTTATCTCCAGTAGACATCGGTGCGGGAGTGGTCCGCGAAACCATAACTGGTGTGATCAAGGGCGGCATCATGACTCATGCCAAGTTTATGAAATGCGTCTGGGAGTAGTCTTACCTAGTTAATTTAAGTAAGGATTAAGACATTGTAATATAAATATATACTGTAAGATCTGGGCACACGACCTACCATTTTGTCGAAATTTGTTGAATGAAATAACACCTCTATATTTCTTAGTTTTTCATAAATATAAATTAGCTTAAGTTTAATTTGTATATAGGATTATAAGGGATAAAGTTGAATGAATTAACGATTCCTCTGCAAGTGAAAAAATTTCACATGCAGAGTATTTCATTGCTTTAAGTTAAAATTTATTTTTTACACTTCGAATGGAAATGCTTCATTCATACAGAGACAATTGCAGTGTTTGAATATCACTCGCAATATACTCTGCATGAGAATATGAAATCAAGAAACTACTTGCCCATACCTAAGACACGTTACTTGGTCGCAGAAACATCTGCCAACATTTATTAAGAACGATCGAAATTTAAAGACCAAACAAATGAAATAGAAAATATTTTTGTAGATAATCTATGGTTCCTACACGCTGAAAAAATCGCTTCTGTAGTATATTGTCTTAAACATATTCTGCTTGAAATATACATATGTTTAGGGTACATTCCAAATATATAATATTTGACAGAAACAAATATTATATATTCGGGAGTATGTTGTTCTAAACAAAACTATGTTTCCCTCCTAATATTTTTTATTTGGAACTAATATTTCTAATTGTACACAAAGAAAATTACTATTTAAGTAATGCAAATTTTCATAAATTCAAAGAACATTTTTTAAAAATTGTAGAGTTTGATTAACATTATATTGTACAATCTTGGGTAGCGAATTTTGGAATATTTAAAACAAAATTTTTTTGGTAATAACAAAAACGTTTTAATAAATAAAAATTAGTGCTGTAAAATCAAAACTAAATGCTGCTTATGACATTTTTAACTATAAAGTATAACACGAAATCTAGAAAAAATTAAAACTAAAATTCGACAATGTTTTAAAAATCTTTAATAAACACGATATATTTGGAAACAATTTTAACAAAAGCTTGGTTTGTGTGTAAAGAAATATTTTATTTGCGAAAGTCAGTGCGCAAATATATTTTATTGTAATATATTAATATATGCGTCCCAAACCAAATTTATTGATTTTCAAATAAAATGTATTTGTTCAAAAACGTATAATATTTAAAAATTTTGGTTCCAAATATATTTTCTTCCAATTCAAACATATCAAAAATTAAGATTTTTCCCCTTGTAAGTTTTTTTTCATTTCAAATATCATACATGAATAGAAGAATTTTATTTTGTAATGAAATTAATATGAAATTTTTTTCGTACGAAGAAATATTTTTGTGGAATCTGTTCAAATATATAAAGCTATTCATACATTGAAAATATTTTTTTTCTGTCAGTCATTTTGATATCTGGAAAATTATTTGAAGACATGACCGCCCGCATGCATGCCTGCAATTAAAATTTTATTTTTCTTGAGAACAAACATCTGTATATATATTTCAAAATAACCGCTCGTCACACACACACGCATATGTACAATTCATTTTTCATTTTCCAAAGAAAAATGCTATACGAGTTATATATTTTAAAACCAAGTCCAAATATATAAATATTATTATTTTGTATCAAAATTAATTGCTTCATCTCATTTATTACTTAGTCGTAATAATAAATCCGCCAGCCTGCAACTTTTTGTCTTTCATAAAAATTTTAAGATTTATTCATCCTCAAGAAAATAGAAAAAAATCAAAATATTTCCAGAAAAGAATCAAAAGGCATAATGTCATTATTTTACATCAATTATGATGGTTTTATGTCATTAAAAACGTATCCAGAAGATTTCATGCAAATCCGACCATTTTTGAAAATTTTGAAAAAAATCAATTTCAAACCGTCGGACAGACGGAATGACGATCGCCCTAAATCCATTCCTCATTCATAGCTTGCCTCAGTGCATGTATTCATGTGAGTACATTTGTACCTTGTACTTGATGCACAGTACCAGAGCTCAAAACATATGAACATTCATTTTTACAAGCTTGTGTCGGACCCAAAATATAAATTAACAATCGATCCTTAAACGCACACTCCACGATCGGTACATTAGATGGGTTGTATTTTGTATGATATGATATTTTATACTTCAAACAAAGCTATTTTTATACCCTCACTTTAGTGTGACGAGGGTATATATCATTTGCTACGGAAAAAAGTGTAACACGTCGAAGGAGTGAAATAAGACCCCAAGTATGTTCGGAGGAAATCCGTTTTGGGTCATTTTAAGTCGAATGAGCAATGTCCGTCCGTCCGTCTGTCTGTCTGCTGGCTGGTGCGCACGATAACTCTCGAAAGGAGTAACCGATTGACCTCAAATTTGGTATGTGGTAATATTTTTTCTATCTCCGGCTAAGTTCGAAAATGGGCCATATCGGTCCACTCCTTCTAGTACCTCCCCCACAAAGGGTTAAAATGTGGTGAAATATTGATTCTTTAATAACTGCTATACTACTTATTCGAATCTTTTGAAATTTCACACATAGTATTAGCTTATTAGTCGCTATCAACTCGAGAAAAATGGGCGATGTCGCCACGCCCCTTTTGGTACCTCCCACACAAATGCACCATTTTGCACCAAAAGTTAATAGCTTATAACATTAATAACAGTGTATAAAAATACTTGAAATTTTGTACAGTATTATGCTTTTATATTGCCTACATTCCAGGGAAAAATGGGTGTTGTTGCCACGCCCCTTTTGGTACCTCCCACACAAAGGTACCTTTTTGCACCAAAAGTTAACAGCTTATAACATTAAAACCAGTGTATAAAAATACTTGAAATTTTTTACAGTGTAATGTTTTTATAGTGTCTATAGCCCTGTGAAAAATGGGCGTTATTGCCACGCCCCTTTTTGTACCTCCCACTCAAAATTCCCAAATCATACCACAATTTAATGTCTCATAACTTTTATACCAGTGCACATAAATGCTTATAAGTCGGCACAGTGCAATGAATTTAAAGTATCTAATGTTCAGCGAAAAAAAGGTGTATTATATAAACCCCTTCTGGTAACTCCCACACAAATTGACAGAATAATTCGAGTAATATTCAATATTACATTACTCACAAAGTGAGGGTATACCTTAGTCGGTTTACCCGACTGAAACTTTCTTACTTGTTTATACATCTTTTTACATTTCATTCACTATAAACTACAAATATAACACAATAACCTTATTTATTCATCAAAACTCTAAAACCACAAATTATTTTCGTTACATTATTTGAACCGCATCATTTTTTATCGGAAAATAATACGAACCACTCTAATGTATAATTCAGAAACATAACGTAATTAATTTTTACGATCTTACGTTTTGAAATTAATTACCCTGAGTAAAATGCACATTAGGTCGGTTTAGCATAAAATGTGAAAACATTTATATAAATTGTACTAAAAAAACACTTCAAAAGCCAACACCTACAAAAACTACAGTCGATCATCAATTTCAATTTTTAATTTTTTTACTACATTTTTCACGAAACACCCACTTTGGGGTAGTATGAACATTATTACACTACTCAGATCAATATTTGCTACTCCTTAGACGACCTGTTGGGTTATTATAAACAAGAATTATTTTATATAAAATGTCCCAATTAATTTGGGTAATTTCTGAGATAATTTTGAGCGTGAAATATAAAATTGTCCAGCGGCAACCCTGGTTAACAGGGAGACACAGAAAATATGCCTATCGAAATTTTTTTAACAACGTTCTACGACATCTTTTGGAAATTGTGAACAATTTATTGTTGTATCTTAGTATTTATATCTTTGTTTTAACCATTAAAACTAGTAGTAAAAACGGTAAATTCCAAATCATTTTGTATTTTCTTCATAATCACTTTCACTGCGCTATATTCTTCGGTAGATGTGACACTTTTAGCGGCCTCCATGTATGTGTTGGAGGTAGAATTGTCAGCATCATCATGTAATAGGTTCTGTCGGTTCAATTTATTCAGTTTCCTTCATTGTGCCCCTTGGTTTAAATTAAATGTTTTTGTGGGAGACACCCCCATAGCCAGTATTAGCCCGTAATAGGTAGGCCGATGTAGGCCTACCAAGCTAAGCTCAGAATTTTCTGTCCAGAGGCCGATGGATCCAATTCAACCTCCGCTTTAAAAACCACACACCATGTGGTTGCGTAATAGGTAGGTGAATAGGTACTGCGTAATACGCTTAAACTATCAGTTTTGCGATAACAACAACCGATGTCAAGGTATGGTAGACGGTTGAGTTCGGAGTCACAGGCGGAAGACAGTTTTGTTATTCGCGGCGAGATGTGTAGGGGCCATCCGGTACATATTCCGCAGATATATTAAGAAGAACTTTTGTGAAGCCACGACTAGCTTTGTAGGGGGTACAGCGGAAATAACAGTACGGCGCGGTGTAAAGCAAGGGGATTCCCTATCCCCAATGCTGATCAATATCACCCTTGACGAATTGATGGCTGCCCAGATACGGGCGCTAGCATATGCGGATGACGTGTTGTTATTTGCGGAAAATGCGCAGCACGTGGAGAGTATGGTGGAGGTGGTGAGAGTGTTCGTGGAGGCGAGGGGGATGGCCATAAATCCGGCGAAAAGTCATGTTATCCGGCTAGAAACGTTCCCCGGTAAAAACAAGGTTTTCATCAATGAGGGAGGAGTTAAATGCGGATAACAGATGATACCGACAGCTAAAATACAAGAGGTTGTCAGATACCTGGGTGCTGAGTTCTCTCCCTTTGGAGAAAACACCTGCGCGCTATCCACATTACTACTACATTTGCAGCGACTTAGGAGAGCCCCGTTGAAACAAGCTCAAAAAATCAGGATCCTTAGGGATTTTGTCATTCCTCGATATATCGCATTCCTTCAACAGCCCTCTATGACAAGGAAAACCCGTAAAGAAGCTGACAAGAAAATCAGGGTGTTTGCGAGGGCAATACTGCACCTCAATCCGCATTGTCACTCTTCCATTATGCACGCCCCCAGTGAAAGAAGGTGGACTCGGGCTACTCTGCTTTGTGGAGCGCATCCCAGGTATTATGTCGTCGAGAGTACAGAGGCTAAGAAACTCCGACACTTTATACCAGGCGATAATGGATGAGGAAGAACAATGGGTGGCGAGGATTACAGGGTTGGTTCAGCCGGTGAGTGGAAAAGCGGAAAATTATGAGCACTACTCCGCTGCATTAAACGGATCCTTTTCGGGGTGCGACGGCCTTCGCCAAGTAAACGGCCACAGGGAAAGCAGTCGCTGGGTCTATGACCCTCCTCCATTCTAGACGGGTGAAGAATACATAAAAGGAATACAGTTGCGGTTTAACATGTTGCCTTGTAAAGCCATCCCTTCCAACCCAGTAGCTGAAAGAAGATGCAGGGCAGATGGATGTATGCGCCAAGAGACCATATGCCACATCTTGCAAGCCTGTAATCTTACGCATTCAGATAGAATACAAAGGCACAATTTCGTCCAAGACAGGATCGCGGCGGCAGCCAGGTGTAAAGGTTGGGAAGTGCACGCCGAGAAACACATCTATTCTTCTGAAGGTCTGAGGAAGCCTAACCTAATACTAGTAAAAGGCCCTCAAATGGTGGTTTCAGACATCGGCGTGCACTGGGAAGGGGAAGAGCCGCTGGCCACTAATCACCAACAGAAGATACGGCATTATTCGACGCCTGGATTTATGCGGAAGGAGTTATTTCCGTCGAGGTCGGTGATGATCCTGCCTTACATCATCGGTGCGCGTGGTGGTTGGTGCGCTGAGAATCAACGGCTGTTATCTCCAGTAGACATCGGTGCGGGAGTGGTCCGCGAAACCATAACTGGTGTGATCAAGGGCGGCATCATGACTCATGTCAAGTTTATGAAATGCGTCTGGGAGTAGTCTTACCTAGTTAATTTAAGTAAGGATTAAGACATTGTAATATAAATATATACTGTAAGATCTGGGCACACGACCTACCATTTTGTCGAAATTTGTTGAATGAAATAATAATAGTTTTTCATAAATATAAATTAGCTTAAGTTTAATTTGTATATAGGATTATAAGGAATAAAGTTGAATGAATTAACGATTCCTCTGCAAGTGAAAAAATTTCACATGCAGAGTATTTCATTGCTTTATGTTAAAATTTATTGTTTACACTTCGAATGGAAATTCTTCATTCATACAGAGACAATTGCAGTGTTTGAATATCGCTCGCAATATACTCTGCATGAGAATATGAAATCAAGAAAGTACTTGCCCATACCTAAGACACGTTACTTGGTCGCAGAAACATCTGCCAACATTTATTAAGAACGAACGAAATTTAAAGACCAAACAAATGAAATAGAAAATATTTTTTTAGATAATCTATGGTTCCTAAGCTTTATTTCATTTCAACTAAAATATCATACATGAATAAAAGAATTTTATTTTGTAATGAAATTAATATGAAATTTTTTTCGAACGAAGAAATATTTTTGTGGAATCTGTTAAAATATATAAACCTATTCATACATTGAATATAATATTTTTTTGTCAGTCATTTTGATATCTGGAAAATTATTTGAAGACATGACCGCCCACATGCATGCAATTAAAATTTTATTTTTCTTGAGAACAAACAGCTGTATATATATTTCAAAATAACCGCAATACACACACACGCATATGTACAATTCATTTTTCATTTTCCAAAGAGTTACGAGTTATATATTTTAAAAACAAGTCCAAATGCATAAATATTATTATTTAATGCAAAAATATTATTATATCAAAATTAATTGCTTCATCTCATTTATTACTTAGTCGTTATAATAAATCCGCCCGCCTGCAACTTTTTGTCTTTCATACAAATTTTAAGATTTATTCATCCTCAAGAAAATAGAAAAAAATCAAAATATTTCCAGAAAATAATCAAAATGCATAAATATCATTATTTTACATCAACTATGATGGTTTTATGTCATTAAGAACGTATCCAGAAAATTTCATGCAAATCCGACCATTTTTGAAAATTTTGAAAAAAATCAATTTCAAACCGTCGGACAGACGGAATGACGATCGCCCTAAATCCATTCCTCATTCAAAGCTTGCCTCAGTGCATGTATTCATGTGAGTACATTTGTACCTTGTACTTGATGCACAGTACCAGAGATCAAAACATATGAACATTAATTTTTACGAGCTTGTTGCGGACCCAAAATATAAAATAAACAATCGATCCTTAAACGCACACTCCACGATCGGTACATTAGATGGGTTGTATTTTGTATGATATGATATTTTATACTTCAAACAAAGCAATTTTTTATACATCTTTTTACATTTCATTCACTGTAAACTACAAATATAACACAATAACCTTATTCATTCATCAAAACTATGAAACCACAAATTATTTTCGTTACATTATTTGAACCGCATCATTTTTTATCGGAAAATAATACCAACCACTCTAATGTATAATTCAGAAACATAACGTAATTAATTTTTACGAGCTTACGTTTTGAAATTAATTACCCTGAGTAAAATGCACATTAGGTCGGTTTAGCATAAAATGTGAAAACATTTATATAAACTGTACTAAAAAAACACTTCAAAAGCCAACACCTACAAAAACTACAGTCGATCATCAATTTAAATTTTTAATTTTTTGACTACATTTTTCACGAAACACCCACTTTGGGGTAGTATGAACATTATTACACTACTCAGATCAATATTTGCTACTTCTTAGACGACCTGTTGGGTTATTATAAACAAGAATTATTTTATATAAAATGTTCCAATTAATTTGGGTAATTGCTGAGATAATTTTGAGCGTGAAATATAAAATTGTTCAGCGGCAACCCTGGTTAACAGGGAGACACAGAAAATATGCGTATCGAAATTTTTTTAACAACGTGCTACGACATCTTTTGGAAATTGTGAACAATTTATTGTTGTATCTTAGTGTTTATATCTTTGTTTTAACCATTAAAACTAGTAGTAAAAACGGTAAATTCCAAATCATTTTGTATTTTCTTCATAATCACTTTCACTGCGCTATATTCTTCGGTAGATGTGACACTTTTAGCGGCCTCGATGTATGTGTTGGAGGTAGAATTGTCAGCATCATCATGTAATAGGTTCTGTCGGTTCAATTTATTCAGTTTCCTTCATTGTGCCCCTTGGTTTAAATTAAATGTTTTTGGGGGAGACACCCCCATAGCCAGTATTAGCCCGTAATAGGTAGGCCGATGTAGGCCTACCAAGCTAAGCTCAGAATTTTCTGTCCAGAGGCCGAAGGATCCAATTCAACCTCCGCTTTAAAAACCACACACCATGTGGTTGCGTAATAGGTAGGTGAATAGGTACTGCGTAATACGCTTCAACAATCAGTTTTGCGATAACAACAACTGATGTTGAGGTATGGTAGACGGTTGAGTTCGGAGTCGCAGGCGGAAGACAGGTTTGTTATTCGCGGCGAGATGGGTAGGTACAGATTCCGCAGATATATTAAGAAGAACTTTTGTGAAGGCACGACTAGCTTTGTAGGGGGTACAGCGGAAATAACAGTACGGCGCGGTGTAAAGCGAGGGGATCCTCAATGCTGTTCAATATCACCCTTGACGAATTGATGGCTGCCCAGATACGGGCGCTAGCGTATGCGGATGACGTGTTGTTATTTGCGGAAAATGCGCAGGACGTGGAGAGTATGGTGGAGCTGGTGAGAGTTTTCGTGGAGGCGAGGGGGATGGCCATAAATCCGGCGAAAAGTCAGTCCGGCTAGAAACGGTCCCCAGTAAAAAGAAGGTTTTCATCAATGAGGGAGGAGTTAAATGCGGATAACAGATGATACCGACAGCTAAAATACAAGAGTTTGTCAGATACCTGGGTGCTGAGTTCTCTCCCTTTGGAGAAAACACCTGCGCGCTATCCACATTTCTATTACATTTGCAGCGACTTAGGAGAGCCCCGTTGAAACAAGCTCAAAAAATCAGGATCCTTAGGGATTTTGTCATTCCTCGATATATCGCATTCCTTCAACAGCCCTCTATGACAAGGAAAAACCTAAAAGAAGCTGAAAAGAAAATCAGGGTGTTTGCGAGGGCAATACTGCACCTCAATCCGCATTGTCACTCTTCCATTATGCACGCCCCAGTGAAAGAAGGTGGACTCGGGCTACTCTGCTTTGCGGAGCGCATCCCAGGTATTATGTCGTCGAGAGTACAGAGGCTAAGAAACTCCGACACTTTATACCAGGCGATAATGGATGAGGAAGAACAATGGGTGGCGAGGATTACAGGGTTGGTTCAGCCGGTGAGTGGAAAAGCGGAAAATTATGAGCACTACTCCGCTGCATTAAACGGATCCTTTTCGGGGTGTGGCGGCCTTCGCCAAGTAAACGGCCACAGGGAAAGCAATCGCTGGCTCTATGACCCTCCCCCATTCTGGACGGGTGAAGAATACATAAAAGCAATACAGTTGCGGTTTAACATGTTGCCTTGTAAAGCCATCCCTTCCAACCCAGTAGCTGAAAGAAGATGCAGGGCAGATGGATGTAGGCGCCAAGAGACCATATGCCACATCTTGCAAGCCTGTAATCTTACGCATTCAGATAGAATACAAAGGCACAATTTCGTCCAAGACAGGATCGCGGCGGCAGCCAGGGGTAAAGGTTGGGAAGTGCACGCCGAGAAACACATCTATTCTTCTGAAGGTCTGAGGAAGCCTAACCTAATACTAGTAAAAGGCCCTCAAATGGTGGTTTCAGACATCGGCGTGCACTGGGAAGGGGAAGAGCCGCTGGCCACTCATCACCAACAGAAGATACGGCATTATTCGACGCCTGGATTTATGCGGAAGGTCGTGGAGTTATTACCGTCGAGGTCGGTGATGATCCTGCCTTACATCATCGGTGCGCGTGGTGGTTGGTGCGCTGAGAATCAACGGCTGTTATCTCCAGTAGACATCGGTGCGGGAGTGGTCCGCGAAACCATAACTGGTGTGATCAAGGGCGGCATCATGACTCATGCCAAGTTTATGAGATGCGTCTGGGAGTAGTCTTACCTATTTACTCTGCATGGGAATATGAAATCAAGAAAGTACTTGCCCATACCTAAGACACGTTACTTGGTCGCAGAAAAATCTGCCAACATTTATTAAGATCGAACGATATTTAAAGACCAAACAAATGAAATAGAAAATATTTTAGTAGATAATCTATAGTTCCTAAGCTTTTTCATTTCAACTAAAATATCATACATGAATAAAAGAATTTTATTTTGTAATGAAATTAATATGAAATTTTTTTCGAACGAAGAAATATTTTTGTGGAATCTGTTAAAATATATAAACCTTTTCATACATTGAAAATAATATTTTTCTGTCAATCATTTTGATATCTGGAAAATTATTTGAAGACATGACCGCCCGCATGCCTGCAATTAAAATTTTATTTTTCTTGAGAACAAACAGCTGTATATATATTTCAAAATATCCGCAATACACACACATGCATATGTACAATTCATTTTTCATTTTCCAAAGGGTTACGAGTTATATATTTTAAAAACAAGTCCAAATGTATAAATATTATTATTTAATGCAAAAATATTATTATATCAAAATTAATTGCTTCATCTCATTTATTACTTAGTCGTTATAATAAATCCGCCCGTCTGCAACTTTTTGTCTTTCATACAAATTTTAAGATTTATTCATCCTCAAGAAAATAGAAAAAATCAAAATATTTCCAGAAAATAATCAAAATGCATAAATATCATTATTTTACATCAATTATGATGGTTTTATGTCATTAAGAACGTATCCAGAAGATTTCATGCAAATCCGACCATTTTTGAAAATTTTGAAAAAAATCAATTTCAAACCGTCGGACAGACGGAATGACGATCGCCCTAAATCCATTCCTCATTCAAAGCTTGCCTCAGTGCATGTATTCATGTGAGCACATTTGTACCTTGTACTTGATGCACAATACTAGAGCTCAAAACATATGAACATTAATGTTTACGACCTTGTGTCGGACCCAAAATATAAAATAAACAATCGATCCTTAAACGCACACTCCACGATCGGTACATTAGATGGGTTGTATTTTGAATGATATTTTATACTTCAAACAACGCTATTTTTTATACATCTTTTTACATTTAATTCATTATAAACTTCAAATATGACACAATAACCTTATTTATTCATCTAAAACCACAAATTATTTTCGTTACATTATTTGAACCGCATAATTTTTTATCGGAAAATAATACGAACCACTCTAATGTATAATTCAGAAACATAACGTAATTAATTTTTACGAGTTTACGTTTAGAAATTAATTACCCTGAGTAATATGCACATTAGGTCGGTTTAGCACAAAATGTGAAAACATTTATATAAATTCTACTAAAAATACACTTCACAACGAAAAATTTAGTATTTTACACTTCAAAAGCCAACATTTATTCATACATACCTCTATACATACCTACAAAAACTACAGTCGATCATCAATTTCAATTTTGAATTTTTTGACTACATTTTTCACGAAACGACCCACTGTGGGGTAGTATGAACATTATTACACTACTCAGATCAATATTTGCTACTCCTTAGACGACCTGTTGGGTTATTATAAACAAGAATTATTTTATATAAAATGTTCCAATTAATTTGGGTAATTTCTGAGAGTATTTTGAGCGTGAAATATAAAATTGTCCAGCGGCAACCCTGGTTAACAGGGAGACACAGAAGATCAAAAACAATATAATTTAGGAAGACATTCCTTCCTGTAGCGAGTAATTGTCAGTTACGAACGAATAGGAATTTGATTCCAACGAGTGAGGGTTTTCGCGGATTTTCAGACCGTTTTTCCCGAATTTTTTGTAATTGTCACAATTAAAAAATTAATATTAATCGATAAGTGCAAAAAAAGTTCAATCAATGTTCGCGGAATACTGTTTTTTCGCGCGTGACAGTTCATTCCTATTCGTTCGTAACTGATAGATTTTGACGTTTCGGCCTGAAGGAATGTCTTCTTATATTCTATTTGTCTTTGCAGAAGATATACATATCGACATTTTTTTAACGTGCTACGACATCTTTTGGAAATTGTGAACAATTTATTCTTGTATCTTAGTATTTATATAAAGTAAATTCCAAATCATTATGTATTATCTTCATAGCCACTTTCACTGCGCTATATTCTTCGGATGATGTGACACTTTTAGACATATATGTGTTGGAGGTGGAATTGTCAGAATCATCATGTAATAGGTTCTGTCGGTTCAATTTATTCAGTTTCCTTCATTGAGCCCCTTGGTTTAATCTTAAATGTTTTTGGGGGAGACACCCCCATAGCCAGTATTAGCCCGTAATAGGTAGGGCGATGTAGGCCTTCCAAACTAAGCTCAGAAATTTCTGTCCAGATGCCGATAGATCCAATTCAACCTCCGCTTTAAAAACCACACACCATGTGGTTGCGTAATAGGTAGGTGAATAGGTACTGCGTAATAGGCTTAAACTATCAGTTTTGCGATAACAATGACATACGAAATTGGTTTGTCTAGGTGAATTCTTCATTAAACGGAAAATTGATCCTGTTGTAAGAAAGAAGGCATCCTCTTTCTTTTCTACATTTGTATTTACAATATGTCTTAATAGTGGTCCCCAGAATTTTTCGTAGACGGTGGACGTACTGTTCACAAATCATACGTAAATTCCCATATAACAGTCTAACGGTATCATGTGTCACAGACGTTTTGTTTTTAAGTAACAAGACGACAGTCACACGGTATTTTTTCAGACAGTCGTACGTGTTCCGATGCCAGGTTCAACCCGTGGCGCATAATACGTTTACCGATGCATTTCCCATTAAGTGACAAATCGTTAGTTGCACGGTGTCCAATGCCAAGTCCAAACTTTGGCGGACAATATGCATAGTGATGCATTTCCCGTGGGAAGTTATTATGCATGAATCTATGCTACACCCAAATATAATTTAGTATATAAGTATCAAACTAGAATAGTAAAAGTCATTCAATAAAGAACTATCGTTTTTGTACAGTACAAAAAACTTTGCGTAAACTACTGCTATCAAAGTTTAATAAAAAGCGACACGGTATACAATTAATTTTTATTAAAACTAAAAGGATGCTTTAATAAACATAAACATTAAAAAAATAAAATAATTAAACTTGTCAATAAATAAAAAACTAATTGATTGTATTCCATTGTTGTTACCTGTTGGTGGATCGGTAATTGTTCTAGATGTATTGGGTGCACATATGCATAATGCATCTGCCTTTTAAAGTGAAAGGCTTGCGGCTGCAGCTGTGCGTCTTGCATCATCTCCCTTTAATTGTCGATTTTCTTCGCGAAGTGATGCATTCTCTGATTGCAGGCTTAATGGCTGGCTGTTTCTTGGCTTTTTGCCAGTTTGGCCTTCTCTGTATTGGGGTGTTTGGTGGTTTGATCTTTTTGTTGGCCTGTTTGTAGGTGGGGCCGCCGCTTATTTAATACTCCTTTTTAGTCAATACATTTATTATAAGAATGTTAAAAAATTTTTATTCTTACCATTGTTAATTTTTTGCCCTGTTCTCTTCGAGGATAACTGTGAAATAAACTATTGTTAAATGGTGCGAAAAGACGCCATTATTTGAAGGGATGTCGTATCAAAAAAAAATGTCAATGGTAAGATCGTACTACGAGCGTATTACCAAAATACTGCGGGTGAACATGAAATTTTACACAGTACATATACGCATTTTTTGAAATATATATTTCCCAGTTTAGAGCTTCTTAAATGGTGGTGGGCGGCCCAATGGGGGCCGTGACATCTTGATCGAAATTATTCGACCTAGCCGCCATTCTACTTTACTAAAAACTTTGCGTAAACTGCTGCTATCAAAGTTTAATTAAAAGCGACTCAGTATACAATTAATTAATTTTTATTAAAACTAAATTGATGTTTTAATAAACATAAACATTAAAATAATTAAACTAAGCAATAAATTAAAAACTAATTAATGGTATTCCATTGTTGGTACCTGTTGGTGGATCGGTAATTGTTCTAGATGTATTGGGTGCTGTACACGCAAAGAAAAAAACGGTTGAAATATTTGCGGTGAATGCAAAAGCTTATCGTAAACGTAGTTTCTCTTGCTGTAAACGAACATTATTTCATTCCAAAATTTTCGTAATATACTTTTATGGTGAACGAAAAACGTTTGCGGAACCATATTGTATTTAAACATGATTGAATATATTAAAGAGAGTTAAGAGAACAAAGAGCTAAACTTGTTTTCAGTTTGTGAGAGTGCGGTTTTACATCTTTTTTATTACTTATATGACGGAATAATATGTGCAGATGTATGTGTACAGAACTCAAAAGATGCAGATGTGTGTGTATACAACACAAAAAGCGACGTTTCTGCAAAAAGATGGAGATGTGTGAGTACAAAACACAAAAAGAAACGTTGCATACATGTTTGTCCGCGTTGTTTTATTAACAGACGGTGGTGGAAATTTATTTATCTGCATCCCTCCCTCTGCACTGTTATACAATTTCATAACATTAGCAGTCGTACTCATGCAGGCTGTTGGGCCTTTAGTTTTGTACTGGCGCTTGTGGTGTTCGCTATTTGTGCGCGTGTGTGGCAAAATTAAAAATATTTTTATCAGTGACTCAAAATGATTTCATTCAAAGAAAATATGGGAAAATAACCAGATAGTTAATAGCAAAAAAATGGATCGAGCACTGCATGAAAATATTGAATATTTTGTGGAAAGCCGGAATAACAAAAACAATAGATTTTAACAGAAAAGGAGACCATCTATTGCTTTTGTTAACGACTAACTGGTTATTTTTCCACACGCCTTAAATTGTGAGTAAGCAAATTAAAATTATTAACAATTAATCATCACACGTTTAGGTACTGAAGCTGCTAATGGTAATTGTGAAATACATTTAGTCAGGCACAATACAACTGGATACTTCTGGAAACTGCTGACATTTTCAACATTAAACAGTTAAACTTTGGTTTTTAATGACACTATGCAACACGATTTGTCACACGAAGTTTTTCATGTTATTTTCTGTTGTAGTTTAGTATTCTCTTCATGGACGTGGAAACTTTTGAATTGTCAGCATTTGGGTCAGAATATTGACCTATAAAATTCTTTTGGCTGAAAAGTTTGATATATGGTAAGATAACATCTCGCTTTGATCCATACAATGGACTACTACATTTTTAATATGTTCTAACATACATGCTTTCTTGTTTAGAGTTTGTCTACAACTCAATTAGAAGATAGCAGCCAAATAATAGCAGAGGCGTTTGTCGGGGAGCTCCCGGATACATTTTACTAAAAATTTTGACTTTTTTGATTATAAACATAATTTTATAAAACATATTAAATATCATAATTCAATCAAATTATTCTTTTGCGACAATCGTTTTCTCATTTATTGTTAAACTGACATTGCTTGTGACAAACGCAATGACCGTTTGCATGACAGGGTTTTGGATAAACAGGCATTGCTTGTGACAAACTCAATAACCGTCTGCACCAAACGTTTCACAGGGTTTGTAATAAATATAAATCATTTACGATAAGTACACTAAACGTTTCTTTGGGTTTTGGGATAAACATAAATCGTTTGCGACAAACATACACCACAAACGAAATTCGTTTGTCTAATTTTTCGTTTTGGAGTAACGAATTTTTTCTTTGCGTGTAACTGTGCGTCTTGCATCATCTCCCTTAAATAGCGATTTTCCTCCCGAAGTGATGCGTTCTCTGATTGCAGGTTATGTATATGTTTTTGGCTTAGGTTAGGGTGGCAGCCGTATTTTTTTTTACAAGCTCACATAGACCAGTTTAGGTCCCAGTGTTACCACGGGCTGAAATGCCCCTCATCGAAACCAACCAGTTTGATATACAAATGTATCGATAGTACGAATATCGGTACTGGAAAGATCTGTTAGGCTGCCTAGAAAGGCCGGCCCCAGCATGTCCAGTCGTCGGTTGCTCAGAGAGCGGCAGTCGCATAGCAAGTGCTCAATGCTCTCCACTTCTTCCTCATCTCCACAGCTTCTGCAGAAGTCATTGGAGTCAATACCCAATCTTTTGGCGTTTTCGCCGATCAAGCAGTGTCCCGTCAGAACTGATACTAACGTGGACCATCTTTTCCTCTCTAGTGCGAGGAGATATTTTGATCTTCTCAGGTCATGGAATTTGTAATGTCGTCCCTTTCCTAGCAATCGGCTTTGTAGTTCCCCGGGATATCCCTGTGCCCAGGCATCCATATGAGATGTATATTAAACTGCTCAGCCATATCGTTAAGAGATCTGCGGCAGTCGAGGGCTGTTTGTGAATTTAGGGATGTTGCCTAAAGAGAATTGATGGTAGCCTGGCTGTCAGAGTAAATGACAACGCCACTGTTGGTTACTATGCTGCGACTCAGCCACTTGGCGACTTTCCATATTGCCATTATTTCGGCTTGATAGACACTACAAGTATCTGGTAGTCTGTGAGCTATATCCAAACTAAGTTCTTCATAGTGTACTCCGAAGCCATCCTTTTCATCAAGCTTCAAACCATCCGTGTAAAAGTGGAGATGGTTTCCATTACCTGGTATTCTGCAACCCATTTATCTCTAGCGGGAATCATAGTGATGTAATTTCTTACGAAGGTGCACACAGTTGGTATATAGTCCACTCGGTCGGTTACCATAGCACTACACTTTGATATCCCCATATGACCGTATTTCTTGTACCTCCACATTGATAGGCAGTTTAGTTTTATTGCCGCTTTGGTTGCAACTTCTCTCGCCACAATATTAATCGGCAGTATATGGAGTAGGGCTTGTAGAGACTCGGTCGCTGTAGTCCTTAAGGCTCCGCTTATGCTCAAGTGATAGTCATGTCGTCGACCATACCACAATGCCGTATAACAGTATTGGACGAACTACTGCTATATATATTCAGTGGACGATTTTAGGAGAGAGGCCCCACCGCGACCCTACAGCCTTTTTGCAGGAATATAAGGCGACGTTGGCCTTCCTTACACGTTCCAATACGTTAAGTCTAAATAACAGTTTTCTATCTAGAATTATTCCCAAAAATTTTGCACTTTCAGAAAAGACTAGATCTGTTCCATTTATCAGAGGTGGAGCGTCCACGTGTGGGACCTTATTCATCTAGCTGCATCTAGCAAATACAGGCTAATCCAAATAGTGGACGATTTAATGCTAAAGATGTGGCCTCAGTAGAAAGGTACAAATTGAATGTATATATCGTCGGCTTAATGCTATATTGGTCCATACGCCATTTTTGTGTTTTTTGAATTAGGAGTTGATAATATGGGTTTGAAGCATGCTCTTTTAGAATCTGCAATAATCTCGTCTAGTTTTCGAGATATTGGTAGGGTAAATCGATTTACGGGAAATAATTTTGATATATTTGTTCTATGTCTCAATTTTTCTATCGCCCTATATTTTCTTACTCACTATTTGACTTTCTTTCGATCACAATATGTAAATTACCCTCCTACCATACCGACCCTCTTTGTGGTCCATGTAATACAAATACGAAAACATATTAAAACCAGTAAGGAAAGGCTAAAGTCGGGCGGGGCCGACTATATAATACCCTACATCACTCTCGTAATATTGAATAACTCTGATATATAAATTTTGTAATTCATGTATAAATTGTTTACATAAATTTACTTTTGGGACATTTTATACTTAAATAATACCCTGTACCACAGTGTGGTGTAGGGTATAACAACGATTGGATCTAAAGAGCCAAATCGGACGAAACATATATATGGGAGCTATAGCTAAATCTTTACCGGTTTTTTTCAAATTCGGCAATGTTGGTTCATGAATGAAGAAACTCTACCATTCTAAATTTCAAAACGATTGAATGTAAAATATAGCTTTTATAGAACTAAAGGGCCAAATCGGACGAAACATATATATGGGAGCTATAGCTAAATCTTAACCGATTTTCTTCAAATTCGGTAGTGTTGGTTCATGGATCAAGAAACTCTACTATTCTATATTTCAAAATGATTGGATGTAAAATACAACTTCTTCAGGACTAAAGAGCAAAATCGGACGAAACATATATATGGGAGCTATAGCTAAATCTTAACCGATTTTCTTCAAATTCGGCAATGTTGGTTCATGGATCAAGAAACTTTACCATTCTAAATTTCAAAACGATCGGATGTAAAATACAGCTTCTATAGGACTAAAGGGCCAAATCGGACGAAACATATATATGGGAGCTATAGCTAAATCTTAACCGATTTTCTTCAAATTCGGCAATGTTGGTTCATGGATCAAGAAACTTTACCATTCTAAATTTCAAAACGATTGGATGTAAAATACAGCTTCTATAGGACTAAAGGGCCAAATCGGACGAAAGATATATATGGGAGCTATATCTAAATCTGAACCGATTTCAACCAAATTCAATAGCGATCTTAACAGCCGCGAAATACTCTAAACTGCGAAATTTCAGAACGATCGAAGTGAAATTGCGACCTGTAGTCGACGAACAACTTTACATGGACAGACGGACGGACGGACGGACATCGTTAAATCGACTCAGCTAGTGATTCTGAGTCGATCGGTATACTTTAAGGTGGGTCTAGCTGTGTTATTTTCAGGTGTTACAAACATCTGCCGTGAAACAAACTTATAATACCCTGTACCACAGTGTGGTGTAGGGTATAACAAAAGTGGAAATGGACCAAAATGACATGTACAAAAATTGTTATACCCTACACCACACTGTGGTACAGGGTATTATAAGTTTGTTTCACGGCAGATGTTTGTAACACCTTAAAATAACACAGCTAGACCCACCTTAAAGTATACCGATCGACTCAGAATCACTAGCTGAGTCGATTTAACGATGTCCGTCCGTCCGTCTGTCGATGTAAAGTTGTTCGTCGACTACAGGTCGCAATTTCACTCCGATCGTTCTGAAATTTTGCAGTTTAGAGTATGTCGCGGCTGTTAAGATCGCTATTGAATTTGGTTGAAATCGGTTCAGATTTAGATATAGCTCCCATATATATCTTTCGTCCGATTTGGCCCTTTAGTCCTATAGAAGCTGTATTTTACATCCGATCGTTTTGAAATTTAGAATGGTAGAGTTTCTTGATCCATGAACCAACATTGCTGAATTTGAAGAAAATCGGTTAAGATTTAGCTATAGCTCCCATATATATGTTTCGTCCGATTTGGCCCTTTAGTCCTATAGAAGCTGTATTTTACATCCGATCGTTTTGAAATTTAGAATGGTAGAGTTTCTTGATCCATGAACCAACATTGCCGAACTTGAAGAAAATCGGTTCAGATTTAGATATAGCCCCCATATATATCTTTCGTCCGATTTGGTCCTTTAGTCCTATAGAAGCTGTATTTTACATCCGATCGTTTTGAAATTTAGAATGGTAGAGTTTCTTGATCCATGAACCAACATTGCCGAATTTGAAGAAAATCGGTTAAGATTTAGCTATAGCTCCCATATATATGTTTCGTCCGATTTGGCCCTTTAGTCCTATAGAAGCTGTATTTTACATCCGATCGTTTTGAAATTTAGAATGGTAGAGTTTCTTGATCCATGGACCAACATTGCCGAATTTGAAGAAAATCGGTGCAGATTTAGATATAGCTCCCATATATATCTTTCGTCCGATTTGGTCCTTTAGTTCTATAGAAGTTGTATTTTACATCCGATCGCTTTGAAATTTAGAATGGTAGAGTTTCTTGATCCATGAACCAACATTGCCAAATTTGAAGAAAATCGGTTAAGATTTAGCTATAGCTCCCATATATATGTTTCGTCCGATTTGGCCCTTTAGTCCTATAGAAGCTGTATTTTACATCCGATCGTTTTGAAATTTAGAATGGTAGAGTTTCTTGATCCATGAACCAACATTGCCGAACTTGAAGAAAATCGGTTCAGATTTAGATATAGCTCCCATATATATGTTTCGTTCGATTTAGCCCTTTAGTCCTATAAAAGCTGTATTTTACATCCAATCGTTTTGAAATTTAGAATGGTAGAGTTTCTTGATCCATGGACCAACATTGCCGAATTTGAAGAAAATCGGTTAAGATTTAGCTATAGCTCCCATATATATGTTTCGTCCGATTTGGCCCTTTAGTCCTATAAAAGCTGTATTTTACGTCCAATCGTGTTGAAATTTAGAATGGTAGAGTTTCTTGATCCATGAACCAACACTACCGAATTTGAAGAAAATCGGTTATTAGCTATAGCTCCCATATATATGTTTCATCCGATTTGGCTCTTTAGATCCAATCGTTGTTATACCTAACACCACACTGTGGTACAGGGTATTATTTAAGTATAAAATGTCCCAAAAGTAAATTTATGTAAACAATTTATACATGAATTACAAAATTTATATATCAGAGTTATTCAATATTACGAGAGTGGTGTAGGGTATTATATAGTCGGCACCGCCCGACTTTAGCCTTTCCTTACTGGTTATAACTTGTTTATTTTTTAATGTAATGACTTAGAAATGCATAACAATCATATATACAATGTGGGGAACTTATGGTATAAAAAGTGTGAAACTCTTGAGTCCCGTTTTTACTTAAACAATAAATTGCGTTTTTCTCCGTTCATACAAAATGGCGTATAGAACAAAATAGCATTGAGCAGACGATATGTACCTCAAAATTATTATACCCTACACCACACTGTGGTACAGGGTATTATAAGTTTGTTTCACGGCAGATGTTTGTAACACCTGAAAATAACACAGCTAGACCCACCTTAAAGTATACCGATCGACTCAGAATCACTAGCTGAGTCGATTTAACGATGTCTGTCCGTCCGTCTGTCGATGTAAAGTTGTTCGTCGACTACAGGTCGCAATTTCACTCCGATCGTTCTGAAATTTTGCAGTTTAGAGTATTTCGCGGCTGTTAAAATCGCTATTGAATTTGGTTGAAATCGGTTCAGATTTAGATATAGCTCCCATATATATCTTTCGAACGATTTGGCCCTTTAGTCCTATAGAAGCTGTACCTTACATCCAATCGTTGTGAAATTTAGAATGGTAGAGTTTCTTGATCCACGAACCAACATTGCCGAATTTGAAGAAAATCGGTTAAGATTTAGCTATAGCTCCCATATATATGTTTCGTCCGATTTGGCCCTTTAGTCCTATAGAAGCTGTATTTTACATCCGATCGTTTTGAAATTTAGAATGGTAGAGTTTCTTGATCCATGAACCAACATTGCCGAATTTGAAGAAAATCGGTCAAGATTTAGCTATAGCTCCCATATATATGTTTCGTCCGATTTTGCTCTTTAGTCCTGTAGAAGCTGTATTTTACATCCAATCATTTTGAAATTTAGAATGGTAGAGTTTCTTGATCCATGAACCAACACTACCGAATTTGAAGAAAATCGGGTAAGATTTAGCTATAGCTCCCATATATATGTTTCGTCCGATTTGGCCATTTAGTCCTATAAAAGCTGTAGTTTACATCCAATCGTTTTGAAATTTAGAATGGTAGAGTTTCTTGATCCATGAACCAACATTGCCGAATTTGAAGAAAATCGGTTAAGATTTAGCTATAGCTCCCATATACATGTTTCGCCCGATTTGGCCCTTTAGTCCTGTAGAAGCTGTATTTTACAACCAATCATTTTGAAATTTAGAATGGTAGAGTTTCTTGATCCATGAACCAACACTACCGAATTTGAAGAAAATCGGTTAAGATTTAGCTATAGCTCCCATATATATGTTTCGTCCGATTTGGCCCTTTAGTTCTATAGAAGCTGTATTTTACATCCAATTGTTTTGAAATTTAGAATGGTAGAGTTTATTGATCCATGAACCAACACTACCGAATTTGTAGAAAATCTGTTAAGATTTAGCTATAGCTCCCATATACATGTTTCGTCCGATTTGGCCCTTTAGTCCAGTAGAAGCTGTATTTTACAACCAATCATTTTGAAATTTAGAATGGTAGAGTTTCTTGATCCATTAACCAACATTGCCGAATTTGAAGAAAATCGGTAAAGATTTAGCTATAGCTCCCATATATATGTTTCATCCGATTTGGCTCTTTAGATCCTATCGTTTTTATACCCTACACCACACTGTGGTACAGGGTATTATTTAAGTATAAAATGTCCCAAAAGTAAATGTATGTAAACAATTTATACATGAATTACAAAATTTATATATCAGAGTTATTCAATATTACGAGAGTGGTGTAGGGTATTATATAGTCGGCACCGCCCGACTTTAGCCTTTCCTTACTGGTTTTTTAATCTAATTCTAATTCTGTTTCAATATTAATAAATGTTTTACAGATCGATCATGACCCTGTGTTATTCATAGCACTGAATCTACAATGTTGCAACGCGATGAAAAGTGGGAGACAATTTTTGAATATTTAACAACCCGAAAAAGTATTTGCGACGAGAAAGCGAAGGAGGTTGTACTTTTTTTTTTAAAAAATTACTGGGCTGAAGAAGGTGAGGAGAATAATAATAAAATTGGAAATTAGATAAAATATAATTATATAATAACATAAAATGTAATTAATTTACTTATATATGTATGTTTATTTTACGACCACAAATTAATTAAATTAATCTCATAAAATTTGATGAATGGGTTCCGGAAACAGAGATTCGTCATGGGGACGAACAAATTCATCAAGAGGATTTTTCCGTACGTTAGCTAATA
This sequence comes from Eudasyphora cyanicolor, assembly GCA_963930755.1. Classification (NCBI taxonomy): domain Eukaryota; kingdom Metazoa; phylum Arthropoda; class Insecta; order Diptera; family Muscidae; genus Eudasyphora; species Eudasyphora cyanicolor. Next base: position 83,539,743 of record OZ005737.1, read on the forward strand.
GTGATGATGAAAAAATTCGTCCAGCCAATTGCATACAAGTCGTTTGGAAAATTTAGTTTTTGCCAATTCTAAAATGCATATTCTAATATACAGGCATGTCACAGGTTTTGTACGAAATTGGTTCGTTTTCGTTGTTCAAAATCGTATCGTTTTACTTTTGCTTCTACAGCTCTTGTACGATTTCATGAAATCGAAAGAAAATGAAAACCAAAAATCACTATCAAAAGTATGGCAGAATAGAAATCAGAAACAGCTGTTTTAGCCACCGCAGTCAACAATATCCGTTCGACTCTAGATTCTGATTGGCGGTAGTGAAAATAAATAAAATTTATTAAAGCCAAAAAATAAACAAAAGAAAATAATACCTGGAATTTCAATTGCTGCATTGATGGAAGAAGAGAGAAATGTGCATTCCGAAACAAAATTACACCGTAGAAGCTTGCGCGATGCATCAGATCCATTGTACCAAACATATAGAGTGTAAGTAAATAAGTATATCCATTTAATTGTATATTCGCTTAATATTTTTTGTTTAGTTTTATAAGCTTTTATCGTTTGAATAAGGAGGCATTTTTAATAGTACTGGAAAAAATTAAACCGTTCCGGAAGAGCTCCACAATACCGTGAATTATTCAATTGGCAACAACTCTTCGTTTTCTTGCTTCAGGGCATCCCAAAGTATTATAGCCAAGGACGTAGATTTAAGTATGATAAGAAGCGTCGTTTCAATTATTCTATGGAGAGTTATGAATGCTCTCGAGAGTAAGATATGTCCACATTTCATAAAACTAAGAATGACGCCTGAAGAGAAGACGAACTCAAAATACCAAACCCCCGGCATAATTGGATGCATAGACGGTAGTCACATAAAAATGTCGAAACCCACAGAAGATGAGTCTCTCTATTACAATAGGAAAGGAACATATAGCTTAAACGCAATGATTGTAAGATATAGCTATTTTCAAAAAATGAATTAGATATGTGATTACAAAATATTTTTAGATATGTGATTACAAAATGAAAGTGGGAGCTGTGGATGCTTGCAGGCCTCGGTCTTGTCACGACGCATTTATTTGGGGCTTAAGTGGAGCAAGAAAGTATTTTTTAAATGAATACAGAAATGGCGATATGAATTCTCGCCTATTGGATGACACTGTCTATGGATTAGAACCGTTCTTACTGGTTACAAATATGTAACCGTCGGAACTATGCAGCACAAATTTAACAAAAACATACATCAGCTCGTAACATTGTTGCGTGTAATTGTCGTAAAAAAGCCGGTTCAGATGTTTACTGGTGACATTGGTCTATAGCCCAAAAAAGGTTGTTAAAATTGTAAACGTGTGCTGTGCTTTGCATAACATCTGCAGAGAATACAAGTTGAACTTGATGAAGCCCATATTTTGAACATCAACGAATTGAAGTAATGGATGAAATTGATTATGACGTAGGAGATACTTCTCAAAGAAGTCTATTCAACGCTGGTACTCTTATAAGGCCCAGTATAGCAAACCAAATTAATTAATTCCTAAAATAAATTTTATTTATTTAGTTTGTTGTATCTTTTTTTAGTTTCAGGGCTGTATTTTCTCTTATTTTTTATTTTATGGTTGCTTTATGGGGTACAGCACTTCTAAGTATCAACATTTTCGTACGAAAGGTATTCAAAACAGTTTTTTTATACCCTACACCACACTGTGGTACAGGGTATTATAAGTTTGTTTCACGGCAGATGTTTGTAACACCTGAAAATAACACAGCTAGACCCACCTTAAAGTATACCGATCGACTCAGAATCACTAGCTGAGTCGATTTAACGATGCCCGTCCGTCCGTGCGTCCGTCTGTCGTCGACTACAGATCGCAATTTCTCTCCGATCGTTCTGAAATTTTGCAGTTTAGAGTATTTCGCGGCTGTTAAGATCGCTAAGATTTAGCTATAGCTCCCATATATATGTTTCGTCCGATTTTGCTCTTTAGTCCTGTAGACTAGCTGTATTTTAGCTGTATTTTACATCCAATCATTTTGAAATTTAGAATGGTAGAAAATCGGTCAAGATTTAGCTATAGCTCCCATATATATGTTTCGTCCGATTTGGCCATTTAGTCCTATAAAAGCTGTATTTTACATCCAATCGTTTTGAAATTTAGAATGGTAGAGTTTCTTGATCCATGAACCAACATTGCCGAATTTGAAGAAAATCGGTTAAGATTTAGCTATAGCTCCCATATATATGTTTCGTCCGATTTTGCTCTTTAGTCCTGAAGAAGCTGTATTTTACATCCAATCATTTTGAAATTTAGAATGGTAGAGTTTCTTGATCCATGAACCAACACTACCGGATTTGAAGAAAATCGGTTAAGATTTAGCTATAGCTCCCATATATATGTTTCGTCCGATTTGGCCCTTTAGTTCTATAGAAGCTATATTTTACATCCAATCGTTTTGAAATTTAGAATGGTAGAGTTTCTTGATTCATGAACCAACATTGCCGAATTTGAAGAAAATCGGTAAAGATTTAGCTATAGCTCCCATATATATGTTTCATCCGATTTGGCTCTTTAGATCCAATCGTTTTTATACCCTACACCACACTGTGGTACAGGGTATTATTTAAGTATAAAATGTCCCAAAAGTAAATTTATGTAAACAATTTATACATGAATTACAAAATTTATATATCAGAGTTATTCAATATTACGAGAGTGGTGTAGGGTATTATATAGTCGGCACCGCCCGACTTTAGCCTTTCCTTACTGGTTTTTGTTTGGAATTATTTAAAATATTATTCATTCTTAATCTTTAGTAGATTTTTTTACTTTTTCGGAGTTTAAATTACTCCGAATTATTTTTCGATTTACATTTTTTGTAGAAGCTAAAAACGTTTTCTATTTCAAAAACGTAAATTCTTGTACGATTTTGCACTCTGTGACATGCCTGATAATCTGATTCTGAACCGATTTCTTTAAAATTTAGCTGCGTTTATTCGTAGAGCAAATTACTCCTTCTTAAAGGCCTTAGAAACTGAATCGGAAGGAACATTTAAATAGGGCTATATAAACAGCAGTACCAACTTCCTTTTAATTTAGTAGACTTTATTAATGGGTCAAGAGACTTGTCTCTGCCAACTTTTTCCTCGATCGGGAGTAAAATGCACCTTCTTTTGGCCTTAGAAGCCAAATCGGAAGGAATTTATTTATGTGGGCTATATCTAAATCTGAAACGATTTCCATTATATTTAGTAGTCTGTATTAATGGGTAGAGAGACTTGTCTCTGCCAATTTGTTCCTCGATCGGGATTAAGTAGTCTTTATTAATGTATGAAGAGATTAGTCTCTGCCAATTTTTACCTCGATCTGGTGTAAAGTACACCATCTATAGCCCTTAGCACCGAAATCAGAGGAAGATATATATGGGCGCTATATAGATATATTTTCACCAATTTCAATGTGGATCGTCCCTGGGCTAAAGAAGTACGCTGTGCTAAATTTCATCACAATCGAACCATAATTAAGACCAGCACTTTGATTACAGGGATATATCTAAAGACGTACGGACGGACATGCTTAAATCGACTCAGGAAGTGATTCCAAGTCGATCGGTATAATAAACCAAGGGAGTATCTCTTCTCCTTTTGGATGTTACCAACAAATTCACAAACTCATAATTCCCTGGACTACAGTGTGGTGTAGGGTATATTTATTATTGTTTGCGAGTTTTAAAGAACCAGAATATGCATTGCTAAAAAAACGCAAGGAAGAGGAATGATGAACATAACTAAATGAGAAGGATCGTAAGAAATAGTATCAAAAGGGAAAAGGAAAAATGGGCGTTATTATCACGACCCTTGTGGTACCTCCCACACAAACGTACCATATTGTACAAAATTGTGAAGATCAATACATATCGATGGCTTAATATAAAAAGGGCGTATCTAAATTTTTGTCACAATTTATTTTTCCGTTTATTCTGGTTGAAAACTGTCAAAATCACCTTAATTTTTTTAAAATTTTCGGAGGCTATAATTGCAAATTAATGATTTATATGTATTTGAAAAAACCTCATAACTCTAGTCAAAGAATTTGTTTGGTTATTATTCGGTTTTTCGTTTCCCTTAAGGTATACCGATCGACTCAGAATCACTAGCTGAGTCGATTTAACGATGTCCGTCCGTCCGTCCGTCTGTCGTCGACTACAGGTCGCAATTTCACTCCGATCGTTCTGAAATTTTGCAGTTTAGAGTATTTCGCGGCTGTTAAGATCGCTAAGATTTAGCTATAGCTCCCATATATATGTTTCGTCCGATTTTGCTCTTTAGTCCTGTAGACTAGCTGTATTTTAGCTGTATTTTACATCCAATCATTTTGAAATTTAGAATGGTAGAGTTTCTTGATCCATGAACCAACACTACCGAATTTGAAGAAAATCGGTTAAGATTTAGCTATAGCTCCCATATATATGTTTCGTCCGATTTGGCCATTTAGTCCTATAAAAGCTGTATTTTACATCCAATCGTTTTGAAATTTAGAATGGTAGAGTTTCTCGATCCATGAACCAACATTGCCGAATTTGAAGAAAATCGGTTAAGATTTATCTATAGCTCCCATATATATGTTTCGTCCGATTTTGCTCTTTAGTCCTGAAGAAGCTGTATTTTACATCCAATCATTTTGAAATTTAGAATGGTAGAGTTTCTTGATCCATGAACCAACACTACCGGATTTGAAGAAAATCGGTTAAGATTTAGCTATAGCTCCCATATATATGTTTCGTCCGATTTGGCCCTTTAGTTCTATAGAAGCTGTATTTTACATCCAATCGTTTTGAAATTTAGAATGGTAGAGTATCTTGATCCATGAACCAACACTGCCGAATTTGAAGAAAATCGGTTAAGATTTAGCTATAGCTCCCATATATATGTTTCGTCCGATTTGCCCCTTTAGTCCTATAAAAGCTGTATTTTACATCCAATACTTTTGAAATTTAGAATGGTAGAGTTTCTTGATCCATGAACCAACACTACCGAATTTGAAGAAAATCGGTTAAGATTTAGCTATAGCTCCCATATATATGTTTCGTCCGATTTGGCCCTTTAGTTCTATAGAAGCTATATTTTACATCCAATCGTTTTGAAATTTAGAATGGTAGAGTTTCTTGATTCATGAACCAACATTGCCGAATTTGAAGAAAATCGGTAAAGATTTAGCTATAGCTCCCATATATATGTTTCATCCGATTTGGCTCTTTAGATCCAATCGTTTTTATACCCTACACCACACTGTGGTACAGGGTATTATTTAAGTATAAAATGTCCCAAAAGTAAATTTATGTAAACAATTTATACATGAATTACAAAATTTATATATCAGAGTTATTCAATATTACGAGAGTGGTGTAGGGTATTATATAGTCGGCACCGCCCGACTTTAGCCTTTCCTTACTGGTTTTTGTTTGGAATTATTTAAAATATTATTCATTCTTAATCTTTAGTAGATTTTTTTACTTTTTCGGAGTTTAAATTACTCCGAATTATTTTTCGATTTACATTTTTTGTAGAAGCTAAAAACGTTTTCTATTTCAAAAACGTAAATTCTTGTACGATTTTGCACTCTGTGACATGCCTGATAATCTTATTCTGAACCGATTTCTTTAAAATTTAGCTGCGTTTATTCGTAGAGCAAATTACTTCTTCTTAAAGGCCTTAGAAACTGAATCGGAAGGAACATTTAAATAGGGCTATATAAACAGCAGTACCAACTTCCTTTTAATTTATTAGACTTTATTAATGGGTCAAGAGACTTGTCTCTGCCAACTTTTTCCTCGATCGGGAGTAAAATGCACCTTCTTTTGGCCTTAGAAGCCAAATCGGAAGGAATTTATTTATGTGGGCTATATCTAAATCTGAAACGATTTCCATTATATTTAGTAGTCTGTATTAATGGGTAGAGAGACTTGTCTCTGCCAATTTGTTCCTCGATCGGGATTAAGTAGTCTTTATTAATGTATGAAGAGATTAGTCTCTGCCAATTTTTACCTCGATCTGGTGTAAAGTACACCATCTATAGCCCTTAGCACCGAAATCGGAGGAAGATATATATGGGCGCTATATAGATATATTTTCACCAATTTCAATGTGGATCGTCCCTGGGCTAAAGAAGTACGCTGTGCTAAATTTCATCACAATCGAACCATAATTAAGACCAGCACTTTGATTACAGGGATATATCTAAAGACGTACGGACGGACATGCTTAAATCGACTCAGGAAGTGATTCCAAGTCGATCGGTATAATAAACCAAGGGAGTATCTCTTCTCCTTTTGGATGTTACCAACAAATTCACAAACTCATAATTCCCTGGACTACAGTGTGGTGTTGGGTATATTTATTATTGTTTGCGAGTTTTAAAGAACCAGAATATGCATTGCTAAAAAAACGCAAGGAAGAGGAATGATGAACATAACTAAATGAGAAGGATCGTAAGAAATAGTATCAAAAGGGAAAAGGAAAAATGGGCGTTATTATCACGACCCTTGTGGTACCTCCCACACAAACGTACCATATTGTACAAAATTGTGAAGATCAATACATATCGATGGCTTAATATAAAAAGGGCGTATCTAATGTCACAATTTATTTTTCCGTTTATTCTGGTCGAAAACTGTCAAAATCACCTTAATTTTTTTAAAATTTTCGGAGGCTATAATTGCAAATTAAGGATTTATATGTATTTGAAAAACCTCATAACTCTAGTCAAAGAATTTGTTTGGTTATTATTCGGTTTTTCGTTTCCCTGTTACGGAAAAACACGAGATACGCCCTTTTTAAATTAAGCCATCGATATGTATAGAAGTATACTTGTATACTCAAAATTTTTGCACTGGGTATAGTTTTTAAAAATCCTACAGACCTGGTAAAAATGGGAGTTATGACCACACCCCTTTTAGTACCTCCCATACAAAAAGAACCCAGATATATCAAAATTAAATAGCTCATAATATTAGTATATATACCTGTGCATATTTGCATTGTTCATTATACCCTACACCACTCTGTGGTACAGGGTATTATAAGTTTGTTTCACGGCAGATGTTTGTAACACCTGAAAATAACACAGCTAGACCCACCTTAAAGTATACCGATCGACTCAGAATCACTAGCTGAGTCGATCTAACGATGTCCGTCCGTCCGTCCGTCCGTCCATGTAAAGTTGTTCGTCGACTACAGGTCGCAATTTCACTCCGATCGTTCTGAAATTTTGCAGTTTAGAGTATTTCGCGGCTGTTAAGATCGCTATTGAATTTGGTTGAAATCGGTTCAGATTTAGATATAGCTCCCATATATATCTTTCGTCCGATTTGGCCCTTTAGTCCTATAGAAGCTGTATTTTACATCCGATCGTTTTGAAATTTAGAATGGTAGAGTTTCTTGATCCATGAACCAACATTGCCGAATTTGAAGAAAATCGGTTAAGATTTAGCTATAGCTCCCATATATATGTTTCGTCCGATTTGGCCCTTTAGTCCTATAGAAGCTGTATTTTACATCCGATCGTTTTGAAATTTAGAATGGTAGAGTTTCTTGATCCATGAACCAACATTGCCGAATTTGAAGAAAATCGGTTCAGATTTAGATATAGCTCCCATATATATCTTTCGTCCGATTTGGCCCTATAGTCCTATAGAAGCTGTATTTTACATCCGATCGTTTTGAAATTTAGAATGGTAGAGTTTCTTGATCCATTAACCAACATTGCCGAATTTGAAGAAAATCGGCTAAGATTTAGCTATAGCTCCCATATATATGTTTCGTCCGATTTGGCCCTTTAGTCCTATAGAAACTGTATTTTACATCCGATCGTTTTGAAATTTAGAACGGTAGAGTTTCTTGATCCATGAACCAACATTGCCGAATTTGAAGAAAATCGGTTAAGATTTAGCTATAGCTCCCATATATATCTTTCGTCCGATTTGGTCCTTTAGTCCTATAGAAGCTGTATTTTACATCCGATCGTTTTGAAATTTAGAATGGTAGAGTTTCTTGATCCATGAACCAACATTGCCGAATTTGAAGAAAATCGGTTAAGATTTAGCTATAGCTCCCATATATATGTTTCATCCGATTTGGCTCTTTAGATCCAATCGTTACAAAATTTATATATCAGAGTTATTCAATATTACAAGAGTGGTGTAGGGTATTATATAGTCGGCACCGCCCGACTTTAGCCTTTCCTTACTGGTTTCTTACTTGTTTTGTTTGTACTCGTAATTGGCTATACGAGTATATCTACGCTAGCTGGACTCGGTCCACTTCGTTGCCCCAGATGTGAGATTTCCGATCCCGTTCATTTTTGGACCTATCACGAATACTGCCACCAAATACATATACACACATAAAATAACAGCACTCTCGCTAACAAAATGTTCAAGATATAACAATTTCAAAACATGGCTCATATGGGCGGGGTCACGCCCATTGGTCCGATCCCGCCAATTTTTGGACCAATTACGTAGACTGCCACCTTATAAATTTACACAGTTACATTACTGCGCTCTCGCTAAAAAATTGTGCAGGATATCTCAATTTCAAAATTTGGCTTATATGGGCGGGGCAATGCCAATTAATCCGATCCCGCTCGTTTTTGGACCAATCACTTATACTTCCACCAGATACATATACACAAAATGACAGCACTATCGCTAACAAATTGTGCAAGATATCTCAATTTTAAAATTTGGAGATGTATGTTTGTTTCTGTGTTTGTTTGAAACGTATAGACGCCTAAACGGCTGGACCGATCTTCTTGAAATTTTCACAGAATGTACATGTGTAGGGGGTGGTGCAAATATGGTATTTGAATTTTCGATATATCAAGTGGGCGTGGCTCCGTCCATATAAGCCAAATTTTTAAATGAGATATCTTGTACACTAAAAGGATTGGATCCGCTTAAACTTCTAAAATTCTGCAAGGCATCAGATTGCAACGCAAGACTTAACTGAGGGACTGGAGAAGAGGAACTATGAGGAATCGCAATGGATCATGCATGGTCTCAGTGGGCGCTTGGTCTCACTCGCCAAGTGCCATCCTCACTCAACCTAACCTAACCATGGCCAACATTTTCACAAGTGTTGTGCATTCCACGCAAAAATAAAATATTTCGAGATTATACAATTAGCAAGAGCGTAAACCATGTGAATCCAATACCAAAAACGAAATCTGAAAAACCATTTTACCAATCGTCTTGAAGTTTTTAGTTTGTACTTTTGATAGCATTATAAAAAACTGATCAGTACGACGTGATAGTGCCCTCTATTATATAAGTAGCTAGCTGGGAAATCATTCAACCTCTTTCTCGTTTTTCTTAACAACCAAGAGCTCTTTCCGCCTGCCTCTCTCTTTGACTTTGACACTTGCTTGGAAAAATTGCCGAGTGTGAATCTGGACTAAACCAAAAACAGCTGACTTTTCATTCCTACTTCAGAAAATTATTGTTTTGTTAGTAGTGACAGAGAGAAGTACGGAAATATTAGTAATCGAGGAGTATCTAAAAATGTTGGTTTTGTCCACCGAAGTCAAATCATGTTTCTTGAACTCTTTATTGGTGGTGCAAAATGTAAGACATGCAAATCTTCCCCTGACTTTGCAAACGCCAACAACATCTATCGAAGCTGTCGGTTTCCTGGTGGCCACTCGGCAGGTTGGATATAGCTGGTGTTTTATTTCCCATTAGAGTGTCGCTATGAAATCAAATTCTATGTTGTAGTCATGGTTCAAAGTAGGTAATTGGTTATTGGCCAGTTTCAATTGATATTTCCAAATGTTTCCGTTAAATGTGGAATTCAATGCATTGCAGCATCGTAAAGCTATTTAATTAAAACTGTTCGGAACAAGCTCGTATCATATGCTTCATTGTAGGAAGAAGAAACACCTGGACTAACGGGTTTCCTTTGTTCGATCCGACCGGAATCAAAATGTGTTAATTTTCTTTTTGAAAATGGTTTCTTCGCGTCCAAACAGCATGAATAGGTTCCCCATGTTTATTTTGAATGAATAAACATTAAGCAAAAATGCTGGTACATATTTTAATGTTTTGGCATTTACTTGGTGTTGGCAACTCCAGAGAATTTGCTTTCCATATGGCCTCCTTGATGTTAATACCTTTGCAGTGCCGCTACTTCTCCTTTGCATTCCATAAGTGGGCTGTGTCCCAGCTGTTTCAATAAATTTTTCGCTGTTAACATGAAAAGCACATGTTAATATAAATTATAATAGTTAGTTATTAAATTCTTACCGGTTTGTATTTAGCATTTCCAGCAAATTCAACATTTAAACTGTTCTACTTCGTGCACTACACTATGGGTAATTTTCCAGATTTTCTGGCCAAAACCACTTAACGTTGAGATATCGATCTCAAATTTGCACACAACGTCAGCCGCATGTAAAGGACACATTCATTAAGAATTGGAACTGGTGGGGCAATTACAACGTCAACCCCATGCACTTCAAAAATGCATTACGATAGTATTTATTTATTTGGTAACAAATTTGGAGCATACTTAAATACATGTGTGTAGTATTATTTCTTGGAATACATATATCATTGTAGGGGGTTAAAATGTAATACAGTGGTTAAAAATGCACTTGCAAGATGCAGTAAATTAAAAAATAAATTTATAATTTTTTAGGCATTTAGAAAGTGGATACACATAGCAGGAAATACATGTAAATTACTTTTTAGACGATCACCTTTATTTCCTGATTAATAGCGGAACAATTATGTACATTTCATTCAGCAACTTCAGTTCGAAGCCACTCCGCATTGTATTTTTTTTAAAAAGCCATAAAACGACCGATCTAGTCAATCAAGTATAAGCCTGATTGACCCGTGTTATGCCTCAAGTTAAAGGGAATTTTTAGGGCTACATATGCTGCAAATATCGCTTTCACGTAGAATCTATGGTTTAGTAACAGTCGTCAAAAATATGAGAAAAAACAATTTTTTGTTTTTAGATCACTTTTTCCATATGTGAGAGAGACATATAAGAGACATTGCACTTGCATTTTATTTTATGAGGATTGATGTCATACATTATAAAATTATAGAGAGGACGAGGTTTTATGGTTGTTCGTAACCGTCCATAAAACATGATATGCAATGTCAACGTAATTCAGCGCCTTAAAGAGATAGGTCGATTTTCTGAAAAATATTATAAAGTTATATTTCGAAGTATGAGTAAACGGCAAAGAACTTTTCAATGTGTAAATGATCTCGACAATTTCTGCTACATCTGTCGAAAATATGTTATTAAAAAAATCAACGTGCGTTTAGTAAAATAATAGAAGAAATATATGTGCAATATTTTGGTATACGAGTTAAGAATATGAACGAACCGTGGACACCTAGTATTTTGTGTAATTCGTGCCATGTAAATCTTACTCGATGGAGTAGTGGAAGCATGCGGTAAGTACTTTACAATTAATGTATTACAATGTTTTGTGGAATAAAACGTTTTAATTTTAAACTTGGAATGCCAATAATTTGGCGACAACCATTCATTCACAATACGGATTGCTATTTTTGTCTAAGTTAATAGATTGGAGAAGGAAGTATCCAAGTATAGCTAACAGCCTAATAACGGCAACATCATCAAGTTCAACTGAGTACTCAACTCTGAGCGATTCAAGTTTGAGTCAGAAGTCATCGCCTTTAACTCAGTTTCAACTCATTGATCTAGTGAGAGATTTGGAACTGACCAAATATAAGGCAGAACTACTTGCATCTGGGATGAGCAGTACAATATTTTGGCCCCAGATGTTAACATATCATATTATAGAGTCCGTGATATACCTTACAAACAATTTTATACAACTGTGGATAACAGATGCTTTTGCAAGGACATTCCCGGATTGTTCGAGGAACTTAATCAAACATACAATTCATCAAACAGGAATGGCGGTTACTTGTTGACAGCAGTAAAGAAAGTTTTGAATCAGTACTTTTACACAACGGAAATCAGAAACCGTCGATTCCCAGTGCTCATGCTGTTAACACTAAGGAATCATACGAAACAATGGCTAAATTGATAAAATATGAACATGACTGAAAAATTTGTTGCGATTTAAAAGTAGTTGGTATGTTATGTCTCTGGGATAGCCGATATTTTGCCACAAATGCATATTAAGCTGGTGCTCTTTAAAAATTTTGTAAAAGCCTTTAGGAAAGATGGCAATTCACTTTCATATTTAAAACGTTTATTTAAAGTCTTTCTTTTCAAAAAATTGAAGAAGGATTTTTAGGTATTGAAGTAGGAGGTCGCTTAAGTTTGTGGTTTCAAATTTCTTTGGATCCATGATTTTCAACAAATCATGATTTATGTATTCGAACATGTGTAAATATGTTCCTCAAAATTAATTTCTTGCATTCTCATTTAAACTTTTTCCCCGAGAATCTTGGCGACGAACATGGCGAAAGGTTTCACCAAGAAATGAAGTCCATCGAGCGGCGTTGCTAAGGGCACTGGGATGAAAGAATGATGGGAGATTATATTTGGTTCCTCATTACAGAAGCCGATTCCGAAATCTTCAAACGTCAACAAAGAACTCACAATTACTTCTAATGAAACTCGTTCATGTAAATAAACTCTAATGTACATAATATAAATAAAAGTAATAAATAAAATCGCTATTTAAACAAATTAAAATTTTTTTTTAAATTCTCTTACCTCTACCAAAAGGGCTATAATTTCTACATTTATCCATAGATTTTTTTTCAAATTGGCATTATTTTCTTCGCTAGGATGCAAACTTTTAATCTACTTTTTCCAATTTGTTTAATGACAGTTACTAAACCACTGTTTTTAAGTGAAAGAGATATTTCAATTTAACGTATAAGTCGACCTGATCGGGCATATACTCCAAAAATTATAGTGCAAATACTAAGGGTACCTTCGACGATATTAACATTGTTAATAAAAATTAAAAAAAAAATCTTTGTTATTGATTTTATACAACAATCTATACAAAAAAAATATTTTTAGGTCTAAGACACAATACATTTTTTTTTTGTTGCGTAGTGTTATTGGATGTATCTAATGTCAAAATTAAAAAAAAACACAAAACTGGAAATTAGTACACGTTATTAGCTTTCCGTTCCATTTTTTATACCCTACACCACACTGTGGTACAGGGTATTATAACTTTGTGCATTTGTTTGTAACACCCAAAAGGAGAAGAAATAGACCCATCGTTTATTATACCGATCGACTTAGAATCACTTTCTGAGTTGATTTAGCTATGTCCGTCTGTCCGTCTGTCTGTCTGTCTGTCTGTCTGTCCGTCTGTCTGTCTGTCCGTCTGTCTGTGCATGTATTCTTGTAATCAAAGTACAGGTCGCAATTATGGTCCGATCTCGACGAAACTTTACACATATCTTTTTTTTGGCCCAAGGACGATCCCTATTGAATTTGGTTAAAATCGGTTCAGATTTAGATATAGCCCCCATATATATGTTAGCCCCGATTTGACATGTAAGCGCTGTAAAAACTTTATTTTATATCCGATCAGTATGAAATTCGGCAGAAAGTGGTTTCTTATTATACAAATGAACAATGTTAAATTTGGAAGAAATCGGTTCAGATTTAGATATAGCCCCCATATATACGTTACCCCCGATTTGATATGTAAGCGCTGTAAAAATGTTATTTTATATCCGATCAGTGCGAAATTCGGCAAAGAGAGGTTTCTTTCTACATGAAGGAATACTACCAAATTCGGAGAAAATCAGTTCAGATTTAGATATAGCCCCCATATATATGTTACCCCCGATTTGACATGTAAGCGCTGTAAAAACTGTATTTTATATCCGATCAGTGCGAAATTCGGCTGAAAGAGGTTTCTTATTACATGAAGGAATACTGCCAAATTCGGAGAAAATCGGTTCAGATTTAGATATAGCCCCCATATATATGTTACCCCCGATTTGACATGTAAGCGCTGTAAAAACTGTATTTTATATCCGATCAGTGCGAAATTCGTCAGAAAGAGGTTTCCTATTATATGAATGAACACTTTTAAATTTGGAAGTAATCGGTTCAGATTTAGATATAGCCCCTATATATACGTTACCCCCGATTTGACATGTGAGCGCTGTAAACATGTTATTTTATATCCGATCAGTGCGAAAGTCGGCAAAAAGAGGTTTCTTTCTACATGAAGGAATACTGCCAAATTCGGAGAAACTCGGTTTAGATTTAGATATAAGGCCCATATATATGTTACCCCCGATTAGACCAGTAAGCGCTGTAGAGACTGTATTTTATATCCGATCAGTACGAAATTCGACAGAAGGAAGTCTTCTTACATGAATGAGTATTCAGGGAAGATCGGCTCAGATTTATATTAAAGCTCCATATATATGTTCCTCCTGATTTGGTATCAAACCGCTATAGAAGTTGTATTTTACTTCCGATCATTACAATTTTCCAGAAAGATGTTTGTCAATTTAGGAACGAATATTGCTTAATTTAGCGATTATCGTTTCAGAATTAGATAATATGTTTCTACCCATTTACAAATTATTCCAAATTATTATGGCAATGACCCTTATCGCATTGTTAGGGAGGTGTAGGGTATTATATAGTCGGCCCCGCCCGACTTTCTGCCTTTCCTTACTGGTTTATATTTAATTTCGCTTAATTGGTTCTTTTTTAATTCACTATTTAGAAAGTGCTTCAAATCGGAAAGAGAGCAGTATTTTTTAATACCAAAAATTAAAATCCAACTTTGACAGTTGATTTGCAAAAGGTCAAACAATTTACGAAAAAACTAAGTATGCAGTTTTTACCCCCAAAGTGTCTTCTTTCAAACCATATTAATGTTTATACCCTACACCACACTGTGGTACAGGGTATTATGACTTTGTGCATTTGTTTGTAACACCTAAAAGGAGAAGAGATAGACCCATTGTTTATTATACCGATCGATTCAGAATCACTTTCTGAGTCGATTTAGCCATGTCCGTCTGTCTGTCCATGTATTCTTGTAATCAAAGTGCAGGTCGTATTTATGGTCCGATTTTGACGAAATTTAGCATAGTGCTCTTTTTTGGCCCAAGGACTATCCCTATTAAAATTGGTTAAAATCGGTTCAGATTTGGATATAGTCCCCATATATATGTTTCGCCCGATTTGACGTGTAAGCGCTGTAGAAACCACATTTTACATCCGATCTTTATGAAATTCGGCAGAGAGAGTTTTATTATTACGTGAATGAACACTACCAAATTCGGAGAAAATCCGTTAGATATAGCCCCCATATACATGTTTTACCCGATTTGACATGTAAGCGCTGTAGGAACTGTATTTTAAATCAGATCAGTACGAAATTTGGCAGAGAGAGTTCTCTTATTACATGAATAAACACTGCCAAATTCGGAGAAAAGCGGTTCAGATTTAGATATAGTCCCCATATATATGTTTCACCCGATTTGACATGAAAGCGCTGTAGAAACCGTATTTTACATCCGACCTGTACGAAATTCGGCAGAGAAAGTTCTCTTATTACGTGAAAAAACACTGCGCAATTCGGGGAAAATCGGTTCAGATTTAGATATAGCCCCCATATATTTGTTCCACCCGATTTAACATTTAAGCGCTGTAGAAATCGTGTTTTATATCCGATCAGTACGAAATTTAACAGAGAGAGTTTTCTTATTACATGTATGAACACTGCCAAATTCGGGGAAAATCGGTTCAGATTTAAACATAGTCCCAATATATATGTTACACCTGATTTGACATGTAAGCACTGTAGAAACCGTGTTTTATATCCGATCAGAACGAAAATCGGCAGAGAGAGTTTGCTTATTACATGTATGAACACTGCCAAATTCTTATCGCAATGCCCATTTTCGCATTGGTAGGTAGGTGTAGGGTATTACATAGTCGGCCCCGCCCGACTTTCTGTCTTTCCTTACTGTTTTTTTATACCCTACACCACACTGTGGTACAGGGTATTATAACTTTGTGCATTTGTTTGTAACACCCAAAAGGAGAAGAAATAGACCCATCGTTTATTATACCGATCGACTTAGAATCACTTTCTGAGTTGATTTAGCTATGTCCGTCTGTCCGTCTGTCTGTCCGTCTGTCTGTCTGTCCGTCTGTCTGTGCATGTATTCTTGTAATCAAAGTACAGGTCGCAATTATGGTCCGATCTCGACGAAACTTTACACATATCTTTTTTTTGGCCCAAGGACGATCCCTATTGAATTTGGTTAAAATCGGTTCAGATTTAGATATAGCACCCATATATATGTTAGCCCCGATTTGACATGTAAGCGCTGTAAAAACTTTATTTTATATCCGATCAGTATGAAATTCGGCAGAAAGAGGTTTCTTATTATACAAATGAACAATGTTAAATTTGGAAGAAATCGGTTCAGATTTAGATATAGCCCCCATATATACGTTACCCCCGATTTGATATGTAAGCGCTGTAAAAATGTTATTTTATATCCGATCAGTGCGAAATTCGGCAAAGAGAGGTTTCTTTCTACATGAAGGAATACTACCAAATTCGGAGAAAATCAGTTCAGATTTAGATATAGCCCCCATATATATGTTACCCCCGATTTGACATGTAAGCGCTGTAAAAACTGTATTTTATATCCGATCAGTGCGAAATTCGGCTGAAAGAGGTTTCTTATTACATGAAGGAATACTGCCAAATTCGGAGAAAATCGGTTCAGATTTAGATATAGCCCCCATATATATGTTACCCCCGATTTGACATGTAAGCGCTGTAAAAACTGTATTTTATATCCGATCAGTGCGAAATTCGTCAGAAAGAGGTTTCCTATTATATGAATGAACACTTTTAAATTTGGAAGTAATCGGTTCAGATTTAGATATAGCCCCTATATATACGTTACCCCCGATTTGACATGTGAGCGCTGTAAACATGTTATTTTATATCCGATCAGTGCGAAAGTCGGCAAAAAGAGGTTTCTTTCTACATGAAGGAATACTGCCAAATTCGGAGAAACTCGGTTTAGATTTAGATATAAGGCCCATATATATGTTACCCCCGATTAGACCAGTAAGCGCTGTAGAGACTGTATTTTATATCCGATCAGTACGAAATTCGACAGAAGGAAGTCTTCTTACATGAATGAGTATTCAGGGAAGATCGGCTCAGATTTATATTAAAGCTCCATATATATGTTCCTCCTGATTTGGTATCAAACCGCTATAGAAGTTGTATTTTACTTCCGATCATTACAATTTTCCAGAAAGATGTTTGTCAATTTAGGAACGAATATTGCTTAATTTAGCGATTATCGTTTCAGAATTAGATAATATGTTTCTACCCATTTACAAATTATTCCAAATTATTATGGCAATGACCCTTATCGCATTGTTAGGGAGGTGTAGGGTATTATATAGTCGGCCCCGCCCGACTTTCTGCCTTTCCTTACTGGTTTATATTTAATTTCGCTTAATTGGTTCTTTTTTAATTCACTATTTAGAAAGTGCTTCAAATCGGAAAGAGAGCAGTATTTTTTAATACCAAAAATTAAAATCCAACTTTGACAGTTGATTTGCAAAAGGTCAAACAATTTACGAAAAAACTAAGTATGCAGTTTTTACCCCCAAAGTGTCTTCTTTCAAACCATATTAATGTTTATACCCTACACCACACTGTGGTACAGGGTATTATGACTTTGTGCATTTGTTTGTAACACCTAAAAGGAGAAGAGATAGACCCATTGTTTATTATACCGATCGATTCAGAATCACTTTCTGAGTCGATTTAGCCATGTCCGTCTGTCTGTCCGTCTGTCTGTCCATGTATTCTTGTAATCAAAGTGCAGGTCGTATTTATGGTCCGATTTTGACGAAATTTAGCATAGTGCTCTTTTTTGGCCCAAGGACTATCCCTATTGGTTAAAATCGGTTCAGATTTGGATATAGTCCCCATATATATGTTTCGCCCGATTTGACGTGTAAGCGCTGTAGAAACCACATTTTACATCCGATCTTTATGAAATTCGGCAGAGAGAGTTTTATTATTACGTGAATGAACACTACCAAATTCGGAGAAAATCCGTTAGATATAGCCCCCATATACATGTTTTACCCGATTTGACATGTAAGCGCTGTAGGAACTGTATTTTAAATCAGATCAGTACGAAATTTGGCAGAGAGAGTTCTCTTATTACATGAATAAACACTGCCAAATTCGGAGAAAAGCGGTTCAGATTTAGATATAGTCCCCATATATATGTTTCACCCGATTTGACATGAAAGCGCTGTAGAAACCGTATTTTACATCCGACCTGTACGAAATTCGGCAGAGAAAGTTCTCTTATTACGTGAAAAAACACTGCGCAATTCGGGGAAAATCGGTTCAGATTTAGATATAGCCCCCATATATTTGTTCCACCCGATTTAACATTTAAGCGCTGTAGAAATCGTGTTTTATATCCGATCAGTACGAAATTTAACAGAGAGAGTTTTCTTATTACATGTATGAACACTGCCAAATTCGGGGAAAATCGGTTCAGATTTAAACATAGTCCCAATATATATGTTACACCTGATTTGACATGTAAGCACTGTAGAAACCGTGTTTTATATCCGATCAGAACGAAAATCGGCAGAGAGAGTTTGCTTATTACATGTATGAACACTGCCAAATTCTTATCGCAATGCCCATTTTCGCATTGGTAGGTAGGTGTAGGGTATTACATAGTCGGCCCCGCCCGACTTTCTGTCTTTCCTTACTGTTTTTTTATACCCTACACCACACTGTGGTACAGGGTATTATAACTTTGTGCATTTGTTTGTAACACCCAAAAGGAGAAGAAATAGACCCATCGTTTATTATACCGATCGACTTAGAATCACTTTCTGAGTTGATTTAGCTATGTCCGTCTGTCCGTCTGTCTGTCCGTCTGTCTGTCTGTCCGTCTGTCTGTGCATGTATTCTTGTAATCAAAGTACAGGTCGCAATTATGGTCCGATCTCGACGAAACTTTACACATATCTTTTTTTTGGCCCAAGGACGATCCCTATTGAATTTGGTTAAAATCGGTTCAGATTTAGATATAGCACCCATATATATGTTAGCCCCGATTTGACATGTAAGCGCTGTAAAAACTTTATTTTATATCCGATCAGTATGAAATTCGGCAGAAAGAGGTTTCTTATTATACAAATGAACAATGTTAAATTTGGAAGAAATCGGTTCAGATTTAGATATAGCCCCCATATATACGTTACCCCCGATTTGATATGTAAGCGCTGTAAAAATGTTATTTTATATCCGATCAGTGCGAAATTCGGCAAAGAGAGGTTTCTTTCTACATGAAGGAATACTACCAAATTCGGAGAAAATCAGTTCAGATTTAGATATAGCCCCCATATATATGTTACCCCCGATTTGACATGTAAGCGCTGTAAAAACTGTATTTTATATCCGATCAGTGCGAAATTCGGCTGAAAGAGGTTTCTTATTACATGAAGGAATACTGCCAAATTCGGAGAAAATCGGTTCAGATTTAGATATAGCCCCCATATATATGTTACCCCCGATTTGACATGTAAGCGCTGTAAAAACTGTATTTTATATCCGATCAGTGCGAAATTCGTCAGAAAGAGGTTTCCTATTATATGAATGAACACTTTTAAATTTGGAAGTAATCGGTTCAGATTTAGATATAGCCCCTATATATACGTTACCCCCGATTTGACATGTGAGCGCTGTAAACATGTTATTTTATATCCGATCAGTGCGAAAGTCGGCAAAAAGAGGTTTCTTTCTACATGAAGGAATACTGCCAAATTCGGAGAAACTCGGTTTAGATTTAGATATAAGGCCCATATATATGTTACCCCCGATTAGACCAGTAAGCGCTGTAGAGACTGTATTTTATATCCGATCAGTACGAAATTCGACAGAAGGAAGTCTTCTTACATGAATGAGTATTCAGGGAAGATCGGCTCAGATTTATATTAAAGCTCCATATATATGTTCCTCCTGATTTGGTATCAAACCGCTATAGAAGTTGTATTTTACTTCCGATCATTACAATTTTCCAGAAAGATGTTTGTCAATTTAGGAACGAATATTGCTTAATTTAGCGATTATCGTTTCAGAATTAGATAATATGTTTCTACCCATTTACAAATTATTCCAAATTATTATGGCAATGACCCTTATCGCATTGTTAGGGAGGTGTAGGGTATTATATAGTCGGCCCCGCCCGACTTTCTGCCTTTCCTTACTGGTTTGAATTGGACTAACTTAAAAAATTGGGTTTTTGCCAGAAAATCAGGAATATTACCCATAGCGGATTGTTCCAAAATAAAAAAAATTAAATGCAGTTTGTTATCTGTTTGTGTTTTGTTTTCTTCTGTTGTTGTTTTGTTTTGAAATTATCCGGCGTATCCGTGTGCGCATTTGGGTAGCTGTAGTACATTTCCATACATTTGAAATCGAGTTTGACAGACGCCGGACGCATTCACTGGTATTTAAGAGATGTCCTTAAGCTATGTACAGACGATTGCCATATCGGACAACATTGTCAGAAAAATGGTGGGAAAATGCAAACCTGTGAACGTACAAGCGTGTGAACATACAATTTTTGTCTTGCAACGTTGGCAGAATGGTCATTGTGAGATAATTTGCAGATTGTTAGATGTGCGAAGGTTATGCATGTGACAACGGCGCCATTGTCAGAAAAACCTTTTATTGGCAATCCTGAATATAAATATTTACAAAATACATCGTAAATATAGGAAATTGTTGTTCTGAAGTGTCAATTCACCTTTGCATAACAATCTGTCATTGTCCGTACATTTGCAGCACTTTAAAAAGGTTGATAACGATATGACAATCATCTGTACATAGTCCATATTCAGACTTAAAATTTTCCGCCCGCAGAATTGCAAGTGTGAATATGGACATAGCTAACTATTTTTATTTGGTCGGTGGCAGAGAAGCAAGCCATGGGAAAATTGTCGGCTACGAGCCGGTTTATGTGGCATTGGCTAGATACCGCCCATTTGTGTACCAATCACATTATCTCCCACTAAACGCATACAAAGAAAATTTCAACACTCTAGCTCAACATTTTTTTTAATGTCAAAAGTTGGGCGGATGTGCCCACTTGATATATCTAAGATGAAAGTACTCTATTTTAACCACATCTACATTCTGTGAAAATTCCAAGAAGATCGATCCAGCCCTTTAGGCGTCTATACGGAACAAACAAATCCACACACAAACAAACCCACAAACACACATGCATTCATTTTTATATATTAACTAGCGGACCCGGCGAACTTCGACTCGCCCCAATTTAACGCCTTCAGATAAACTCCAGAGCGATAATAAAACACAGATAGTTAAAATTTGAATGCGATTTTTTTGAATGGAATCGAAATCAGTAGAGAGCGATATGATAAAAAATCGCCCATGTGATGGCAATTGCATTTCTCCTAAAATTGGCGAATGTGATTTCAAGTCGCAAAATGCATGTTCTGAATTCTTTTCTAGCACAACAATTTGGATTTTTTAAAATCAAATTATTAGCTACAGTGATAAATAACTACATCCATGAGTGCATTTAATTAAAATTTAATTTCGAAGACCATTAAAATTGAAGGGGAAATTTTTGCGTTTTGCGATTTGAACTCACGCGATTCTCATCACATGGGCGAATGTTTATCATATCATGATTTGTTTTCCGGCGCAAAAACAAACAGCGAAGACGATTTCCCAACACGCGAAAAGTCAACGTACAGCTGATCTCGCGAAAAACAGGGAAATTCGAGATTAATCCCACAGATTTCCAACGATTGGCCTTGCGATTTATTGATTGTCATCGCAAAAGCCAATCGTACAGGGAACTGAATCCGCTTGAATTGGAATGGAAGATCAGTTTGAATAATCGGAATTCGTGGGATAAGGTTTCCTCTACTTTGAATTTTCCCTTGATGATCGTCGATTGAATCACGTTGTTCACCAGTTTCTTGACGGACAACCGCATACCGTTGCACAATTTCGGATGATTCAGATTCCGCAACATGATTATGATCGATCCCATCTTCAGCTGCAAATTAAGCGGCGGAGCCCATGGCACTCCAAGCGAGTTAAAAAAACCGTCGGATAGTTTGTCGCTTCATCCTCGTCCGTCACGCTGTCAACGGATTTGTAAGAATGCAGTTCTGCAGAGATTTTATTTTGTATAATCAAATTCAAGCTATCGACTTCCTTATTCTTCACTGCTAATATTGCCCGTTCACTAATCCAATCGAGATTTTTATACTTTTGTTCAATGCCTGGAAACAATCTGATGATGAGTTCCTCCTCGCAACTCTTTTCCGCAAAACTTTTTCGGGAACCATATCAATCCAGTTGAAACATCAACAGGAATTTGGCCATTGCAAAGCGGCAGCAGTTGTCTCTAGAATTCAAGAGTCGATGAGTCGTTCTGCAACGACTCTCATGTTCGTCAATTTCAACTTCTTGACATGCCGCCACAAAGACAACGATGTCAGGCACGCATTAATTTCATCGGCTGCAGTAGATGTCCAGGGTTACCATAACCTTTTTTCGGAAAGGAGGACTTTTGTGTCAGAAAAGGAGGACATTTGTAACATTTACAAAGAGAGTTTGAAACTTTCGGAGGACATTTAAAAAGTATAATTTCCTATGATAATGATTTGTACAATAATTTGTATTTTATAGCGCTTAGATGCCAAATCGGAAGACTTTATCTAAATCTGAAAAAATTTTCTTCAAAATTGGCAAGGTTTGGGTACTACATTTAAATCTGAGCCGATTTACACCAAATTCGACAATGTGGGCCCTTGGATCAAGAAACTCCATCCTGCTTAATTTCAAAGTGATTGGATATTAAAAAGCTTCTGTGGCGCTAAAAGGCGAATTCGGAATGAAAATTTATATAGGGCCTATAACTAAATATGAACCGACTTTCACCAATGTCTTCCTAGGTATGAAAAAGCCCTTATTATCAAATTTCAGCAAGATAGGATTGAAAGTGCGACCTGTACTTAAGGAACAATTTTAAATAGACAGACATACAATCGGTGTACTTTAAAGTGGGTCTAGCTCCTTTAAAGTGGGTCTACCCTACACCAGTCTATGGTGTAGGGTATTTTGCATACCCTACACCATAGACTGCATGTCAACTGTTTTTTGATTCTTTGAAATTTGTTGAGTTTCTTGCGTTAAGAAGTAAAATCTTGAGGTTCCTTTGTGTGGGGGCTATCATTCTCTGGATCACCCTGTTATTTCGTGTTATCGACGTTATTATAATTACTAATTTCATCAATACACACTAGGGCGGGTCGATTTAAAAATCGCCCATTGCTCAGTGAAAATCGTATTCTAGGGATCAAAATAAGTTCGACCCAAATTCCGGGACATCAGAATTCGTTTTAGAGGTATGGTTCCTTCTGCAAAGTTTCTTATTTTGATCCCTAGAATACGATTTTCACTGAGCAATTGCGACTTTTTTTGCCTCCCCACAAATCGACCCGGCCTACTACACACCTAATTTTTTTTAAATTTCCCTAGTAATGGTTTGAAATCCCTAACATTGAGTGAAAATTAATGGCGAATTCTTTTCTGCAAAAAAGTGCAACACTTGCATTGCCTTTTTCCGAAAACTGCACTATAATATCGCTTTTTTGAAATTTTAGTTGTGCTAAATTCGAGTAACTTATTTACCAAATTTCAAAAAAGTATCACAAAAGTGTCGTTTTTGGAAAAAGGGCAATGAAAATGTTGCACTTTTTTGCAGAAAAGAATTCGCCATAAGTTTATCATTCTGTATTTCTATATCAGCGCCATCTTGTCAACAGCTTAGGCAAATGGCTTAGGGTGTTTTTGCTTAGAATATAAAAGCAAAAGTAGTTATTATCACAAAAATGTTTTTGTCACTCGTTCGAGAACAGGGGTATTAAACTGAAATTTTAGAGACTTGTAGCCAATCGGCATTCCCCAATCAAAACCAGTAAGGAAAGGCAGAAAGTCGGGCGGGGCCGACTATATAATACCCTACACCTCCCTAACAATGCGATAAGGGTCATTGCCATAATAATTTGGAATAATTTGTAAATGGGTAGAAACATATTATCTAATTCTGAAACGATAATCGCTAAATTAAGCAATATTCGCTCCTAAATTGACAAACATCTTTCTGGAAAATTGTAATGATCGGAAGTAAAATACAACTTCTATAGCGGTTTGATACCAAATCAGGAGGAACATATATATGGAGCTTTAATATAAATCTGAGCCGATCTTCCCTGAATACTCATTCATGTAAGAAGACTTCCTTCTGTCGAATTTCGTACTGATCGGATATAAAATACAGTCTCTACAGCGCTTACTGGTCTAATCGGGGGTAACATATATATGGGCCTTATATCTAAATCTAAACCGAGTTTCTCCGAATTTGGCAGTATTCCTTCATGTAGAAAGAAACCTCTTTTTGCCGACTTTCGCACTGATCGGATATAAAATAACATGTTTACAGCGCTCACATGTCAAATCGGGGGTAACGTATATATAGGGGCTATATCTAAATCTGAACCGATTACTTCCAAATTTAAAAGTGTTCATTCATATAATAGGAAACCTCTTTCTGACGAATTTCGCACTGATCGGATATAAAATACAGTTTTTACAGCGCTTACATGTCAAATCGGGGGTAACATATATATGGGGGCTATATCTAAATCTGAACCGATTTTCTCCGAATTTGGCAGTATTCCTTCATGTAATAAGAAACCTCTTTCAGCCGAATTTCGCACTGATCGGATATAAAATACAGTTTTTACAGCGCTTACATGTCAGTGATTCTAAGTCGATCGGTATAATAAACGATGGGTCTATTTCTTCTCCTTTTGGGTGTTACAAACAAATGCACAAAGTTATAATACCCTGTACCACAGTGTGGTGTAGGGTATAAATATGACAGTGGATTGACTATTAACAAGGGAACTAACAAGGACGATTAACAGACCCCTCGATCTAATTATATTCTGATAGAGCATCTTGAATAAAGAAGACATTTTAAGAGTAATTTTATAGAGTTATCAAATGATAAATTTTGTAAAAATCGACAAAAAATATTTTTTTGAGGTCAAAAAATAGGGTAAAGCAATAACTATTTCGATGAATCATTAATCAAATCAATTAATTTTTGGATAACTACGTTCTTTAACTATCGAAATTAAAAATATATTTTTTTTTCTTTGAATGAACCCATTAAGGAAAGGCTAAAGACGGGTGGGCCGCCTATATAATAACCTACACCACTCAAGTAATATCGAATAACACTGAAATATATACGTTGTACTTCAGATAAAAACTATTTACATAAATTTGCTTTTGTAAAATGTTGTATTCCCAGGTATTAGCAACATCTGTCACGAAACAAACTTTAAATACCTTGTATCACGGGGTATAAAAAGTCATAAAGTAGGGTAACATTTTTCAATAACTTTAATTTTATCGAAATGTCCGGGTACGCAGACGAAAGTAATCCCATCGGAACGAAAGATATCATTTTTTTCAGACGATATCATCTTATAACTCGATAACTTAACGATATTTTGAGATCTCTATCTAAATACATTTTAAAAACCAGTAAGGAAAGGCTAAAGTCGGGCGGGGCCGACTATATAATACCCTACACCACTCTCGTAATATTGAATAACTCTGATATATAAATTTTGTAATTCATGTATAAATTGTTTACATACATTTACTTTTGGGACATTTTATACTTAAATAATACCCTGTACCACAGTGTGGTGTAGGGTATAAAAACGATTGGATCTAAAGAGCCAAATCGGATGAAACATATATATGGGAGCTATAGCTAAATCTTTACCGATTTTCTTCAAATTCGGCAATGTTGGTTCATGGATCAAGAAACTCTACCATTCTAAATTTCAAAATGATTGGTTGTAAAATACAGCTTTTATAGGACTAAAGGGCCAAATCGGACGAAACATATATATGGGAGCTATAGCTAAATCTTAACCGATTTTCTTCAAATTCGGCAATGTTGGTTCATGGATCAAGAAACTCTACCATTCTAAATTTCAAAATGATTGGATGTAAAATACAGCTTCTACAGGACTAAAGAGCAAAATCGGACGAAACATATATATGGGAGCTATAGCTAAATCTTAAGCGATTTTCTTCAAATTCGGCAATGTTGGTTCATGGATCAAGAAACTCCACCATTCTAAATTTCAAAACGATTGGATGTAAAATACAGGTTTTATAGGACTAAAGGGCCAAATCGGACGAAACATATATATGGGAGCTATAACTAAATCTTAACCGATTTTCATCAAATTCGGTAGTTTTGGTTCATGGATCAAGAAACTCTACCATTCTAAATTTCAAAATGATTGGATGTAAAATACAGTTTCTACAGGACTAAAGAGCAAAATCGGACGAAACATATATATGGGAGCTATAGCTAAATCTTAACCGATTTTCTTCAAATTCGGCAATGTTGGTTCATGGATCAAGAAACTCTACCATTCTAAATTTTAAAACGATTGGATGTAAAATACAGCTTCTATAGGACTAAAGGGCCAAATCGGACGAAACATATATATGGGAGCTATAGCTAAATCTTAACCGATTTTCTTCAAATTCTGCAATGTTGGTTCATGGATCAAGAAACTCTACCATTCTAAATTTCAAAACGATTGGATGTAAAATACAGCTTTTATAGGACTAAAGGGCCAAATCGGACGAAAGTTATATATGGGAGCTATATCTAAATCTGAACCGATTTCAACCAAATTCAATAGCGATCTTAAGAGCTGCGAAATACTCTAAACTGCAAAATTTCAGAACGATCGGAGTGAAATTGCGACCTGTAATCGACGAACAACTTTACATAGACAGACGGACGGACAGACATGGTTAAATCGACTCAGCTAGTGATTCTGAGTCGATCGGTATACTTTAAGGTGGGTCTAGATGTGTTATTTTCAGGTGTTACAAACATCTGCCGTGAAACAAACTTATAATACCCTGTACCACAGTGTGGTGTAGGGTATAACAATTGAAGGTATATACACCCTAAGCTTCTCACAAGATGGCAGAAAACATAAATTCTCCGTCGTTTGTATATGACCGAGAAGTATTTTTGATTGCCATCCATAGATATCTTTGTTGTTATTTTGACAGTCAGATCTGACAAAGTGTCTTTAGATTCAATTGTCTTTGTACATATCGTCACCTGAAATGCCCAAAGGCGTAACCCTCATTTCCATTATTTTACAGGAGATCCAAAAAACGTTATAAAATAAAAAGAATTGAATATTTAAAGGCGATTATTTCACAGCATTCAAAAAAATTGTCCAAACATTTATTTCTGCCAAAAAAAAAATAATTGTTTCCCAGAATTTTGAAAGTTATGTGGGTTACGTATACAGTGATTGTATTTTTCTTAAATGCCCAAAGACGTAACCCTCATTTTAATAAAATTGCTGACATCGTACCTCAAGTTTGGATAGATTGATGCCAAGACTTCTAATGAGATTTTGTTCAGAACCATCCCCTTTAATCTACTATGAAGATATCAACATTGGATCTGCTTCCTTTCGCGAGTTTAGTGTAGGTTAGACAGTATTTTTGTAAGTAATATTGGAATGTGGATAAACTTTTTTGAATACGGATGATATATTTTGCTTTCGATCATTCTGAAATTTGGCATATAAGTGTTCGTTGGTACTTGGATGAACCCTATAAAATATTTGAATATCTTAAATAAGAAAAAGATATATTTGTATATACCTTCGATTTAGTCTATATCCTCAATTGAAGATATCATTTCCTTCCGATATTCATGAAATTTTGTAAAGCGTGTCTTATTTTACCAGTTAACATCTGTGAGAACAATATCGGTTCAAATTTAGATATAGCTTCACATATGTATGTGTTCCTTCTGGTTTGGCTTCTAAGCGCTATAGAAAACACATTTTTCTCAGATGTACTGTATTTGGTACAAACGATTCTTTTAATCCAAGAATAAACGATCACTAGCAAGGTTGGAAAACGACGGTTCAGATATGTATATACATAGGTATATATATTCCTCCCGATATGGTATCTAGGCTCTATACAAGTCGCATTTTCCATTTGAATACTTTAAATTTGGAAGAGCGGATTTTTGTATCCAGAAACGAGTACTGCCAACATATATAGATATATATAGATATTCCACTCGATTTGGCACATGCGTGCTGTAGAACACCGAGAAAATAGGCCAAAATTAAATACAGACCCCATATATAATGTATGACTATATCTCAATTTTGAATCTACACCATGTCACAAAAGTCTACGATTGCAAAATCCACAAAACGTTGGATATAAATTAAAATATTAAGTTTTTATGAAACAAAATATTATATTTTCATTAATAAAATAATAAAAAAGGAAAATAAACGCGATTCTATCACATTTGCTACCTTAAAACTGAAACGAAACGAAAAATTGTCAAATCTACAATTTTACATAAGTCTACAGACGGCACAATATTTTCTCGAAATATTCAACATTACTAATAAACATGTTGGGCAACCAGTTGCTTTAATGACTTCGGTAGTTGTAGATAGCGTGAATAGGACCAGTTTTTTCTGTATTTCGGCCAATATTAGCCGCAATTTTAGTAAATTCTTCGAGCAAGGCGATTTTAGGAACACGAACTGATGTTACCCACCCTTTCCCTGACTTCTCTTTCAAATATACCAACAAATATGCTAACATTGAGCTTAGTAGATTGTGGAGGATGTACAGAGCCGTGTGTCTGGTTAAATTTTTCATGGTAAATGTTTGACTACGAAGACAAAATAACCTTATATGAGGTCAAATGTACATGAAAAATGGTTGAGTTAACATTATATAAGGTTGGTTTTCTTGAGAGAGGCAGCAAAATGTGCGAGATTAACAACAATTCAAAGATCATTCGGCTCTGTTGTGGTCAACTGCTTTGTGTTAGACAAAGTTCAATATTAAGTTACACGAAGTTGAAACGATTGCGACTGTCGTCAGAAGAGACTTTATCTCGCTCATTCAAAACACAACCAAATTCTAGCTTCGGTGCTTGATAGAGTGCGGGAGCTCAGTTGGTGTTGAATAGTCAATGGGACTAGTGCTGGCGCTTTTGGTATAAAGGTAAGTAATTTTGTTAAAGAACTACATTCATAAGTAATTATGTATGTACATTTGTGTGTTTAAAAAGTGAAATAATAAAATATGCGTGTTAAAAATGTTAATAGTGTTTTGTGCCTGAGTAATTATAGCAAAGGCGAATAGTAATATTACTATTATTTTTTGTGATTGTGCAAATAAAATTGTGAAATGCCGCGGTTAAAAGTGGAAAAAATATGTACACGCTGTCGCATTAACGGTGCATGAAAAAACCAACCAACAGCAATGTATGTACATAAGTATATGCAGCGGCAAGAAAACACACGGAGAGAAGTGATGTGTGCGTGTGGGTATGTGTTCATCTTGTCTTTTCGTTTGCACACTTGTGGCTGCTACGCCGTACATACATATTTTAGTTCTTTGTGGCTGCTACGCCGTACATACATATGTTAGTTGTTATAGCCTACACCACACTGTGGTACAGGGTATTATGACTTTGTGCATTTGTTTGTAACACCTAAAAGGCGAAGAGATAGACCCATTGTTTATTATACCGATCGACTCAGAATCACTTTCTGAGTCGATTTAGCCATGTCCGTCTGTCCATGTATTCTTGTAATCAAAGTGCAGGTCGTATTTATGGTCCGATTGTGATGAAATTTAGCATAGTGCTCTTTTTTGGCCCAAGGACGATCCCTATTGAAATTGGTTAAAATCGGTTCAGATTTGGATATAGTCCCCATATATATGTTTCACCCGATTGGATATGTAAGCGCTGTAGAAACCACATTTTGCATCCGATCTTTATGAAATTCGGCAGAGAGAGTTTTATTATTATGTGAATGAACACTACCAAATTCGGAGAAATTCCTTTCAGATTTAGATATAGCCCCATATATATGTTTCACCCGATTTGACATGTAACTGTATTTTAAATCAGATCTGTGACTGTATTTTAAATCAGATCAGATCTGTACGAAATTTGGCAGGGAGAGTTTTCCTATTACATGAATAAACACTGCCAAATTCGGGGAAAATCGGTTCAGATTTAGATATAGTCCCCATATATATGTTTCACCCGATTTGACATGTAAGCGCTGTAGAACCCGTATTTTACATCCGACCTGTACGAAATTCGGCAGAGAAAGTTCTCTTATTACATGAATAAACACTGCCATAATCGGGGAAAATCGGTTCAGATTTAGATATAGCCCCCATATATATTTTTCACCCGATTTAACATTTAAGCGCTGTAGAAATCGTGTTTTATATCCGATCAGTACGAAATTTAACAGAGAGAGTTTTCTTATTACATGTATGAACACTGCCAAATACGGGGAAAATCAGTTCTGATTTAAACATAGTCCCAATATATATGTTACACCCAATTTGACATGTAAGCGCTGTAGAAACCGTGTTTTATAGCCGATCAGTACGAAAATCGGCAGAGAGTTTGCTTATTACATGTATGAACACTGCCAAATTCTTATCGCAATGCCCATTTTCGCATTGGTAATTAGGTGTAGGGTATTATATAGTCGGCCCGCCCGACTTTCTGTCTTTGCTTACTGGTTTTTGTTGTGCGAAGTTGACGCTGTTAAACGTACATACATACATACATATTTTGTTAGAAGTGCTATCTAAATACCTACATATGTACATTAGACCGGGTCACCAAAAAAAGTTATCAAATGCGAGGCGTAATATTAAAGATTACCTCGATAACATTTTTTTAATTTTTTTCCGAGCCCGCGGAATCTGCCCAAAATAGTTTTTTTATCGTATTGGGTCACCAAAAAAAGTTATCAAATGCGAGGCGGAATATGAAAGCTTGCCTCGAAACAATCGGAAAAACTTTTTTTTCAATTTTTTCCGAGCCCGCAGAATCGGCTCAAAATCGTATTTTTATCGTAACTTTTTTTTGTTGGTAGCTCGATTGTCACATGCGATACATTAATGTGTTGCCTCATAGATGTCGCCGATGTACAATGTCATTTTCTAATAAAGTCATAACATTTTTGTTTTTGAATAAAAGTGCGTACACCCAAAGTAAAATGTTCGTGGTTTTTAAAGCGCTTTAATCCTATCTAAATACCTACATATGCTATCTAAATACCTACATATGTACATTAGACCGGGTCACCAAAAAAAGTTATCAAATGCGAGGCGGAATATTAAAGACTACCTCGATAACATTTTTTTAATTTTTTTCCGAGCCTGCGGAATCTGCCCAAAATAGCTTTTTTTTATCGTATTGGGTCACCAAAAAAAGTTATCAAATGAGAGGCGGAATATGAAAGCTTGCCTCGAAACAATCGGAAAAACTTTTTTTTCAATTATTTCCAAACCCGCCGAATCGGCTCAAAATCGTATTTTTATCGTAACTTTTTTTGTTTGTAGCTCGATTGTCACATGCGATACATTAATGTGTTGCCTCATAGATGTCGCCGATGTACAATGTCATTTTCTAATAAAGTCATAACATTTTTGTTTTTGAATAAAAGTGCGTACACCCAAAGTAAAATGTTCGTGGTTTTTAAAGCGCTTTAATCCTATAGAAAAATATTTTGAAATTTTAGGGGTAGAACTGCAGTAAGTGAAGTGTTCATTAGAAAATGACTTTGTACATGAGCGACATCTATTAAGCAAATGTAGTACTTATCGAGACAAACACATCGATGTATCGCATGTGACAATAAAGGTACAAACAAAAAATTACGATAAAAAAAACATTTTGAGCCGATTCTGCGGGCTCGGAAAAAGTTAAAAAACAAATTTGCGAATGTCTAGAGGTAAGCTTTCATATTCCTCCTCCCATCCGGGAACTTTTTTTAATACATGGAGGCCAACCCGGTTTAATGTACATACATATAAACGAATAGTTTCTAAAGTTTTTGTTTTTATCGTTTCAGATGTTTCTATTTCGGTGGCTGCTCGTTCTGGGAGTCCGGCCTTAACTTTTGGTAAGTTGTGTCTATTCCAAAAAAAATTTTTTTAAAGACTTATACTAATATTTTCTAACCTTTTTCTTTTCAGGTGTT
This sequence comes from Eudasyphora cyanicolor, assembly GCA_963930755.1. Taxonomy (NCBI): domain Eukaryota; kingdom Metazoa; phylum Arthropoda; class Insecta; order Diptera; family Muscidae; genus Eudasyphora; species Eudasyphora cyanicolor. Next base: position 83,572,006 of record OZ005737.1, read on the forward strand.
TCTTTTTCGGTGGCTGCTCGTGCTGGGTGTCCGGCCATGAATACATTTTTTTAATATACAATTCAGTGCACTTCCTTCGAAGAAATCTTCCTTTGACTTGGCAAATCCTTGATTTTTATATCTATTCCGATTATAATTTTGGTGGGACATCGGCATTCTATCAGATATCCTTTGTTATTAATCTCCTCTCTCCTATAAGTTTGCCGTAAGAACGGACTAAGCTCACCAAAAACAAAGTGACTAAACATCCTGGGCCCTTAATAATCGAAAGACTCAGGGAGTTTACGTGGACGGCACATTTTGAGCGGGGACTGATCACATTTTGATCAAGCACAGAAACGTAGGCATTTATCTTATAGCCACAGTGCAGATTTTTCCGTCAGATCAGCCCATCGGTAAATGGTTATGCCCTTTGAACCAAAGAATTTTGGTAAAAAGTCGAAAGATCTTCATAGAAGTGCACCATTTTTTACATTAATACTTATATTTTCAAATCTCTCTGAAAAAAATAAAAAATAAACTTGCGAAAAGTTACATTTTTCTTGTTTTATTTAATAGTAGCTGGACCCGGTCCACTTCGTTGCCCCAGATTTCCGATCCAGCTCATTTTTTGGCCAATTACGTAGACTGCCATCACATGCATATACACAAAATTGCAGTACTCTCGCTAACAAATTGTTCAAATATCTCAATTTCAAAATTTGGTTTATTGGCCGGGCCACGACCATTGGTCTGATCCCGCCCATTTTTGGACCAATCACGATGACTGCCACCAGATATATATGAACAAAATTACAGCACTCATTGTTTGACTTGATCGCCGCGATAACCACAAATGATACAATTATCTGCTGAGAATGATAGATTAGTTTTTTTGTGCTCACAGCCAACTTAACGCCAATGCGATGAAAATAAAAGAAGTGTGGTACAAAAATGCACAAATGATGCAATAATGTATAAGGTTTTGTTTAATGATCGAAATTTCTTTCTTCTACAGTCAATAATTTCAGAGATAATACATGCTTAACTAATGCTACGCTCACTTTTGCCACACCCATTAATCCTATCCCGTCAATTTCTGCTGAAGGTGTTGATAATTACTCCACTAAAGTATGTTCCAAATTTCGTTCTCCTGCCATCAACACATTCTGAGTTATTCGAATCTTATATAATGCCACGCCCACTTTTGGCCATGAATACATTTTTTTAATATACAATTCAGTGCACTTCCTTCGAAGAAATCTTCCTTTGACTTGGCAAATCCTTGATTTTTATATCTATTCCGATTATAATTTTGGTGGGACATCGGCATTCTATCAGATATCCTTTGTTATTAATCTCCTCTCTCCTATAAGTTTGCCGTAAGAACGGACTAAGCTCACCAAAAACAAAGTGACTAAACATCCTGGGCCCTTAATAATCGAAAGACTCAGGGAGTTTACGTGGACGGCACATTTTGAGCGGGGACTGATCACATTTTGATCAAGCACAGAAACGTAGGCATTTATCTTATAGCCACAGTGCAGATTTTTCCGTCAGATCAGCCCATCGGTAAATGGTTATGCCCTTTGAACCAAAGAATTTTGGTAAAAAGTCGAAAGATCTTCATAGAAGTGCACCATTTTTTACATTAATACTTATATTTTCAAATCTCTCTGAAAAAAATAAAAAATAAACTTGCGAAAAGTTACATTTTTCTTGTTTTATTTAATAGTAGCTGGACCCGGTCCACTTCGTTGCCCCAGATTTCCGATCCAGCTCATTTTTTGGCCAATTACGTAGACTGCCATCACATGCATATACACAAAATTGCAGTACTCTCGCTAACAAATTGTTCAAATATCTCAATTTCAAAATTTGGTTTATTGGCCGGGCCACGACCATTGGTCTGATCCCGCCCATTTTTGGACCAATCACGATGACTGCCACCAGATATATATGAACAAAATTACAGCACTCATTGTTTGACTTGATCGCCGCGATAACCACAAATGATACAATTATCTGCTGAGAATGATAGATTAGTTTTTTTGTGCTCACAGCCAACTTAACGCCAATGCGATGAAAATAAAAGAAGTGTGGTACAAAAATGCACAAATGATGCAATAATGTATAAGGTTTTGTTTAATGATCGAAATTTCTTTCTTCTACAGTCAATAATTTCAGAGATAATACATGCTTAACTAATGCTACGCTCACTTTTGCCACACCCATTAATCCTATCCCGTCAATTTCTGCTGAAGGTGTTGATAATTACTCCACTAAAGTATGTTCCAAATTTCGTTCTCCTGCCATCAACACATTCTGAGTTATTCGAATCTTATATAATGCCACGCCCACTTTTGGTAAAAATGCTAAATATTGACTCCAACAACTTATAACTCTTGTTGGAAAACCCTTTAACAAGGGACTCTTTCTGACAAGTTTCGTACTGATCTGATATAAAATATAGCTTCTACAGCGTTACATGTCAAATCGGGGGTAACATATATATGGGGGCTATATCGATATCTGAGCCGATTTTCCCCCAATTTAGCACTGTTAATTCATGTAATAGGATAACTCTTTCTGCCAAGTTTCGTTCTGATTGGATATAAAATACGGTTTCTACAGCGCTTACATGCCAAATCAGGTGTAATACATATGTGGAGACTATATTTAAATCTGAACCGATTTTCCCCGAATTTGGCCGTGTTCATTCATGTAATAAGATAATAAGATTCTTCTAAGTTTCTTACTGATCTGATATAAAATACAGTTTCTACAGCGCTGTCAAATCGGGGGTAACATATTTATGGGGGCTATATCTAAATCTGAACGGATTTTGACCAATTTCAATAGGGATCGTTCTTGGGCCAAAAAAGAGCACTGGATAAATTTCATAACAATCGGACCATAAATACGACCTGCACTTTGATCACAAAAATACATGGAAAGACGGACATGGCTAAATCGAATTAAAAAGTGATTCTATGTCGATATGTATAATAAACTATGGTTCTATTTCTTCTCTGTTTGGGCGTTACAAACAAATGCACAAAGTCATAATACCCTGTACCACAGTGTGGTGGAGGGTATAAAGATAGGGTCCAAAGATTTTTCCAGTTATCAAAATTGAATGCAAAGGTGGAGGGTACATACGATTCGGCATGGCCGAACGATTTTACTTGTTTAGATTTTTTATTTGAATTGTTCAGTTTTTTCGATCAAAACTCTTTCTTTCGAGGTGTTTTTGTGGTGTATTGGAAAAGATAAGACACTGCGTTCTGGAAGCCATGTAAACACATTCCCCTAAATTTATTTCGATCATGTATGGGGATCTCTTCACAGTGAGCTTGTACCCAGGAAAACCTTGGTAAGTACATGTCATTACAACCCGCATTCCCAGGTACTGATATCTCATGCATTATTTTCGGTAAATAAATAACGACTAACTAAATAATGACAAAAATAAGTTATTACTAGTGTTCTAATTTAGAGAATATAATTTGAATTAATAAACTCCTCTTTAAATGATTTTCGATATATCGATATCTCCATTCTAAAACATGCTAAGTCGAAGTATTTATACCCTACACCACACTGTGGTACAGGGTATTATGACTTTGTGCATTTGTTTGTAACACCTAAAAGGAGAAGAGATAGACCCATTGTTTATTATACCGATCGACTCAGAATCACTTTCTGAGTCGATTTAGCCATGTCCGTCTGTCTGTCCGTATGTCCATATATTCTTGTAATCCAAGTGCAGGTCGTATTTATGGTTCGATTGTGATGAAATTTAGCATAGTGGTATTTTTTGGCCCAAGGACGATCCCTATTGAAATTGGTAAAAATCGGTTCAGATTTAGATATAGCCACCATATATATGTTACCCCCGATTTTACATGTAAGCGCTGTAGAAACTATATTTTATATTAGATCAATGCGAAATTTGGCAGAGAGAGTTCTCTTATTACATGAATGAACACTGCCAAATTCGGGGAAAATCGGTTCAGATTTAGATATAGTTCCCATATATATGTTTTACCCGATTTGACATGTAAGCTTTGTAGAAACTGTATTTTATATCAGATCAGTACGATATTTTCTTATTACGTGAATAAACACTACCAAATTCGGAGAAAATCTGTTCAGATTTAGATATAGCCCCCATATATATGTTTTACCCGATTTGACATGTAAGCGCTGTAGAAATTGTATTTTATATCAGATCAGTACGATATTTGGCAGAGAGAGTTCTCTTATTACATGAATAAACACTGCCAAATTCGGGGAAAATCGGTTCAGATTTAGATATAGTTCCCATATATATGTTTTACCCGATTTGACATGTAAGCTTTGTAGAAACTGTATTTTATATCAGATCAGTACGATATTTTCTTATTACGTGAATAAACACTACCAAATTCGGAGAAAATCTGTATCTGAACAGATATAGATATAGCCCCCATATATATGTTTTACCCGATTTGACATGTAAGCGCTGTAGAAATTGTATTTTATATCAGATCAGTACGATATTTGGCAGAGAGAGTTCTCTTATTACATGAATAAACACTGCCAAATTCGGGGAAAATCGGTTCAGATTTAGATATAGTTCCCATATATATGTTTTACCCGATTTGACATGTAAGCTTTGTAGAAACTGTATTTTATATCAGATCAGTACGATATTTGGCAGAGAGAGTTCTCTTATTACATGAATAAACACTGCCAAATTCGGGGAAAATCTGTTCAGATTTAGATATAGTTCCCATATATATGTTTCACCCGATTTGACGTGTAAGCGCTGTAGACACCATATTTTATATCCGATAAGTACGAAAATCGGCAGGGAGAGTTTTCTTAGTATATGTATGAACACTGCCAAATTCTTACCGCAATTCCCATTTTCGCATTGATAGGTAGGTGTAGGGTATTATATAGTCGGCTCCGCCCGACTTTCTGTCTTTCCTTACTGGTTTTAATTTTAAAATTTGGTGTTTATTCCTCAACCCAATCAAAAGTTATTCACAAAACAGTACAGATCACTCGATTTGTCACATAAAGGTATTCCACAGAAATTTAAAAAATCATCAAACTTTGATCGCCTTCTGAAAAACTATTCTCATCTACTCTACGTTTACCATATTTGTATACCCTCCACCATAGGATGGGGGGTATAACACCTCTAAATATTGATCTGAGACTACATAAAGTATATATATGCTTAATCGTCTTAACATTCTAAGACGATTTAGCCATGTCCGTCTGTTCGTCCGGCCATCCATCCATCTGTTGTAATCACGCTACAATCTATAATACTTGAGCTAGGTGGCTGAAAGTTATCGAAAAACGGTAGCCATAGGTCCATGTTTTGATATAGCCCCCATGCAAATGTCCCTCTAGATTTTCATTCTTAACGCAACAAAAACCACAAATTTCAACGAATCAGGCTGAAATTTTGTAATATGACTTTATTTGTGCCCGAAACCATTCACATGCTATCCATGGTGGAGGGTATATAAGATTCGTCCAGGCCGAACTTAACGCTTTTACTTGTTTATATCCCACACCACACTGTGGTACAGGGTATTATAAGTTTGTTTCACGGTAGATGTTTGTAACACCTGAAAATAACACAGCTAAACCCACCTTAAAGTATACCGATCGACTCAGAATCACTAGCTGAGTCGATTTAACAATGTCTGTCCGTCCGTCTGTCCAGGTAAAGTTGTTCGTAGACTACAGGTCGCAATTTCACTACGATCGTTCTGAACTTTTGCAGTTTAGTGTATTTCGCAGCTGTAAAGATCCCTATTGAATTTGGTTGAAATCGGTTCAGATTTAGATATAGTTCCCATATATATCTTTCGTCCGCTTTGGCCCTTTAGTCCTATAGAAGATGTATTTTACATCCAATCGTTTTGAAATTTAGAATGGTAGAGTTTCTTGATCCATGAACCAACATTGCCGAATTTGAAGAAAATCGGTTAAGATTGAGCTATAGCTCCCATACATATGTTTCGTTCGATTTTGCTCTTTAGTCCTGTAGAACCTGTATTTTACATCCAATCATTTTGAAATTTAGAATGGTAGAGTTTCTTGATCCATGAACCAACACTACCGAATTCGAAGAAAATCGGTTAAGATTTAGCTGTAGCTCCCATATATATGTTTTGTCCGATTTGGCTCTTTAGTTCTATAGAAGCTGTATTTTACATCCAATCGTTTTGAAATTTAGAGTGGTAGAGTTTCTTGATCCATGAACCAACATTGCCGAATATGAAGAAAATCGGTCAATATTTAGATATAGCTCGCATACATATCTTTCGTCCGATTTGACCCTTTAGTCCTATAGATGCTGTAGTTTACATCTAATCGTTTTGATATTTAGAATGGTAGATTTCCTTGATCCATGGACTAACACTGCCGAATTTGAAGAAAATCGGTTATGATTTAGCTATAGCTCCCAAATATATGTTTCATCCGATTTGGCTCTTTAGTCCTGTAGAAGCTGTATTTTACATCCAATCGTTTTTATACCCTACACCACACTGTGGTACAGGGTATTATTTAAGTATAAAATGTCCCAAAAGTAAATTTATGTAAACAATTTTTACATGAATTACAAAATTTATATTTCAGAGTTATTCAATATTACGAGAGTGGTGTAGGGTATTATATAGTCGGCCCCGCCCGACTTTAGCCTTTCCTTACTGGTTCAAGTATAAGCCTGATTGAGCCGTGTAATGCCTCACATTAAAGGGAATTATTAGGGCTACATATGCTGCAAATATCGCTTTCACGTAGAATCTTTGGTTTAGTAACAGTCGTCAAAAATATGAGAAAAAAATGATTTTTTTTTTAAAAACACTTTTTCCTGGTACAAAAAAAAACTATAAAAAATAGAAAAAGATCGAAAAAATTATTTTATTACATTTTAAAAAAGCCAGTATGATAAAGAAAAAAACACTGTCTATTTGAAAAAAATCTGTGCATAGATGTAAAAGTTATGAGCCATTTTGTAAATGTTAGGGAAATTCAAAAAAATCTTGTTTCGTATTATTGAATTCGCCATATGTGAGAGAGACATATAAGAGACATTGCACTTGCATTTTATTTTATGAGGATTGATGTCAGACATTATAAAATTATAGAGAGGACGAGGTTTTATGGTTGTTCGTAACCATCCATAAAACATGATATGCAATGTCAGTGTAATTCAGCGCCTTAAAGAGATAAGTCGATTTTCTGAAAAATATTATAAAGTTATATTTCGAAGTATGAGTAAACGGCAAAGAACTTTTCAATGTGTAAATGATCACTACAATTTCTGCTACATCTGTCGAAAATCTATATATATAAAAGAGAGTGTCTGTTTGTGGGTTTGTTTGTGTGTTTGTTTGTTTGTTCCGTATAGACGTCTAAACGGCTTGACCGATCATCTTGAAATTTTCACAGAATGTACATGTGTAGGGGGTGCTGAAAATAGGGTACTTGAATTTTCGATATATCAAATGGGCGTGGACCCGCCCATATGGGTCAAATTGAGGTATTGAGAAAATTTTTTAGCTAGAGTGCTGAAATTTTGTTTGTATGCATTTAGTGGCAGATTATGTGAATTTTCCAAAAATGGGCGGAATCGGACTAATGGGCGTGGCCCCGCCCATATAAGCCAAATTTTGAAATTGAGATATTTTGCACAATATGTTAGTTAGAGTGTTGTAATGTTGTACATATGTATCTGATGGCAGTCCACGTGATTGATCCAAAAACGGGCGGGATCGAACCAATGGGCGTGGCACCGCCCATATAAGCCAAATTTAAAAAATGTGATATTTTGCACAATTTGTTAGCGAGAGACCTGGAATTTTGTGTATATATATCCGTTGGCGATCTACGTGATTGGTCCAAAAATTGGCGGGTTCGGACCAATAGGCGTGGCCCCGCCCACATTGACCAAATTTTGAAATTTGTATATCTTGCACAATTTGCTAGCGGGAGTGCTGCAATGTTGGGTATATGTATCTGGTGGCATTCTACGTAATTGGTCAAAAAATGGGCGGGATCGGACCAATGGGCTTGGCCCCGCCCATATAAGCCACATTTTGAAATTGATAAAACTTGCACAATATGTTAGCGAGAGTGCTGGAATTTTGTGTATATGTATATGGTGGCAGTCTGCGTGATTGGTCCAAATAAAATCCACATAGACCAAATTTTGATATCTTGCACAATTTGCTATCGGGAGTGCTGCAATGTTGTGTATATGTATCTGGTGGCATTCTACGTAATTGGTCAGAAAATGGGCGGGATCGGACCAATGGGCGTGGCCCCGGCCTTATAAGCCAAATTTCGAAATTGATATCTCTTGCACAATTTTGTATCTAGAGTGTACATATGTATCTGGTGACAGTCCACGTGATTGGTCCAAAAATTGGCGGGATCTGACCAATGGGCGTGCCACCGCCCATATAAGCCAAATTTTGAAATTGATTTATATTGCTCATTTAGTTAGCGAGAGTGTTGAAATTTTGCGTACATATATCTGGTAGCGGTCTACGTGATTGGCTTACAAATGGGCGGAATAGGACCAGTGGGCGTGGCACAGCCCATATTTTGATATAACTTGCAAGTATTATATACGAAATACATGAACAAAAATGCTCGGTATGCGATAATTACAGCTGCTCACTCCAATACAATCGCAATATGATAATGTGATGCATGACCAATAAAACAAGAATTTGGAAATTTTATAAGTATACATTTCTATTTTCTGGACTTTCCACTGAATTCGGTATTTTTTCATTCAGAGAATTTATTACTAATACCAGTAAGGAAAGGCAGAAAGTCGGGCGGGGCCGACTATATAATACCCTACACCTCCCTAACAATGCGATAAGGGTCATTGCGATAATAATTTGGAATAATTGGTAAATGTATTTTGAACCGATAATCGCTAAATTAAGCAATATTCGTTCCTAAATTGAGAAACATTTTTCTGGAGAACTTTGTAATGATCGGAAGTAAAGTACAACTTCTATAGCGCTTTGTAACCAAATCTGGAGGAACATATATATGGAGGTTATATACAAATCTGAATCGATTTTCCTTGAATACTCATTCATGTAAAATAGAAACCTGTTTCTGTCGAATTTCGTACTGATCGGATATAAAACACAGTCTCTACAGCGCTTACATGTCAAATTGGGGGTAACATATATATATGGGGGCTATATCTAAATCTGAACTGATTTTCTCCGAATTTTGCGGTATTCCTTCATGTAATAAGAAACCTCTTTCTGCCGAATTTCTTACTGATCGGATATAAAATATAGTTTCTACAGCGCTTGAATTTCAAATCGGGGGTAACATATATATGGGGACTATATCTAAATCTGAACCGATTTTCTGCGAATTTGGCAGTATTCCTTCATGTAATAAGAAACCTCTTTCTGCCGAATTTCGTACTGATCGGATATAAAATACAGTTTCTACAGCGCTTACATGTCAAATCGGGGGTAACATATATATGGGGGCTATATCTAAATCTGAACCGATTTTCTCCGAATTTGGCAGTATTCCTTCATGTAATAACAAACCTCTTTCTGCCCAATTTCGTACTGATCGGATATAAAATACAGTTTCTACAGCGCTAATTTTGACATGGGCAGCGAAGCGCACCGGGCTCAGCTAGTATGTTATAAAAAAACTCAACGTGCGTTTAGTAAAATAATAGAAGAAATATATGTGCAATATTTTGGTATACGAGTTAAAAATATGAACGAACCGTGGACACCTAGTATTTTGTGTAATTCGTGCCATGTAAATCTTACTCGATGGAGTAGTGGAAGCATGCGGTTAGTACTTTACAATTAACGTATTACAGTGTTTTGTGGAATAAAACGTTTTAATTTTAGACTTCACGTGGAATTTGGAATGCCAATGATTTGGCGACAACCATTCATTCACGATACGGACTGCTATTTTTGTCTAAGTTGATAGATTGGAATAGGAAGTATCCAAGTATAGCTAACAGCCTAATAACGGAAACATCATCAAGTTCATCTGAGTACTCAACTCTGAGCGATTCAAGATTGAGTCAGAAGTAGTAAAATGTGTTAGTGTTTGAATGTGTTTATAAAAGTGGAGCCGTACCTGTTGGTTTGTCCCATTATAAGGACACTAGCTTCTTAAATGGACAAATTGCGTCTAGCAATAATGAGATTGAGCAATAACAGGTCTGTGATGCCCTTAGATGTCCTGGGCTGCACGCGCGCTGCAATGAAAGTATCAACGTGTATTTCCTAGACCGAGAGGTCCGGGTAAACCGCTGAACCACTTTCATGCTTGGGATTGTGAACTGAAACTGTTCACATGAACTTGGAATTCCCAGTAAGTGTGAGTCATTAACTCGCATTGATTACGTCCCTGCCCTTTGTACACACCGCCCGTCGCTACTACCGATTGAATTATTTAGTGAGGTCTCCGGACGTGATCACTGTAACGCCTCGTGTGTTACGGATGTTTCGCAAAAGTTGACCGAACTTGATTATTTAGAGGAAGTAAAAGTCGTAACAAGGTTTCCGTAGGTGAACCTGCGGAAGGATCATTAATGTGTTCCAACCGTAAAACAAAATTGTTTCCATCTTTATTGTGTTGTGGTGGTGGTGGTGAGTGGTAAAACGCACACCCCGCCCGCGCACACATAAAGTGTTAACAAAAATTTGAACAAAAAACTTTTTTTCATCATTGTACTGGTTTGTTCGAAAGAACGATCCATACATTGTTCGTGAAAATGAAATTTTTCACTCGAATCGCAAAAATGTACTGGTAGAAACTTTTGAGTTACACTACCATACATTGGCTGCTATACTACACATACAATTACAGTTGTACTTATATTCGATATAAGTTAATGTTCTTTTACTGGCTTGCCCATTTTTTTCGGAAATTTGGTAGTAATCTGTTTAAGAACTAAGACATTCGCAACAAACTTTGTATGTATAAAATGAAATTATTGAAGAAATTGATATATGCCAATTTATTTTGGTGTATTTTTGATTTCTTTCAATAAAAATAAATTTGACACTATTTAAACAAAAATAAATTATCACTCTAAGTGGTGGATCACTCGGCTCATGGGTCGATGAAGAACGCAGCAAACTGTGCGTCATCATGTGAACTGCAGGACACATGAACATCGACATTTTGAACGCATATCGCAGTCCATGCTGTAAGGTACTTTAATTAATTTTGAGGTGCTGCTTGGACTACATATGGTTGAGGGTTGTAAGACTATGCTAAATAAGTTGCTTAAATTATCAATCTTAATTGATTGTGTTTTGAGCACATGTTATATTACTGGATTTTTGACAAAAGAATCCATAATATTAATAGTCAAGATAGAATGCCTCATTGAAAAAATCTTAGTATTTTTATTAATTTAAAATTACTTGATTTCTTTCATTGATTGAGGAAGGTCTAGCATAAAATTTTTATGAACTAGAATTGTCTCTTTGAATGAAGGAAAAGAATGTGTATGTAAAAAAGAAAAGATTTTTCCATTAAGATGATGTATTTCTATTAAAAAAGATTTTTTTTTCAAGAAAAAACTAAAACATTGTTTATACAACCTCAACTCATATGGGATTACCCCCTGAATTTAAGCATATTAATGAGGGGAGGAAAAGAAACTAACAAGGATTTTCTTAGTAGCGGCGAGCGAAAAGAAATCAGTTCAGCACTAAGTCACTTTGTCTTTATGGCAAATGTGAGATGCAGTGTATGGAATGTTCAATTTCTAGTATGAGAAATTAACGATTTAAGTCCTTCTTAAATGAGGCCATTTACCCATAGAGGGTGCCAGGCCCGTATAACGTTAATGATTACTAGAGAACATTTCCAAAGAGTCGTGTTGCTTGATAGTGCAGCACTAAGTGGGTGGTAAACTCCATCTAAAACTAAATATAACCATGAGACCGATAGTAAACAAGTACCGTGAGGGAATGTTGAAAAGAACTCTGAATAGAGAGTTAAATAGTACGTGAAACTGCAAAGGTTAAGCCCGATGGACCTGAATATCCATTATGGAAAATTCATCGTTATGACTGTGGTATGAATAATACTGCGGGAATGGCGTGCATTTTTTCCATATAAGGACATTGTAATCAATTAATATAGCATATTTATCATAAGATCGATGGCTTAAGTTTATTCAAATTGTTTTGCTTGCATTTCAACATAGAATAAGTGCTGTCGATTTGATAAAGTGTTGATAGATTTATTATATATAGCGCTTGAATATTTATATTCTATAATGGCATGATAATCATTGATTTTTGTGTTTATTATATGCGTTTATATGATTAACAATGCGAAAGATTCAGGATACCTTCGGGACCCGTCTTGAAACACGGACCAAGGAGTCTAACATATTTGCAAGTTATTGGGAATTTAAACCTAATAGCGAAATTAACATAACTTATATAATGGGATTAGTTTTTAGTCTATTTATAGTCTATTAATTCAATCCCGGGGCGTTCTATCAGTTATGTATAATAAAATTTATTTTATTTATGCCTCTAACTAGAGCGTACCTTGAGCATATATGCTGTGACCCGAATGATGGTGAACTATACTTGATCAGGTTGAAGTCAGGGGAAACCCTGATGGAAGACCGAAACAGTTCTGACGTGCAAATCGATTGTCAGAATTGAGTATAGGGGCGAAAGACCAATCGAACCATCTAGTAGCTGGTTCCCTCCGAAGTTTCCCTCAGGATAGCTGGTGCATTTAGAAATTATGTAAAATAATCTTATCTGGTAAAGCGAATGATTAGAGGCCTTAGGGTCGAAACGACCTTAACCTATTCTCAAACTTTAAATGGGTAAGAACCCCACCTTTTTTGGTATGAAGGTTGTGATATAATGTGCCCAGTGGGCCACTTTTGGTAAGCAGAACTGGCGCTGTGGGATGAACCAAACGTAATGTTACGGCGCCCAAATTAACAACCCATGCAGAAACCATGAAAGGCGTTGGTTGCTTAAAACAGCAGGACGGTGGACATGGAAGTCGTAATCCGCTAAAGAGTGTGTAACAACTCACCTGCCGAAGCAACTAGCCCTTAAAATGGATGGCGCTTAAGTTGTATACCTATACATTACCGCTAAAGTAAATGGTTTATGTTCAATTTCGGTTGGATTATAAACTTTGAAACTTTAGTGAGTAGGAGGGTACAATGGTGTGCATGGAAGTGTTTGGCGTAAGCCTGCATGGAGCCGCCATTGGCACAGATCTTGGTGGTAGTAGCAAGTAATCGAATGAGACCTTGGAGGACTGAAGTGGAGAAGGGTTTCGTGTGAACAGTGGTTGATCACGAGTAGTGTCGGTCCTAAGTTCAAGGCGAAAGCCGAAAATTTTCAAGTTATAAGAGCATATATTGTGTAAACAATTTTGTAATTAAACACTTGAATCATTTGGAACGAAAGGAAATACGGTTCCAGTTCCGTAACCTGTTGAGTATCCGTTTGTTATTAAATATGGGCCTTGTGCTCATCCTGGCAACAGGAACGACCATAAAGAAGCCGTCGAGAGATATCGGAAGAGTTTTCTTTTCAGTTTTATAGTCGTACTACCATGGAAGTCTTTCGAAGAGAGATATGGTAGATGGACTAGAAGAGCATGACATTTATTGTTGTGTCGATATTTTCTCCTCGGACCTTGAAAATTTATGGTGGGGTCAGGCAAACTTCTCAACAGGCCGTACCAATATCCGCAGCTGGTCTCCAAGGTGAAGAGTCTCTAGTCGATAGAATAATGTAGATAAGGGAAGTCGGCAAATTAAATCCGTAACTTCGGGATAAGGATTGGCTCTGAAGATTGAGATAGTCGGGCTTGATTGGGAAGCAATAACATGGTTTATGTGTTCGTTCTGGGTAAATAGAGGTCTACGGATCTTGTTCCTCGGATAGTAATTACGTAACCAATTGTGGAACTTTCTTGCTAAAATTTTTAGGGGATCATCGCAAGGTGTGTTCTCTTTAAATTATAACGACTATCAATTAACAATCAATTCAGAACTGGCACGGACTTGGGGAATCCGACTGTCTAATTAAAACAAAGCATTGTGATGGCCCTAGCGGGTGTTGACACAATGTGATTTCTGCCCAGTGCTCTGAATGTCAAAGTGAAGAAATTCAAGTAAGCGCGGGTAAACGGAGGGAGTAACTATGACTCTCTTAAAACATCTGCGGGATATGTAGTAGGAGCTTCCTCACATATCCAGGGTTAAGACAGCATGTCAGGAGAGCCCACCCGATATAATACAACCGAGGACTGGCGGAGGAAGTGGCCGAAAACCCGAGGAGGGCCTGGACGAAGGACGAACAGGTAGCACTGGCAACATTGGAAGCGAGGATGGAACCTAACAACCCTACGGCTATAATAGACTATTTAACACTGCACTCGACACGATCGAGAGACGCCATAAAGAAGCGTAGGCAAAGAAGATCCTACATACAAAAAGTGGAGGAATTACGAAGACAGGAGGCTAACGCGGAAGTGAAGTCGCAGTCTGAGTATGAGTCAGCAGAAGAGGAACTGCCGATAGAGCCCGCTGAGAACATGGAAAATCACCGAGAAGCGTTGAGATCGCTTAGGTTGAGCCCGGAGGATGATGTGTACAGAGGCAGGATTCTAGGCTCCCGCTCGGATGGTTGCCAAGCTCTGGAAGAGGCGACCCGCGCTATAATAAACAGATATGGCAGACGGACCGGCACAGAAATTCACATTGAAGACCGCTTTTTAATCCCTGAGAATGTGAGGCCGAGGAGAAGAAGGGCGGCAGAATATCGAATGGCTCAGAGGGAATATGTATCGAACCCGAGGAGTTTGGCCGCCAGAATATTAGATGGGCATGGATGGCGCCCCAACCAGAACTCATCGCCTGGACTCGAGGTGGAGGCGGAATTCGAGAGAATTTTCTCAACACCCTCGACGGTGGACGAAGAGCCAATCTCTGATGAATATCCTAATGAGACTGCAACGCTAGAGCCAGTCACCATGGAAGAAATCACATTGGCACTCAGGGACATGCGCTCTCAGACGCCGGGCCCGGACGGTATAACTCTATCGTCAGTGAAAAAAATCTCAGTGAGCAGACTTCTGCTCATATTCAACGCATCACTCATGTTGTGCCATACACCCGCTGAGCTCAAGGTAAGCAGGACGGTTTTAATCCCGAAGGCAATAAGCGGATCGATGAGGGGAAGAGCTGACTGGAGGCCGATCACAATCTCATCCATTCTCATTAGACTGCTGCACAAAGTCCTCGGCAGGAGACTGGAGAGACTAGTGCTGTGCCGGAACCAGCGAGGATTCTGCAGAATCGACGGATGCTTTGCGAACGTGGCCGCGGTCAACTCGGTGATTAAGACCCAAAGAAGTACGGGAAAGCCAGTGTTAATTGTGTCCCTTGACATATCGAAGGCGTTCGATTCGGTGTCGCACAGCAGTATAGGAATGACATTGCGGAGGATTAACGTGGACAAGTCTATGAGGGACTACATATCGCAGAATTTGGAAGGAGCAACCACAACGTTCGGGGGTAGCAGAAATGCGGGCGGGGTGTTAAACAGGGGGACCCATTATCCCCGATCCTGTTTAACGTGGTGGTGGACGAGGTGATGGTCGCTCTGAACAAATTCTCTGGTATTAGAATCGGCAGTCAGCAGCTTAGGGCCCTAGCCTACGTGGATGATATCCTTTTATTAGCGGAGTGTGCGCAAGATGCCGAGAGGATGGTAGAGGTGGTCCACAGGTTTGTTCGCGCTAGAGGCATGGAGATTAACCCAGCAAAGAGCCATGTGATTAGGCTGGAGACAGTCCCGAGCAAAAAGAAGGTGAGAGTGAGCTCGGGTGCGATAAAGTGCGGGGAAGCGGAAATCCGAGCGGTGGGAGTTCAGGAGGTCATAAAATATTTAGGAGCTGAGTTTACACCTTTTGATGAAGGCTCATGTAATGTAATGTCACTGCTCTTGACACACCTCCAGCGACTAAGAAGAGCGCCACTAAAGCCGGCTCAAAGACTGCGAATACTGAGGGATTTCCTACTCCCAAGATATATCGCATTTTGGCAAAAACCGTCGGTGACCAGGAAGCAGCTAAAAGAAGCCGACCGGAAAATACGGTTGTTTGTGCGGACAATCCTGCACCTGCCCCAGCACTGTCACAATTCTGTGATACATGCGCCCGTGAGGGAAGGAGGCCTGGGGATAATATGCTTCAGGGAGCGCATTCCAGGGATCATGGCGAGCAGAATCAGGAAGCTAATGGAAGCAGACGCAATATTCCACGACCTGATGGAAGCCAACAACCGTTGGACGAGCAGAGTGGAGAGCATGGTCCAGCCTTTTAGCGGCAAGCGCGACAACCTCGAGCATCATGCAGCTGCCCTAAACAGGTCGTTCTCAGATTGCGTGAGGTATCAGGCCACCGTGAGACTAGCAGGTGGGTATATGATCCTCCACCCTTCTGGACTGGTGAAGAGTTTGTAAGGGCAATCCAGCTCCGGTTCAACCTGCTGCCATGCAAGGCGATTCCGTACATCCCGCAGAATAAAAGGAGATGCCGGCCGGAGGGATGCAGAAGACAGGAAACCATCTGCCATATTCTGCAAGCATGCCCGTTAACGCACGCTGACCGCATTAGGAGGCACAATTTTGTCCAGGACAAAGTGGCGGCTGCAGCGAGGAGGAAGGGATGGGAGGTATTCATCGAAAAACATATATATACCTCAGAGGGCCTACGGAAACCGGATCTGATAATGGTAAAAGCCCAAGAAATCGTAGTGTCTGACATTGGTGTTCACTGGGAAGGGGAAGAGCCGCTGGCCACCCATCACCAGCAAAAAATCAGGCACTACTCGTCCCCACCGTTCATCCAGAAGCTACAGCAGCATTTCCCGGGAAGATCAGTGGCGGTGGTGCCATATATAGTGGGTGC
The DNA here is from genome assembly GCA_963930755.1 of Eudasyphora cyanicolor. Classification (NCBI taxonomy): domain Eukaryota; kingdom Metazoa; phylum Arthropoda; class Insecta; order Diptera; family Muscidae; genus Eudasyphora; species Eudasyphora cyanicolor. Next base: position 83,588,998 of record OZ005737.1, read on the forward strand.
AAGAGGAGGCTGGTGCAAGGAGAACGCACATCTCTGCGAGGCCATTGGAATGGGGTCCAACGAAGTGCGGGACACGATCGTGGGTGCGTTAAAAGGACGCGTTATAACTCATGCCAAATTCATGAGATGTGTATGGGAGAGCAACACTTCTTAGCTAGTTTAGCTTAGCTAATTTAGTTTTAAGAAGTATGAAATATGTATGGAAAAGATAAACTGTAATTGCTAAAATTAAGTTTTGAAATTGAAATTGGAACGATATTTGTAATATTAATTATAATTTTAGTTGTAAGCTTAATTTGCATTTATAGTGAGGTGCACGACTACTTGTAAATCAAGTCGAAATTTGTTATGAACGATTAACACATTTTTATTCCTGAGTTCTAAGATATTAATTCTATGTAATTAATTGTAAGTTAGTATTTTAAGGAATAACGATGATTTTTATAGCCAAATGCCTCGTCATCTAATTAGTGACGCGTATGAATGGATTAACGAAATTCCTACTGTCCCTATCTACTCACTTGCTCACTTGCAGTTGAACACTCGAAGCGAGCGGACGTAATTTTTACTAGCGAAAAATTATTAAATCGGGTAGAAATTGTGAAAGTGCTTTCTGAGTGTAGATATTGAATCGTGCCCTTGGAGTAACACGCCTAGTGCCTTTAAGGAGATTCGTGGATTTAATTAATTTTGCAAATTGAGTGATAGTGGGTGATATCGATTTTTGTTAATCCTTTGCGGAATTAATTGTTTATTTATTTAATTAATTGAAGCAATTTCGATTAATTGATAAATAATTAATTGATTGGGACTGGTGAGACCTTGGAAACGTTTTTGGCTTATGATTTTGATTTGATTTTTATGCTGATATTGATATTGATTATCGATTGAATTTAGACAATTGAGACCGTTGCTCAATTACTTAACTTCTTAATTAATTGGGCGACTGATTAAATTGACTTTTTGATCGATAGTACGAATATCAGTACTGGAAAGATCTGTTAGGCTGTCTAAAAAGGTCGACCCCAGTATGTCCAGTCGTCGTTCACTCAAAGCGGGACAGTCGCAAAGCAAGTGCTCAATGGTCTCCACTTCTTCCTCATCTCCACAGCTTCGGCAGAAGTCATTGGAGTCAATACCCAATCTTTTGGCGTGTTCGCCGATCAAGCAGTGTCCCGTCAGAACCTGTACTAACGTAGACAATCGTTTCCTCTCTAGTGCGAGGAGATATTTTGACCTTCTCAGATCATACCTTGGCCAGATTTGTCTAGCTACCCTGCAGGTGCCGATTTCTGTCCATCTTTCGTTGGACTGCCTGATTGCCTCTTGCCTAAGCCAAAGCTTGAACGTGGATAGCGGCGCACCAATATATGCAAATTCTTCGAGAATCTGTAATGTCGTCCCTTTCCTAGCAAGTTCATCTTTTTTGCAGTTCCCCGGGATATCCCTATGCCCAGGCACCCATATGAGGTGTATATTAAACTGCTCAGCCATCTCGTTAAGAGATCTGCGGCAGTCGAGGGCTGTTTGTGAATTTAGGGATGTTGCCTCTAGAGAATTGATGGCAGCCTGGCTGTCCGAGTAAATGACATCGCCAGTGTTGGTTACTATGTTGCGACTCAGCCACTTGGCGACTTCCCATATTGCCATTATTTCGGCTTGATAGACACTGCAGGTATCTGGTAGTCTGTGAGCTATCCAGACTAAGTTCTTCACAGTGTACTCCGAAGCCAACCTTTTCATCAAGCTTCGAACCATCCGTGTAAAACTGGAGATGGTTTCTATTACCTGGTATTCTGCCGACCCATTCATCTCTGGCGGGAATCATATTGATGTAATTTCTCTCGAAGGTGTACACAGTTGGTATATAGTCCACTCTGTCGGTTACCATAGCACTACACTTTGATATCCTCATGTGACCATAGTTCTTGTACCTCCACATTGATAGGCAGTTTAATCTTATTGCCGCTTTGGTTGCAACTTCTCTCGCCACAATATTAATCGGTAGTATATGGAGTAGGGCTTGTAGAGACTCGGTCGCTGTAGTCCTTAAGGCTTATGCTCAGGCAGGCAGTTCTCTGAACCTTTGTTAGTAGGTTGGTAATGGTTAGTTTGTCAGTTGCCGTCCACCATACCACAATACCGTATAACAGTATTGGACGAACTACTGCTATATATATCCAGTGGACGATTTTAGGAGAGAGTCCCCACCGCGACCCTACAGTCTTTTTGCAGGAATATAAGGCGACGTTGGCCTTCCTTACACGTTCCAATACGTTAAGTCTAAATAACATTTTCCTATCTAGAATTATTCCTAAAAATTTTGCACTTTCAGAAAAGACTAGATCTGTTCCATTTATCCGAGGTGGTCCACATGTGGGACATTATTCATCCTAGTAAAGAGAACCAATTCTGTCTTGTTGGGGTTAACGCCCAAACCGCTGCTTCTGGCCCATCTAGCCAACTTGTTCAGAGCCACCTGTAGGATGTGTCTGAGGACGTTTACGATTCAGCGTTTAGGATAAGATTGACCTGCCGCTTTTTACCATCCGCCTCACCCACCTTGCTGATTCTCCAATTATGGGCCGGCAGACCAGGATTGGAATCTTTTATTATTTCTAAGATGTCAGCCGGGTTGGAGGGCTCTTCTGTAACGCAGGTGATGGCTCTAGGGTGACTAGGGATGTTGTTTTTTCGACAACATCCAACTGGGCACCCGGCCACACCTCACCCGCTCGACTCAGAGCAGCCTTATACAGGTCTACTGATCTGGCATCACCGAAATATAAGAGCTTTACTCTCCCCTGATGCCATCCTGCATCGTTGCAGATTGGTGATTTGCCCGGCATTTCTCTACGGACATCGAGGTAATGAGCCATAATGGCTGATTGTACATGACTCCATTTGTCCTTGAGGATGAATCCATCCTCACTACTTCTGTCTATAACAGCCATCACTAGACTCTCCTTCGCCACTTCATTGAAGGGCTTGGTGAGTTTCCTGTTGATGGTGACATTAGGGCCTCTTGCCTTTTTCGAAGGCAGGGGTTCATCAGGTGATCTGATTCGTTTTACTTTATTAGCCGTTAACACAGCTGAATTTGTGGCTCTTTCAGCCGACTCATTGGACTTAGAAGCATCTATGACGCCTTTCGCCCAGGTAAGTGACTCTTTTTGTTTTTCGGTAAGAGCCGAGACCTCAACAGCGTCCAACTTCGTCAAAACTCTGAGCGCTACACGATGCTCATTGTGCTTCCGTTTTGACGGTCGGACATGACGTTTCCCCCTCACCGCACCACCTGTTGTGAGTACTTGGGGGAGATTTTCACCATTTTTGGTGTGGTCGGCTTTGGCCAAGACCAACGGACGGACAGTCGGACGAATGGGGAACCGCGCTCCATCGGAACACGAAGGCATCCCCGTCAAGAGAATTTATTTTTATTTTGTCTGTATTAGACCGTAATAGGTACTACGATGTAGGCATTACAGACTTTGTACAGATTTTTGCTATTGCGTAGTAGGTACTGGTAACTATCCGCTATGTGATAAACACGTCCGTTCACTGCGAATGATCAGCAACGAAAGTCAATTGTTGCTACAAACTAGCGGGTGCTTTTTGAGGAGTATTTTGGCAACAGTGCCTTGAGTTCGATGACCAGAAGGAGAAAAGACCCCTCTGGTGAGACGACGGGAGCAGAGGAGGCTGATGATGATTTAGAGATGGACAGCGAAGAAGAGAATGCCCCTAAGAGAGTTGACGCAATGACCAGCCCGGAGAAGTTGGTACGTTCGTCTGGTTTGAGGAGTGCTGTAGCGTCTGCTGACGGCGCTGGTACTAGTAAGGCGAGAGCAGGTCCCCCCTTGCCACTGGTGCCCTTGTTTTCTGACGAGAGTGTTGGCGGTAGCGGAAAGGGAAATGGTGGTAAGGCAGCAGGAAAGAGTGTGAAGGGCTCGGAAGTGAGAGGTAAGGCGAATAAGCCTATAAGAGCTCCAGCTAAGGGAGCCGCCTCTAAGGCAACTGAGAGCGTGACCTCAGATAGTGAAGTTATTGAAGTGAGAGACAGTAGGCAGTCGCGTACCCCGAGGCGTTCTGTGGCGGCTAGTGGCTCTGCTGAGAGCATAATAGCCAAGATGAAGGTTATTACTGGTAGAGTGATGACTACGCTCATCGATGTATACAATGTTGAGGGCTCTCTCGTAAGAGAGATGTTGGGGCTCTCGGGAGAATATGAGTCTTTACTGATGGGTTTAGTGTCAGAGAATGAGAGATTGAGAGGTAGATTAGATGTTTACTCTACCAGGGGAACGCCACTCACGGTGATGCCCCCAGTGAGCGTGGCTCCCGTGAGCACAGTTCCTGGAGGAGTAAGCTCTGCCCTCGGAGTGTCTGCGCCGGTTCTCCCTGAGCCAGTCATGGAAACCTGGGCGTGTAAAGTGAAGAGCACTGATGAGAGTATAACTAGCACACAAGTTGTTGAGAGAGTTGTTAGGGATATTGGGCCTCACTTAAATGTCAGAGTTCACGATGTAAGAGCTTTGCGGGCAGGGGGAGCAATCATTCGTGCACCTTCGCAGGCAGAGAGGGAGAAGATTGCAAGGAACGAAAAGTTTAAGGAAGCCGGTTTAGAGGTCAGCGTTGATGACAAGCTCGGCCCGAGAGTGGTTGTTCAAGGGGTTGACACACAGCTTACTCCTGATGAATTCATGAGTGAGCTGTATGACAAAAACCTCAAGAGCAAGCTCTCTAGGGAAGGGTTTCCCAAAAACGTTAGAATTGTGAGTAAGCCATGGACAGTCTCCCAAGATGGTCAGGTTACCATCGTGCTTGAAGGCTGTGCTGCTGCTATTGCACCTTCTTCAGCAAGGAAGATGCTATGTAAGATGGTTTAGTTTTACAGTCCGCCCGTTTGAGTTGGTTATGTCATGTAGGAGATGCCTTGGTCTTGACCACAAGGTGAAAGATTGCCGAATGACCCAAAGCGTGTGCATCCATTGTGGCCAGTCCGGTCACAACGCTAGAGATTGTGTGTATCCGTTGAATTGTCGTAATTGTGCTTTTAAGGGTAAACCCTCTGGGCATCGTATGTTGTCCCAGGCGTGTCCGTTGTATGTGTCGTTGATTGCCCGTGCTAATGCTAGACATTAAATGTCCGTTCGTTTTCTCCAACTGAATTTCCAAGGTAGCAGATCGGCCATGTATGATCTCGCCCAGTGTATTTGTGAATTGAATTGTGTTGTTGCGTTAGTTCAGGAACCATATGTGGTCATGGAGGAGGTAAGGGGTTTCCCGCTTGAGTTTCGTGTTATTTGTGATTTGCGTCGGAACGCGGCCATCATTGTTAGATGTAGTGGTATTAATGTTGTAGTAGTGGATCAGTCTGACCATGGAGTATATGTTAGGCTTGAAGGTGTCTTTGGCGTAATGTTTGTTGTTAGTATTTACTGTAAATTTGAAGAACAAATTGATCCCTATTTGAGCTATATTGAGCGGATCGTTGAGCTGGTTGGTAGGGAACCGCTCCTGGTAGGTATGGACGCCAACGCTGCTTCCCCCATGTGGTACAGTAAGATGTCCCGGCATGCAGCCGGCTATCTTAGCTCCCACAGGGGGGGTGCAGCTAGGTGAATGGCTCCTTAATCGGAACCTTCACGTGGTGAATATGCCTACCACGGAGTATTCCTTCCAGGGGCCAAACGGTTGCAGTGACATTGATGTCACTCTGATCAATGAGGAGGCAGCCAGAATTTTTAATTTTATGTGGAGCATAAGGTCTGACATTGGTATAAGTGACCACAATCCCATACTTATTGAAGTTAGTATAAATGTTAGGAGAAACTCTCAACAAGTGCTGCAGAGGAGTTGGTCAACATGGCAGGTTGACTGGTCTTTTTATGAGGAGGCGGTTTGGGAAGCGTTGCAACCATATCCGTTGGAGCACTTTGCCCAGTTAGAAACAGACGAGAAGGTTTACCTTCTCAACAGAGTGGTAACGGAGGTAAACGATAGGGTGTTACGTATCCGTCGCAGTATGCCGCTGCGGGGTTTAAGGTGGTGGAATGGGGAGCTCCAAGAGAAGCGTGTGGTCGTTCGTCGTTTGCGTAGACGTCTGCAGAGATCACGCAGAAGACATTCAGACGACAGATCGACTTTAGAAATTGTGTATAGACAGACGCTGAGGGAGTATAAGGTAATGCTCAAGGAGGTGAAGGAGCGTCATTGTAGAGAGTTCGTTTCTTCGAACAGCAGTGACCCCTGGGGTCAGGTGTACAGGATATGACGTAGGAGGAGGCAGACAGTTGACCTGAATGCGCTAAGAGTGCATTACTCCTGGAGGAGTAAGCTCTGCCCTCGGAGTGTCTGCGCCGGTTCTCCCTGAGCCAGTCATGGAAACCTGGGCGTGTAAAGTGAAGAGCACTGATGAGAGTATAACTAGCACACAAGTTGTTGAGAGAGTTGTTATGGATATTGGGCCTCACTTAAATGTCAGAGTTCACGAAGTAAGAGCTTTGCGGGCAGGGGGAGCAATCATTCGTGCACCTTCGCAGGCAGAGAGGGAGAAGATTGCAAGGAACGAAAAGTTTAAGGAAGCCGGTTTAGAGGTCAGCGTTGATGACAAGCTCGGCCCGAGAGTGGTTGTTCAAGGGGTTGACACACAGCTTACTCCTGATGAATTCATGAGTGAGCTGTATGACAAAAACCTCAAGAGCAAGCTCTCTAGGGAAGGGTTTCCCAAAAACGTTAGAATTGTGAGTAAGCCATGGACAGTCTCCCAAGATGGTCAGGTTACCATCGTGCTTGAAGGCTGTGCTGCTGCTATTGCACCTTCTTCAGCAAGGAAGATGCTATGTAAGATGGTTTAGTTTTACAGTCCGCCCGTTTGAGTTGGTTATGTCATGTAGGAGATGCCTTGGTCTTGACCACAAGGTGAAAGATTGCCGAATGACCCAAAGCGTGTGCATCCATTGTGGCCAGTCCGGTCACAACGCTAGAGATTGTGTGTATCCGTTGAATTGTCGTAATTGTGCTTTTAAGGGTAAACCCTCTGGGCATCGTATGTTGTCCCAGGCGTGTCCGTTGTATGTGTCGTTGATTGCCCGTGCTAATGCTAGACATTAAATGTCCGTTCGTTTTCTCCAACTGAATTTCCAAGGTAGCAGATCGGCCATGTATGATCTCGCCCAGTGTATTTGTGAATTGAATTGTGTTGTTGCGTTAGTTCAGGAACCATATGTGGTCATGGAGGAGGTGAGGGGTTTCCCGCTTGAGTTTCGTGTTATTTGTGATTTGCGTCGGAACGCGGCCATCATTGTTAGATGTAGTGGTATTAATGTTGTAGTAGTGGATCAGTCTGACCATGGAGTATGTGTTAGGCTTGAAGGTGTCTTTGGCGTAATGTTTGTTGTTAGTATTTACTGTAAATTTGAAGAACAAATTGATCCCTATTTGAGCTATATTGAGCGGATCGTTGAGCTGGTTGGTAGGGAACCGCTCTTGTAGGTATGGACGCCAACGCTGCTTCCCCCATGTGGTACAGTAAGATGTCCCGGCATGCAGCCGGCTATCTTAGCTCCCACAGGGGGGGTGCAGCTAGGTGAATGGCTCCTTAATCGGAACCTTCACGTGGTGAATATGCCTACCACGGAGTATTCCTTCCAGGGGCCAAACGGTTGCAGTGACATTGATGTCACTCTGATCAATGAGGAGGCAGCCAGAATTTTTAATTTTATGTGGAGCATAAGGTCTGACATTGGTATAAGTGACCACAATCCCATACTTAGTGAAGTTAGTATAAATGTTAGGAGAAACTCTCAACAAGTGCTGCAGAGGAGTTGGTCAACATGGCAGGTTGACTGGTCTTTTTATGAGGAGGCGGTTTGGGAAGCGTTGCAACCATATCCGTTGGAGCACTTTGCCCAGTTAGAAACAGACGAGAAGGTTTACCTTCTCAACAGAGTGGTAACGGAGGTAAACGATAGGGTGTTACGTATCCGTCGCAGTATGCCGCTGCGGGGTTTAAGGTGGTGGAATGGGGAGCTCCAAGAGAAGCGTGTGGTCGTTCGTCGTTTGCGTAGACGTCTGCAGAGATCACGCAGAAGACATTCAGACGACAGATCGACTTTAGAAATTGTGTATAGACAGACGCTGAGGGAGTATAAGGTAATGATCAAGGAGGTGAAGGAGCGTCATTGTAGAGAGTTCGTTTCTTCGAACAGCAGTGACCCCTGGGGTCAGGTGTACAGGATATGACGTAGGAGGAGGCAGACAGTTGACCTGAATGCGCTAAGAGTGCATTACTCCTGGAGGAGTAAGCTCTGCCCTCGGAGTGTCTGCGCCGGTTCTCCCTGAGCCAGTCATGGAAACCTGGGCGTGTAAAGTGAAGAGCACTGATGAGAGTATAACTAGCACACAAGTTGTTGAGAGAGTTGTTAGGGATATTGGGCCTCACTTAAATGTCAGAGTTCACGAAGTAAGAGCTTTGCGGGCAGGGGGAGCAATCATTCGTGCACCTTCGCAGGCAGAGAGGGAGAAGATTGCAAGGAACGAAAAGTTTAAGGAAGCCGGTTTAGAGGTCAGCGTTGATGACAAGCTCGGCCCGAGAGTGGTTGTTCAAGGGGTTGACACACAGCTTACTCCTGATGAATTCATGAGTGAGCTGTATGACAAAAACCTCAAGAGCAAGCTCTCTAGGGAAGGGTTTCCCAAAAACGTTAGAATTGTGAGTAAGCCATGGACAGTCTCCCAAGATGGTCAGGTTACCATCGTGCTTGAAGGCTGTGCTGCTGCTATTGCACCTTCTTCAGCAAGGAAGATGCTATGTAAGATGGTTTAGTTTTACAGTCCGCCCGTTTGAGTTGATTATGTCATGTAGGAGATGCCTTGGTCTTGACCACAAGGTGAAAGATTGCCGAATGACCCAAAGCGTGTGCATCCAGTGTGGCCAGTCCGGTCACAACGCTAGAGATTGTGTGTATCCGTTGAATTGTCGTAATTGTGCTTTTAAGGGTAAACCCTCTGGGCATCGTATGTTGTCCCAGGCGTGTCCGTTGTATGTGTCGTTGATTGCCCGTGCTAATGCTAGACATTAAATGTCCGTTCGTTTTCTCCAACTGAATTTCCAAGGTAGCAGATCGGCCATGTATGATCTCGCCCAGTGTATTTGTGAATTGAATTGTGTTGTTGCGTTAGTTCAGGAACCATATGTGGTCATGGAGGAGGTGAGGGGTTTCCCGCTTGAGTTTCGTGTTATTTGTGATTTGCGTCGGAACGCGGCCATCATTGTTAGATGTAGTGGTATTAATGTTGTAGTAGTGGATCAGTCTGACCATGGAGTATGTGTTAGGCTTGAAGGTGTCTTTGGCGTAATGTTTGTTGTTAGTATTTACTGTAAATTTGAAGAACAAATTGATCCCTATTTGAGCTATATTGAGCGGATCGTTGAGCTGGTTGGTAGGGAACCGCTCCTGGTAGGTATGGACGCCAACGCTGCTTCCCCCATGTGGTACAGTAAGATGTCCCGGCATGCAGCCGGCTATCTTAGCTCCCACAGGGGGGGTGCAGCTAGGTGAATGGCTCCTTAATCGGAACCTTCACGTGGTGAATATGCCTACCACGGAGTATTCCTTCCAGGGGCCAAACGGTTGCAGTGACATTGATGTCACTCTGATCAATGAGGAGGCAGCCAGAATTTTTAATTTTATGTGGAGCATAAGGTCTGACATTGGTATAAGTGACCACAATCCCATACTTATTGAAGTTAGTATAAATGTTAGGAGAAACTCTCAACAAGTGCTGCAGAGGAGTTGGTCAACATGGCAGGTTGACTGGTCTTTTTATGAGGAGGCGGTTTGGGAAGCGTTGCAACCATATCCGTTGGAGCACTTTGCCCAGTTAGAAACAGACGAGAAGGTTTACCTTCTCAACAGAGTGGTAACGGAGGTAAACGATAGGGTGTTACGTATCCGTCGCAGTATGCCGCTGCGGGGTTTAAGGTGGTGGAATGGGGAGCTCCAAGAGAAGCGTGTGGTCGTTCGTCGTTTGCGTAGACGTCTGCAGAGATCACGCAGAAGACATTCAGACGACAGATCGACTTTAGAAATTGTGTATAGACAGACGCTGAGGGAGTATAAGGTAATGCTCAAGGAGGTGAAGGAGCGTCATTGTAGAGAGTTCGTTTCTTCGAACAGCAGTGACCCCTGGGGTCAGGTGTACAGGATATGACGTAGGAGGAGGCAGACAGTTGACCTGAATGCGCTAAGAGTGCATTACTCCTGGAGGAGTAAGCTCTGCCCTCGGAGTGTCTGCGCCGGTTCTCCCTGAGCCAGTCATGGAAACCTGGGCGTGTAAAGTGAAGAGCACTGATGAGAGTATAACTAGCACACAAGTTGTTGAGAGAGTTGTTATGGATATTGGGCCTCACTTAAATGTCAGAGTTCACGAAGTAAGAGCTTTGCGGGCAGGGGGAGCAATCATTCGTGCACCTTCGCAGGCAGAGAGGGAGAAGATTGCAAGGAACGAAAAGTTTAAGGAAGCCGGTTTAGAGGTCAGCGTTGATGACAAGCTCGGCCCGAGAGTGGTTGTTCAAGGGGTTGACACACAGCTTACTCCTGATGAATTCATGAGTGAGCTGTATGACAAAAACCTCAAGAGCAAGCTCTCTAGGGAAGGGTTTCCCAAAAACGTTAGAATTGTGAGTAAGCCATGGACAGTCTCCCAAGATGGTCAGGTTACCATCGTGCTTGAAGGCTGTGCTGCTGCTATTGCACCTTCTTCAGCAAGGAAGATGCTATGTAAGATGGTTTAGTTTTACAGTCCGCCCGTTTGAGTTGGTTATGTCATGTAGGAGATGCCTTGGTCTTGACCACAAGGTGAAAGATTGCCGAATGACCCAAAGCGTGTGCATCCATTGTGGCCAGTCCGGTCACAACGCTAGAGATTGTGTGTATCCGTTGAATTGTCGTAATTGTGCTTTTAAGGGTAAACCCTCTGGGCATCGTATGTTGTCCCAGGCGTGTCCGTTGTATGTGTCGTTGATTGCCCGTGCTAATGCTAGACATTAAATGTCCGTTCGTTTTCTCCAACTGAATTTCCAAGGTAGCAGATCGGCCATGTATGATCTCGCCCAGTGTATTTGTGAATTGAATTGTGTTGTTGCGTTAGTTCAGGAACCATATGTGGTCATGGAGGAGGTGAGGGGTTTCCCGCTTGAGTTTCGTGTTATTTGTGATTTGCGTCGGAACGCGGCCATCATTGTTAGATGTAGTGGTATTAATGTTGTAGTAGTGGATCAGTCTGACCATGGAGTATGTGTTAGGCTTGAAGGTGTCTTTGGCGTAATGTTTGTTGTTAGTATTTACTGTAAATTTGAAGAACAAATTGATCCCTATTTGAGCTATATTGAGCGGATCGTTGAGCTGGTTGGTAGGGAACCGCTCTTGTAGGTATGGACGCCAACGCTGCTTCCCCCATGTGGTACAGTAAGATGTCCCGGCATGCAGCCGGCTATCTTAGCTCCCACAGGGGGGGTGCAGCTAGGTGAATGGCTCCTTAATCGGAACCTTCACGTGGTGAATATGCCTACCACGGAGTATTCCTTCCAGGGGCCAAACGGTTGCAGTGACATTGATGTCACTCTGATCAATGAGGAGGCAGCCAGAATTTTTAATTTTATGTGGAGCATAAGGTCTGACATTGGTATAAGTGACCACAATCCCATACTTAGTGAAGTTAGTATAAATGTTAGGAGAAACTCTCAACAAGTGCTGCAGAGGAGTTGGTCAACATGGCAGGTTGACTGGTCTTTTTATGAGGAGGCGGTTTGGGAAGCGTTGCAACCATATCCGTTGGAGCACTTTGCCCAGTTAGAAACAGACGAGAAGGTTTACCTTCTCAACAGAGTGGTAACGGAGGTAAACGATAGGGTGTTACGTATCCGTCGCAGTATGCCGCTGCGGGGTTTAAGGTGGTGGAATGGGGAGCTCCAAGAGAAGCGTGTGGTCGTTCGTCGTTTGCGTAGACGTCTGCAGAGATCACGCAGAAGACATTCAGACGACAGATCGACTTTAGAAATTGTGTATAGACAGACGCTGAGGGAGTATAAGGTAATGATCAAGGAGGTGAAGGAGCGTCATTGTAGAGAGTTCGTTTCTTCGAACAGCAGTGACCCCTGGGGTCAGGTGTACAGGATATGACGTAGGAGGAGGCAGACAGTTGACCTGAATGCGCTAAGAGTGCATTACTCCTGGAGGAGTAAGCTCTGCCCTCGGAGTGTCTGCGCCGGTTCTCCCTGAGCCAGTCATGGAAACCTGGGCGTGTAAAGTGAAGAGCACTGATGAGAGTATAACTAGCACACAAGTTGTTGAGAGAGTTGTTAGGGATATTGGGCCTCACTTAAATGTCAGAGTTCACGAAGTAAGAGCTTTGCGGGCAGGGGGAGCAATCATTCGTGCACCTTCGCAGGCAGAGAGGGAGAAGATTGCAAGGAACGAAAAGTTTAAGGAAGCCGGTTTAGAGGTCAGCGTTGATGACAAGCTCGGCCCGAGAGTGGTTGTTCAAGGGGTTGACACACAGCTTACTCCTGATGAATTCATGAGTGAGCTGTATGACAAAAACCTCAAGAGCAAGCTCTCTAGGGAAGGGTTTCCCAAAAACGTTAGAATTGTGAGTAAGCCATGGACAGTCTCCCAAGATGGTCAGGTTACCATCGTGCTTGAAGGCTGTGCTGCTGCTATTGCACCTTCTTCAGCAAGGAAGATGCTATGTAAGATGGTTTAGTTTTACAGTCCGCCCGTTTGAGTTGATTATGTCATGTAGGAGATGCCTTGGTCTTGACCACAAGGTGAAAGATTGCCGAATGACCCAAAGCGTGTGCATCCAGTGTGGCCAGTCCGGTCACAACGCTAGAGATTGTGTGTATCCGTTGAATTGTCGTAATTGTGCTTTTAAGGGTAAACCCTCTGGGCATCGTATGTTGTCCCAGGCGTGTCCGTTGTATGTGTCGTTGATTGCCCGTGCTAATGCTAGACATTAAATGTCCGTTCGTTTTCTCCAACTGAATTTCCAAGGTAGCAGATCGGCCATGTATGATCTCGCCCAGTGTATTTGTGAATTGAATTGTGTTGTTGCGTTAGTTCAGGAACCATATGTGGTCATGGAGGAGGTGAGGGGTTTCCCGCTTGAGTTTCGTGTTATTTGTGATTTGCGTCGGAACGCGGCCATCATTGTTAGATGTAGTGGTATTAATGTTGTAGTAGTGGATCAGTCTGACCATGGAGTATGTGTTAGGCTTGAAGGTGTCTTTGGCGTAATGTTTGTTGTTAGTATTTACTGTAAATTTGAAGAACAAATTGATCCCTATTTGAGCTATATTGAGCGGATCGTTGAGCTGGTTGGTAGGGAACCGCTCCTGGTAGGTATGGACGCCAACGCTGCTTCCCCCATGTGGTACAGTAAGATGTCCCGGCATGCAGCCGGCTATCTTAGCTCCCACAGGGGGGGGTGCAGCTAGGTGAATGGCTCCTTAATCGGAACCTTCACGTGGTGAATATGCCTACCACGGAGTATTCCTTCCAGGGGCCAAACGGTTGCAGTGACATTGATGTCACTCTGATCAATGAGGAGGCAGCCAGAATTTTTAATTTTATGTGGAGCATAAGGTCTGACATTGGTATAAGTGACCACAATCCCATACTTATTGAAGTTAGTATAAATGTTAGGAGAAACTCTCAACAAGTGCTGCAGAGGAGTTGGTCAACATGGCAGGTTGACTGGTCTTTTTATGAGGAGGCGGTTTGGGAAGCGTTGCAACCATATCCGTTGGAGCACTTTGCCCAGTTAGAAACAGACGAGAAGGTTTACCTTCTCAACAGAGTGGTAACGGAGGTAAACGATAGGGTGTTACGTATCCGTCGCAGTATGCCGCTGCGGGGTTTAAGGTGGTGGAATGGGGAGCTCCAAGAGAAGCGTGTGGTCGTTCGTCGTTTGCGTAGACGTCTGCAGAGATCACGCAGAAGACATTCAGACGACAGATCGACTTTAGAAATTGTGTATAGACAGACGCTGAGGGAGTATAAGGTAATGCTCAAGGAGGTGAAGGAGCGTCATTGTAGAGAGTTCGTTTCTTCGAACAGCAGTGACCCCTAGGGGTCAGGTGTACAGGATATGACGTAGGAGGAGGCAGACAGTTGACCTGAATGCGCTAAGAGTGCATTACTCCTGGAGGAGTAAGCTCTGCCCTCGGAGTGTCTGCGCCGGTTCTCCCTGAGCCAGTCATGGAAACCTGGGCGTGTAAAGTGAAGAGCACTGATGAGAGTATAACTAGCACACAAGTTGTTGAGAGAGTTGTTATGGATATTGGGCCTCACTTAAATGTCAGAGTTCACGAAGTAAGAGCTTTGCGGGCAGGGGGAGCAATCATTCGTGCACCTTCGCAGGCAGAGAGGGAGAAGATTGCAAGGAACGAAAAGTTTAAGGAAGCCGGTTTAGAGGTCAGCGTTGATGACAAGCTCGGCCCGAGAGTGGTTGTTCAAGGGGTTGACACACAGCTTACTCCTGATGAATTCATGAGTGAGCTGTATGACAAAAACCTCAAGAGCAAGCTCTCTAGGGAAGGGTTTCCCAAAAACGTTAGAATTGTGAGTAAGCCATGGACAGTCTCCCAAGATGGTCAGGTTACCATCGTGCTTGAAGGCTGTGCTGCTGCTATTGCACCTTCTTCAGCAAGGAAGATGCTATGTAAGATGGTTTAGTTTTACAGTCCGCCCGTTTGAGTTGGTTATGTCATGTAGGAGATGCCTTGGTCTTGACCACAAGGTGAAAGATTGCCGAATGACCCAAAGCGTGTGCATCCATTGTGGCCAGTCCGGTCACAACGCTAGAGATTGTGTGTATCCGTTGAATTGTCGTAATTGTGCTTTTAAGGGTAAACCCTCTGGGCATCGTATGTTGTCCCAGGCGTGTCCGTTGTATGTGTCGTTGATTGCCCGTGCTAATGCTAGACATTAAATGTCCGTTCGTTTTCTCCAACTGAATTTCCAAGGTAGCAGATCGGCCATGTATGATCTCGCCCAGTGTATTTGTGAATTGAATTGTGTTGTTGCGTTAGTTCAGGAACCATATGTGGTCATGGAGGAGGTGAGGGGTTTCCCGCTTGAGTTTCGTGTTATTTGTGATTTGCGTCGGAACGCGGCCATCATTGTTAGATGTAGTGGTATTAATGTTGTAGTAGTGGATCAGTCTGACCATGGAGTATGTGTTAGGCTTGAAGGTGTCTTTGGCGTAATGTTTGTTGTTAGTATTTACTGTAAATTTGAAGAACAAATTGATCCCTATTTGAGCTATATTGAGCGGATCGTTGAGCTGGTTGGTAGGGAACCGCTCTTGTAGGTATGGACGCCAACGCTGCTTCCCCCATGTGGTACAGTAAGATGTCCCGGCATGCAGCCGGCTATCTTAGCTCCCACAGGGGGGGTGCAGCTAGGTGAATGGCTCCTTAATCGGAACCTTCACGTGGTGAATATGCCTACCACGGAGTATTCCTTCCAGGGGCCAAACGGTTGCAGTGACATTGATGTCACTCTGATCAATGAGGAGGCAGCCAGAATTTTTAATTTTATGTGGAGCATAAGGTCTGACATTGGTATAAGTGACCACAATCCCATACTTAGTGAAGTTAGTATAAATGTTAGGAGAAACTCTCAACAAGTGCTGCAGAGGAGTTGGTCAACATGGCAGGTTGACTGGTCTTTTTATGAGGAGGCGGTTTGGGAAGCGTTGCAACCATATCCGTTGGAGCACTTTGCCCAGTTAGAAACAGACGAGAAGGTTTACCTTCTCAACAGAGTGGTAACGGAGGTAAACGATAGGGTGTTACGTATCCGTCGCAGTATGCCGCTGCGGGGTTTAAGGTGGTGGAATGGGGAGCTCCAAGAGAAGCGTGTGGTCGTTCGTCGTTTGCGTAGACGTCTGCAGAGATCACGCAGAAGACATTCAGACGACAGATCGACTTTAGAAATTGTGTATAGACAGACGCTGAGGGAGTATAAGGTAATGATCAAGGAGGTGAAGGAGCGTCATTGTAGAGAGTTCGTTTCTTCGAACAGCAGTGACCCCTGGGGTCAGGTGTACAGGATATGACGTAGGAGGAGGCAGACAGTTGACCTGAATGCGCTAAGAGTGCATTACTCCTGGAGGAGTAAGCTCTGCCCTCGGAGTGTCTGCGCCGGTTCTCCCTGAGCCAGTCATGGAAACCTGGGCGTGTAAAGTGAAGAGCACTGATGAGAGTATAACTAGCACACAAGTTGTTGAGAGAGTTGTTAGGGATATTGGGCCTCACTTAAATGTCAGAGTTCACGAAGTAAGAGCTTTGCGGGCAGGGGGAGCAATCATTCGTGCACCTTCGCAGGCAGAGAGGGAGAAGATTGCAAGGAACGAAAAGTTTAAGGAAGCCGGTTTAGAGGTCAGCGTTGATGACAAGCTCGGCCCGAGAGTGGTTGTTCAAGGGGTTGACACACAGCTTACTCCTGATGAATTCATGAGTGAGCTGTATGAGAAAAACCTCAAGAGCAAGCTCTCTAGGGAAGGGTTTCCCAAAAACGTTAGAATTGTGAGTAAGCCATGGACAGTCTCCCAAGATGGTCAGGTTACCATCGTGCTTGAAGGCTGTGCTGCTGCTATTGCACCTTCTTCAGCAAGGAAGATGCTATGTAAGATGGTTTAGTTTTACAGTCCGCCCGTTTGAGTTGATTATGTCATGTAGGAGATGCCTTGGTCTTGACCACAAGGTGAAAGATTGCCGAATGACCCAAAGCGTGTGCATCCAGTGTGGCCAGTCCGGTCACAACGCTAGAGATTGTGTGTATCCGTTGAATTGTCGTAATTGTGCCTTTAAGGGTAAACCCTCTGGGCATCGTATGTTGTCCCAGGCGTGTCCGTTGTATGTGTCGTTGATTGCCCGTGCTAATGCTAGACATTAAATGTCCGTTCGTTTTCTCCAACTGAATTTCCAAGGTAGCAGATCGGCCATGTATGATCTCGCCCAGTGTATTTGTGAATTGAATTGTGTTGTTGCGTTAGTTCAGGAACCATATGTGGTCATGGAGGAGGTGAGGGGTTTCCCGCTTGAGTTTCGTGTTATTTGTGATTTGCGTCGGAACGCGGCCATCATTGTTAGATGTAGTGGTATTAATGTTGTAGTAGTGGATCAGTCTGACCATGGAGTATGTGTTAGGCTTGAAGGTGTCTTTGGCGTAATGTTTGTTGTTAGTATTTACTGTAAATTTGAAGAACAAATTGATCCCTATTTGAGCTATATTGAGCGGATCGTTGAGCTGGTTGGTAGGGAACCGCTCCTGGTAGGTATGGACGCCAACGCTGCTTCCCCCATGTGGTACAGTAAGATGTCCCGGCATGCAGCCGGCTATCTTAGCTCCCACAGGGGGGGTGCAGCTAGGTGAATGGCTCCTTAATCGGAACCTTCACGTGGTGAATATGCCTACCACGGAGTATTCCTTCCAGGGGCCAAACGGTTGCAGTGACATTGATGTCACTCTGATCAATGAGGAGGCAGCCAGAATTTTTAATTTTATGTGGAGCATAAGGTCTGACATTGGTATAAGTGACCACAATCCCATACTTATTGAAGTTAGTATAAATGTTAGGAGAAACTCTCAACAAGTGCTGCAGAGGAGTTGGTCAACATGGCAGGTTGACTGGTCTTTTTATGAGGAGGCGGTTTGGGAAGCGTTGCAACCATATCCGTTGGAGCACTTTGCCCAGTTAGAAACAGACGAGAAGGTTTACCTTCTCAACAGAGTGGTAACGGAGGTAAACGATAGGGTGTTACGTATCCGTCGCAGTATGCCGCTGCGGGGTTTAAGGTGGTGGAATGGGGAGCTCCAAGAGAAGCGTGTGGTCGTTCGTCGTTTGCGTAGACGTCTGCAGAGATCACGCAGAAGACATTCAGACGACAGATCGACTTTAGAAATTGTGTATAGACAGACGCTGAGGGAGTATAAGGTAATGCTCAAGGAGGTGAAGGAGCGTCATTGTAGAGAGTTCGTTTCTTCGAACAGCAGTGACCCCTGGGGTCAGGTGTACAGGATATGACGTAGGAGGAGGCAGACAGTTGACCTGAATGCGCTAAGAGTGGGCGATGAGACACTCAACACATGGTCGGAGTGCATGGAATCACTCATGAATTCATTTTTCCCGAGAGCAGGCGAGGGACCTAGTGTGCCTTTGGTACATGCTTCCAGATCCCCAGAGTTAGAGAGAGGTGAGTTGGAGTTATCCATGGCGAAACTCCGTGCAAGGAAGTCCCCCGGGTTGGACGGTTTGACAGGGGAAATGTGGAAGCACGTTTTCCAGGTCGTTCCAGATTTACTCGAGGACCTGTTTGCAGGATGTTTTCGGCAGGGGTATTTTCCAGATGAATTGAAATTTGCCAGGGTTGTGGTCCTGTTGAAGTCCCCGGACAAGGTAAGGAGCGATCCCACGTCATACCGTGGTATCAGTCTCCTTCCTGTCCTGGGGAAGGTGCTGGAAAGAATCATGCTAAATAGGCTCAAAGAGCGTTTAGGAGGTAGGTCATGCCGATACCAATTTTGTTTTAAGGAGGGGAAGTCTACGGAGGATGCGTGGCTTCATGTCAAGAATAAGATTGAAACTTCAACAAATAGATATGTCCTAGGTATCTTTGTGGACTTTAGAGGAGCGTTCGACCATCTTCAATGGTCCGGCATCTTGGAAAGGTTGAGTGAGGTAGGATGTGAAGAACTTGCGTTATGGCAAAGTTACTTCAGAAACCGTGTCGCTAAGGCCGTAGGGGTAAACGACTCGGTCTCCGTACAAGTCGAGAGAGGATGTCCAAAGGGCTCGATAGGAGGACCAATACTCTGGAACCTTATGATGGACCCCTTACTAATTCAGCTGGATCAGTTTTGCAATTTCTGTGCTTTTGCTGATGACATCTTATTGTTGGTTGAGGCGGACTCGAGATTGCGCCTCGAAAATGATGGTGCTGAGATGATGCGTAGAGTTTGAAGTTGGGGAGACAGTGCACAGTGGTTGCGCCCATAGGCCAAAATTCAAAAAAATCATAACAACAAAAATTTGCGAAAAGTAACCAAATTGTCTCTAAAATGTCTAAGTTCTATTATGGCAAACCGTTTTTTTCTGGAAATCTAACTGGACATTCTAAAAATAGAATTGAAGATGTGAACACGAGTTTATTTGCAAAGCGCAACTGCACGCATCACGAATATTTCACAAGACAATCGAATTTCAAAGCGGTCAGTCAATTAATTAAGTCTCCGAATTTATATTATTTGAAATGGATTTTGAAGTTAAAGGTATTTATTTTAAGTTGCAATATTAATAAAAACTAACTTGTGTTGTAGTTATTTTGAAATTAATGCTTTAGTTTATTCAGTTTTTTGTACATTTTGTGTGAGTCTTTATTATGTTTACTTAAAGTTTTAGCTGCTTTCCCCCAAGATCACCCGATTATTTTTTATTTCAGTATATTTGCGAATGTCTTAAGGTAATAAAAAAGTTAAAGTTAGCTGCAGATATTTGCAGATGTGTGCATAATCAAGGATATACTAAGACCATCTTTTTTCTTCAAAGTCAAATTTGCCTAGCAAAGCAGCTGTTTTGCATTGTGTTGTGCTATGTTTTTGTGTTCTTAATAAGTTCAAATTTTAATTTTGATTGCGATATATTTTTTTAATTTAATTTTGGTAGATGACTGCTATCAGTGTGTGTTTACTCGCTTGTACATATTCAGTTGTTGGTGTACAG
This sequence comes from Eudasyphora cyanicolor, assembly GCA_963930755.1. Lineage (NCBI taxonomy): Eukaryota > Metazoa > Arthropoda > Insecta > Diptera > Muscidae > Eudasyphora > Eudasyphora cyanicolor. The sequence continues at coordinate 83,608,795 of OZ005737.1, forward strand.
AAATCGGCACCAAGCTGAAAAATTACAAAAGGTGATCAATGCTGTGCGAAGCAATATTGAAAATATCGGCTACACGCCCGAGATAACCGAGCTAATGAAATGTATTGACTATATATGCAAAAAGTTACTGCATTGTGGATTCAGTATAAACGCAAGAAGGCATCAGTTCAGAAATAGTTAAAGGTGCTCAAGATGGACGTCAGAAAGTAGATTTTAATGAGTCATTAAAGAGAACAAAGCGACGAAGAATTGCAGTTTCAAAAACCGTTTAAAGTCTAAAAAAATGGCATTAAAATGTTTAGGAGGCAGAACAAGCGAAAGACCTCTCAGATTACAACAAATACCGATTTGATAACTAGATTGTTTTTGAGCTCACATCCATTTATTACTGGCTAAAGAAAGCTCCCACGTTCAAAAAAGTCAGTATTATCAACATTATCAAATTAATCACTCACTTCAAGAGTGACATAACTCAAAATAAAAATTTTTGAGGTTGCCTTACAAAAATGCGAATTTTGAAAATGTCCACAAAGTAATCTCAGCGAAATTTGGTATATAAGTAAACAACCATATTTCGGATTATTGAAGAGTTTTTTAACATCTTATTTCATGTTACTTATCTTTTTATACGGACTTAAAGTTAAACATCTTGGCAAATTTAAATTTTGAGTTATGTCACTCTTTAAGTGAGTGAGCGATATGACCTACTGCATGACGTCAATTTAAAATATGTTGTAATTATTTTTCCCTAAAAATATTATTTAAAATGTGATCATTATGAAATAAAAAAGTTTCAAACCGAAAAAACAAAGTTATTCAAATTTGGTCCGATATTTGCTATGGTAGCTATAGGGTATAGTCGTGCGATATGGCCAATTTTTTTATTATAAATTTAAAATATTTTTCTACATTTTTGGTGAAAATTTCATAACGATATAACAACTAGAAGTATTTATGGCCGCGGCTCCATACAAGCCCAACCACTGTGCAGTGTAGATGTCCAGATAAATTTTCAGAAGACGCATTTAATGCTGTTAAAGGGACGTTTTTCCTCAAATAGGCATCCTATTATCAGGATTGGTGAGCATTCACTATCGTACGAAGATAAGGTGAAGTACCTGGATGTTATGTTGGGTGAAAGGTTGAATTTTCTGCCGCACATCGATTACTTGCTTGATAAGATGGTCACGGTTACTGGTCAACTTCGAAGGGTAATAAGGTGCGACTGGGGTTTGAGAAGGAAGGCAGTCCAATGCTTATATAAAGGGTTTTTCTTAGCCTGTGATGTAGTGAAAGGAGTGGTGGGAAGGAAGAAGATGTTATCTTGCCAGAGGGCTATTTTGCTGGCATGTTTGAAGGTTTGCCGCACTGTCTCCACAGACGCACTTCAGGTTCTGATGAGGGTAACCCCGTTAGACCTTGAAGTATTAAGGATAGGTTACTTGATCCGAATTAGGAAAGGGATGATTTTACCCCAAGATGGTTGGGTGGTACCAGGCGTAGAGGGTATGACCACCTCAGAGTTGACAGCTCATTTTTCTCGCTGTTCCGTTTCTATGTGGCAGGATAGGTGGGACTCTTCCCTTAGTGGCAGGGTCACTTATCGCTTCCTGCCGGATGTGTTGTTTGTGTCGTTGAACGTTTATTTTGGTTTTAGTATGGAACTAGGTTTCCTACTAACAGGACATGGTTCGTTAAACGAATTTTTATATAAGCGAACTTTAAGCCCAATTCCTTCCTGTAATTGTTGCGCTCCGAGTGAAGACGTTGTGCATGTGCTCTGCTACTGTGGATTATATGCAGATTTTAGAGACCTCACAAGTATGGGTATCTCGTTTGATGGTCAGGAGTGGCATTTTCAGGGCATGGTTTCATCCGCGTGCGTGCCGAGGAGTATGCCGAGGAGTATGCTCATAGAGTGTTCGCAGTTCGACGAACACTGATGGCCAGGTAAATATGTGATGTCTTACGTTGTTATATGTGTGGCTGTCTTGGATCACCAGTCCCGGTGCTGCGTAGAGCCAAAACTGGGAGTAGCGTCAGCTACGGAACTTGACAAGAGGTTTCTGGTACCACGGCCCTTCGCGTGTTGTTAGACTTAGTTCTTTTTGGGGGGGCTCGGCCGGGCGAAGCCTTATATTGGGTGCCGTTCACCGACTCCGAACGGTAGAAGTTGGGATGGACCTCGACTCCTCACGGTGAGGGACACACACCTACGCAGTGTGTGTCTCAACCGTTCCACCTGCGTGTATACGCTAACCATTCCACGGCCGCAGCTTTTTGCATACTGATAGGGTCACCAGTCCCTGCTCCGTATGGGGTGTAACTGGTAGTAGTTTCATCTACGAAGTCTGACCAGAGGTTTTTTCTGGTACCACGGGAGTCAGGAGCCCCTGGAACTTGTTCCAGCCCTGCTGTTGGTATGGCCCCTGTTGGGAGCTTCGTGGTGGCTGTGGTTTATACCCAAATCGCGGGAAGAGTTGCTTGAACTCGGTGTGGAGTTGCACTTACTTAACCGGGTGCTATGACCCATAGAATAGCAGAGGTATTAGATAGGCCTCGACCTCTTACCAAGAGGGAAGTTCACACCCATATGTGTGACTTCGAATTTGGTACCAGCGTCTTAGTGATGTCCCTGTGGAGGTCTACCACCCTCTAAGGGCCCGTCACTAATACAAAGGGGCGCAGGCCGTCGCAATGTAGCGTGCTATAGTGAGCATTTGCTCGCCGTGAGTGAAGCTGAGAGGCATATACTTACGTAAAGCAAATTTCTCTCTGTCCCTATCTACTATCTAGCGAAACCACAGCCAAGGGAACGGGCTTGGAATAATTAGCGGGGAAAGAAGACCCTGTTGAGCTTGACTCTAATCTGGCAGTGTAAGGAGACATAAGAGGTGTAGAATAAGTGGGAGATGTTGGTTCGCCTTCATCGACAATGAAATACCACTACTCTTATTGTTTCCTTATTTACTTGATTAAGTGGAACGTGTATCATTTCTTAGCCATTATACGGATATATTTATATATCTTATCGTATTGGTTTTTGATGCAAGCTTCTTGATCAAAGTACTAAGAGTTTGTTATATAATTGTAAACAAATCTCGATGAGATGATGGCATTTCGGTGTCATTGTCGTATTTGAAATTTGGTATAACTCCTAATACTCAGGT
>OZ005737.1:84309464-84354464 GCA_963930755.1 Eudasyphora cyanicolor
ATTTTTACCCCACGATTTCATTCAATCGAAGAAATGTGCAAAATTTCACATACAGAGTATTTCATTTCTCCAAGTTAAAATTTATTTTTTACACTTCGAGTGGAAATGCTTCACTCATACAGAGACAATTGCAGTGTTTTAATATCACTCGCAATATACTCTGCATGAGAATATGAAATCAAGAAAATACTTGCCCATACCAAAGACACGTTACTTGGTCGCAGAAAAACAAAAAACAAGACCCAAAGCATTTTGTATCAAAATTAATTCCTTCACCTCAGTTGTTACTTAGTCGCAATAATAAATCCGCCCGCCTGCAACTTTTTCTCTTTCATACAATTTCATTCTCAAGAAAGTAGAAAAAAAATCAAAATATTTCCAGAAATAATTCAAAATGCATAAATATCATTTTTTTTTGTCAATTATGATGGTTTTATGTCATTAAGAACGTATCCAGAAGATTTCATGCAAATCCGACCATTTTTGAAAATTTTGAAAAAAAAACAATTTTTTCATACCCAATAAATAATATTAAATATTGGAAAAATCGAAAAAAAATATTCAAATACATAAATATAATAATTTTACATCATAATAATTTATGTTGTGTCATTTTGAATATAATTGGAAAGTTTCATAAAGATCCGTCCATTATTTCATTTTTTACGAATATAAACTTCGATATTTCACCTAGTTAATATGAAGAAATCAAAATTATTTGTTTAGAAAATGTCTAAAAAAAGTTGGAAAATGCACAAAATAAAATCATTTGGTGTTAAAATCAATTGTATTATGTTCTTTAGAATATATGTTTAAAATTTCATAACGATCCGTTCAATAGTTAAAATTTTATTAATAAAATATCGAGTTTTCAGCCATTTATATTTAGGAAATATAGCATAAAGTGCCTAAAATTGGTATTTTAGAAGAATAATTTTAAAACGAAAACTACTGAAAAAAAAAATATTTTTTTTTCACAGTAAATTTACTAAAAATATAATGAAAAAATATAAAAATAATTATTACGATAGTATATAATATTATATTTACAAAAAAGTCTGATAGTTCATGAAATTCTCCGCATAAACTACTATGGGTATGGTGGCTGTCGCTGAATAATGACCACATACTAAAGTCTTCGGTTTGTGTTGATACGTGAACGTGGATGACTAAAACACTCATAGTCATTGATTATGTGTCTTGGGGTAGCACACAACGAGCAGTGAACGAGTATAGGCAAGCAGTCGGACTGTTCTTCGGTTTGGTCGACTGTTGGCTGCTAGTCACTGTGAGTGCTCGGTGTGCGCGCTGTGTGTTTAACTAAGCGTATGCTTGGCATGGCTCTGAGTGTTGTGTGTGGATGATTTTTGTTCAGCAAAGGCAAGCAATCGGCCGGTCGACGATGAGTAGAGTAAGTAGTAGTAGAGACGACGACGATGGAACTTCATTGATCCATCATATTCCGGGTGAATTTCTTATTTTTCAAGCATGCTTCATTTAGTTGAGGCAAGATATGTTTGACGAATTTGAAGAGAGTATTTTTTCTGTGTTGTGTGTGTTGAAGCGCGCGCACATGGAGAAATATTCTAGATTTGTGTGATTTTTAAAAATGTTTTCCAAATGGTAAACGAAAAGTGAAATTCTTAATTTCATGTTCAATATCAAGTATAGTTTATTGAAAAATATTCTATGCTGCGATGTGAAAAAGTAATGTTGAAATAAAATATTACAAATATTGAAAAAAATACAATATATTACAGTTTGAATAAAGATGCGAAGATGTAGTCGTAATGACTCGTTTCGTTGATTTTCAATTTGTATAAATGGAAAAAAATACATTAAAAACATTATTCTGGTTGATCCTGCCAGTAGTTATATGCTTGTCTCAAAGATTAAGCCATGCATGTCTAAGTACACACGAATTAAAAGTGAAACCGCAAAAGGCTCATTATATCAGTTATGGTTCCTTAGATCGTTAACAGTTACTTGGATAACTGTGGTAATTCTAGAGCTAATACATGCATTATAAACACGGACCTTTGGGACGTGTGCTTTTATTAGGCTAAAACCAAGCGATCGCAAGATCGTTACTATGGTTGAACTCTAGATAACTTGCAGATCGTATGGTCTCGTACCGACGACAGATCTTTCAAATGTCTGCCCTATCAACTTTTGATGGTAGTATCTAGGACTACCATGGTTGCAACGGGTAACGGGGAATCAGGGTTCGATTCCGGAGAGGGAGCCTGAGAAACGGCTACCACATCTAAGGAAGGCAGCAGGCGCGTAAATTACCCACTCCCAGCTCGGGGAGGTAGTGACGAAAAATAACAATACAGGACTCATATTAGAGGCCCTGTAATTGGAATGAGTACACTTTAAATCCCTTAACAAGGACCTATTGGAGGGCAAGTCTGGTGCCAGCAGCCGCGGTAACTCCAGCTCCAATAGCGTATATTAAAGTTGTTGCGGTTAAAACGTTCGTAGTTGAACTTGTGCTTCATACGGGTAGTACAGCTATAATTGTAGTTTGTACTATACCTTATGTATGTAAGCGTATTACCGGTGGAGTTCTTATATGCATTAAATAATTGTATTTGTGTATGTTCCTCCTATTTAAACCTGCTTCAGTGCTCTTCATCGAGTGTTGTTGTGGGCCGGTACAATTACTTTGAACAAATTAGAGTGCTTAAAGCAGGCTCCAAATGCCTGAATATTTTGTGCATGGAATAATGAAATAAGACCTCTGTTCTACTTTCATTGGTTGTTAGATCAAGAGGTAATGATTAATAGAAGCAGTTTGGGGGCATTAGTATTACGACGCGAGAGGTGAAATTCTTGGACCGTCGTAAGACTAACTTAAGCGAAAGCATTTGCCAAAGATGTTTTCATTAATCAAGAACGAAAGTTAGAGGTTCGAAGGCGATCAGATACCGCCCTAGTTCTAACCATAAACGATGCCAGCTAGCAATTGGGTGTAGCTACTATCATGGCTCTCTCAGTCGCTTCCCGGGAAACCAAAGCTTTTGGGCTCCGGGGGAAGTATGGTTGCAAAGCTGAAACTTAAAGGAATTGACGGAAGGGCACCACCAGGAGTGGAGCCTGCGACTTAATTTGACTCAACACGGGAAAACTTACCAGGTCCGAACATAAGTGTGTAAGACAGATTGATAGCTCTTTCTCGAATCTATGGGTGGTGGTGCATGGCCGTTCTTAGTTCGTGGAGTGATTTGTCTGGTTAATTCCGATAACGAACGAGACTCAAATATATTAAATAGATGCTTTCAGGATTATGGTGTTGAAGCTTTTATAGCCTTCATTCACGACCGCAGTAAAATGTGTTAGTGTTTGAATGTGTTTATAAAAGTGGAGCCGTACCTGTTGGTTTGTCCCATTATAAGGACACTAGCTTCTTAAAATGGACAAATTGCGTCTAGCAATAATGAGATTGAGCAATAACAGGTCTGTGATGCCCTTAGATGTCCTGGGCTGCACGCGCGCTACAATGAAAGTATCAACGTGTATTTCCTAGACCGAGAGGTCCGGGTAAACCGCTGAACCACTTTCATGCTTGGGATTGTGAACTGAAACTGTTCACATGAACTTGGAATTCCCAGTAAGTGTGAGTCATTAACTCGCATTGATTACGTCCCTGCCCTTTGTACACACCGCCCGTCGCTACTACCGATTGAATTATTTAGTGAGGTCTCCGGACGTGATCACTGTAACGCCTCGTGTGTTACGGATGTTTCGCAAAAGTTGACCGAACTTGATTATTTAGAGGAAGTAAAAGTCGTAACAAGGTTTCCGTAGGTGAACCTGCGGAAGGATCATTAATGTGTTCCAACCGTAAAACAAAATTGTTTCCATCTTTATTGTGTTGTGGTGGTGGTGGTGAGTGGTAAAACGCACACCCCGCCCGCCCGCACACATAAAGTGTTAACAAAAATTTGAACAAAAAACTTTTTTTTCATCATTGTACTGGTTTGTTCGAAAGAACGATCCATACATTGTTCGTGAAAATGAATTTTTTCACTCGAATCGCAAAAATGTACTGGTAGAAACTTTTGAGTTACACTACCATACATTGGCTGCTATACTACACATACAATTACAGTTGTACTTATATTCGATATAAGTTAATGTTCTTTTACTGGCTTGCCCATTTTTTTTTCGGAAATTTGGTAGTAAGCTGTTTAAGAACTAAGACATTCGCAACAAACTATGTATGTATAAAATGAAATTATTGAAGAAATTGATATATGCCAATTTATTTTGGTGTATTTTTGATTTCTTTCAATAAAAATAAATTTGACAGTATTTAAACAAAAATAAATTATCACTCTAAGCGGTGGATCACTCGGCTCATGGGTCGATGAAGAACGCAGCAAACTGTGCGTCATCGTGTGAACTGCAGGACACATGAACATCGACATTTTGAACGCATATCGCAGTCCATGCTGTAAGGTACTTTAATTAATTTTGAGGTGCTGCTTGGACTACATATGGTTGAGGGTTGTAAGACTATGCTAAATAAGTTGCTTAAATTATCAATCTTAATTGATTGTGTTTTGAGCACATGTTATATTACTGGATTTTTGACAAAAGAGAATCCATAATATTAATAGTCAAGATAGAATGCCTCATTGAAAAAATCTTAGTATTTTTATTAATTTAAAATTACTTGATTTCTTTCATTGATTGAGGAAGGTCTAGCATAAAATTTTTATGAACTAGAATTGTCTCTTTGAATGAAGGAAAAGAATGTGTATGCAAAAAAAGAAAAGATTTTTCCATTAAGATGATGTATTTCTATTAAAAAAGATTTTTTTTTTTTTTTTGAAGAAAAATCTAAAACATTGTTTATACAACCTCAACTCATATGGGATTACCCCCTGAATTTAAGCATATTAATGAGGGGAGGAAAAGAAACTAACAAGGATTTTCTTAGTAGCGGCGAGCGAAAAGAAATCAGTTCAGCACTAAGTCACTTTGTCTTTATGGCAAATGTGAGATGCAGTGTATGGAATGTTCAATTTCTAGTATGAGAAATTAACGATTTAAGTCCTTCTTAAATGAGGCCATTTACCCATAGAGGGTGCCAGGCCCGTATAACGTTAATGATTACTAGAGAACATTTCCAAAGAGTCGTGTTGCTTGATAGTGCAGCACTAAGTGGGTGGTAAACTCCATCTAAAACTAAATATAACCATGAGACCGATAGTAAACAAGTACCGTGAGGGAAAGTTGAAAAGAACTCTGAATAGAGAGTTAAATAGTACGTGAAACTGCTTAGAGGTTAAGCCCGATGAACCTGAATATCCATTATGGAAAATTCATCGTTATGACTGTGGTATGAATAATACTGCGGGAATGGCGTGCATTTTTTCCATATAAGGACATTGTAATCTATTAATATAGCATATTTATCATAAGATCGATGGCTTAAGTTTATTCAAATTGTTTTGCTTGCATTTCAACATAGAATAAGTGCTGTCGATTTGATAAAGTGTTGATAGATTTATTATATATAGCGCTTGAATATTTATATTCTATAATGGCATGATAATCATTGATTTTTGTGTTTATTATATGCGTTTATATGATTAACAATGCGAAAGATTCAGGATACCTTCGGGACCCGTCTTGAAACACGGACCAAGGAGTCTAACATATTTGCAAGTTATTGGGAATTTAAACCTAATAGCGAAATTAACATAACTTATATAATGGGATTAGTTTTTAGTCTATTTATAGTCTATTAATTCAATCCCGGGGCGTTCTATCAGTTATGTATAATAAAATTTATTTTATTTATGCCTCTAACTAGAGCGTACCTTGAGCATATATGCTGTGACCCGAAAGATGGTGAACTATACTTGATCAGGTTGAAGTCAGGGGAAACCCTGATGGAAGACCGAAACAGTTCTGACGTGCAAATCGATTGTCAGAATTGAGTATAGGGGCGAAAGACCAATCGAACCATCTAGTAGCTGGTTCCCTCCGAAGTTTCCCTCAGGATAGCTGGTGCATTTAGAAATTATGTAAAATAATCTTATCTGGTAAAGCGAATGATTAGAGGCCTTAGGGTCGAAACGACCTTAACCTATTCTCAAACTTTAAATGGGTAAGAACCTCACCTTTCTTGGTATGAAGGTTGTGGTTGTGATATAATGTGCCCAGTGGGCCACTTTTGGTAAGCAGAACTGGCGCTGTGGGATGAACCAAACGTAATGTTACGGTGCCCAAATTAACAACTCATGCAGAAACCATGAAAGGCGTTGGTTGCTTAAAACAGCAGGACGGTGGACATGGAAGTCGTAATCCGCTAAGGAGTGTGTAACAACTCACCTGCCGAAGCAACTAGCCCTTAAAATGGATGGCGCTTAAGTTGTATACCTATACATTACCGCTAAAGTAAATGGTTTATGTTCAATTTCGGTTGGATTATAAACTTTGAAACTTTAGTGAGTAGGAGGGTACAATGGTGTGCATGGAAGTGTTTGGCGTAAGCCTGCATGGAGCCGCCATTGGCACAGATCTTGGTGGTAGTAGCAAATAATCGAATGAGGCCTTGGAGGACTGAAGTGGAGAAGGGTTTCGTGTGAACAGTGGTTGATCACGAGTTAGTCGGTCCTAAGTTCAAGGCGAAAGCCGAAAATTTTCAAGTTATAAGAGCATATATTGTGCAAACAATTTTGTAATTAAACACTTGAATCATTTCGAACGAAAGGGAATACGGTTCCAATTCCGTAACCTGTTGAGTATCCGTTTGTTATTAAATATGGGCCTTGTGCTCATCCTGGCAACAGGAATGACCATAAAGAAGCCGTCGAGAGATATCGGAAGAGTTTTCTTTTCTGTTTTATAGTCGTACTACCATGGAAGTCTTTCGAAGAGAGATATGGTAGATGGACTAGAAGAGCATGACATTTACTGTTGTGTCGATATTTTCTCCTCGGACCTTGAAAATTTATGGTGGGGTCACGCAAACTTCTCAACAGGCCGTACCAATATCCGCAGCTGGTCTCCAAGGTGAAGAGTCTCTAGTCGATAGAATAATGTAGGTAAGGGAAGTCGGCAAATTAGATCCGTAACTTCGGGATAAGGATTGGCTCTGAAGATTGAGATAGTCGGGCTTGATTGGGAAGCAATAACATGGTTTATGTGTTCGTTCTGGGTAAATAGAGGTCTACGGATCTTGTTCCTCGGATAGTAATTACGTAACCAATTGTGGAACTTTCTTGCTAAAATTTTTAGGGGATCATCGCAAGGTGTGTTCTCTTTAAATTATAACGACTATCAATTAACAATCAATTCAGAACTGGCACGGACTTGGGGAATCCGACTGTCTAATTAAAACAAAGCATTGTGATGGCCCTAGCGGGTGTTGACACAATGTGATTTCTGCCCAGTGCTCTGAATGTCAAAGTGAAGAAATTCAAGTAAGCGCCGGCGGGAGTAACTATGACTCTCTTAAGGTAGCCAAATGCCTCGTCATCTAATTAGTGACGCGCATGAATGGATTAACGAGATTCCTACTGTGCAGCAGCCGCCGCTGAAGGTAATGCAGGAGGTGGGACCGACCCTAGGGGTTAGGGTACATAAGGTTAGGCCGACAAAGGGGAAGGGTGCGATCATTCTCACTCCAACCGAGGCGGAGAGAAAGAAGGTGGCGGAGAATAGGAGATTTAATGAGGTAGGACTAGAGGTGAATGTAGTCACCAAGGGACCAAGGGTTGTTGTTCAGGGAGTGCACACAAGCATCTCTCCGGAGGAGTTTATGGGTGAGCTCTTTGAGCATAATCTCAAGGCTAAGATGTCAGAGGATAAGTTCAAGAAGGAGGTTAAAATCGTAGGACGCCCGTGGAACAAGACGGTGGAATTTGGAACAACGAATGTCGTGTTGGAGGGGAGTGACGAGGTCATTTCCACTCTTATCTCGGCTGAGCGATGCTACGTGAAGTGGTACTCTTTCAGAGTACGGCCTTACGACATCGTTCAGAGTTGTTTTAAGTGCCTCGGCTTTGACCATAGGCTAAAAGACTGTAGGGCTAAACAGCAGATTTGTAGTCGTTGCGGTGGTGCCGGGCACAAGGTGAATGGTTGTTGTGAAACAATTACTTGCCGTAACTGTGCGTAAATGGGTAAACCCTCTGGACATTTCATGATGTCCGAAGTTTGCCCCATATACAAGGCAATGGTGGACAGGGCAAATTCCAGACATTAATATGGGGACTAAAATTCTCCAAATTAATTGTCAGGGAGGAGCTGCTGTGTGTGCCGCGTTAGGACAGGAGATTCTTAGTGCTGGTTGTAGTTTTGCTCTCATTCAGGAGCCGTATGCGCCTCATGGGCGTGTTGCGGGTTTCCCTTCCGGAATGAGGGTGTTCGCAGATAGTAGGTGCCAATCGGCTATAGTGGTTAGTGATGCCAGTCTCGACTGCATGCTAGTTCACTGTAGCGACTGGGGCGTCAGTGTCTGTGTTGAGGGCCCTTTTGGGAAGTTATTTCTGGCCAGTTTTTACTGTAGGTTTAGTGAACCTCTTGATAACTATCTTGAGTGTATGGCTGAGGTTTTGCGCCTCGCGGGGAATTTCCCTGTCATTCTCGGTTTGGACGCGAACGCCGCTTCCCCCATGTGGTTCAGTAAGATGACTCAACAATCGTTGGGTTATCAGAGCCACGGAAGGGGAATTGAGCTAAGTGAATGGTTCTTGTCAAAGGACATTCACACCGTGAACGAACCGAGTGAGTCATTCACTTTTGATGGTCAAAGAGGTGAGAGTGATATTGATGTTACGGCAGTGAATACCGCTGCCGTGGCCTCATATCGCTTCACTTGGACAGTTGACGGACTCTGGGGGATGAGTGATCACAACCTGATTCGGGTTGAGATTGCTCATGACATTAGAGAACGTAGTGATGTTGTAGCTAGGAGATGGAACACCGTAGGAGTAGATTGGGCGATTTACAATGCCCATGTTAGAGTAGCTGTTGATGAGGTTCCACTGGCAGATTTTGCTGCCATGGATATAGATAGTCAGGTTTCGTGTTTGACAGGGATTATTCAGCAGGTGAATGATCAGGTTTTAGGCCCCCCTCGCGATGTTAATCGTAAGAAGCTGAAGTGGTGGAATTCCGAGCTCAACACCAAACGGAAAGAGGTCCGACGTCTTCGGAGGCGACTCCAGAGGGCGAGAAGATCTAATTCCGAACGTGTGTATGAGCTTAGGATTGCACATCGTCAGTCTTTGAACGAATACAGAGCGTTGATAGCTAGAGTGAAGGAGGAAGATTGGAACGCTTTTGTTGAGTGCAATAGAGAGGATCCATGGGGTCTTCTCTATCGCATTTGCAGAGGTCGTGGTAGGCAAGTAGATGTCCCAGCAATAAATGTAGGAGGAACTTTGTTGACTTCATGGACCGAATGTGTGGGTGCTTTGATGGATGGATTCTTTCCGAGGGCGGAGCGTGCGATTGGTCCTGCAGAGGACCTACCCGCTGCTCCTAACTTGCGAAGGTCTGAAATCGATCAGAGCATGAGCTTGGTTCGCTCCAAGAAGTCGCCGGGTATGGATGGATTGACTGGAGAGATGTGTAAAAACATCTGGAAAGTCATTCCTGAATACCTGGAAACATTGTTCTCTAGTTGTTTTCGACTTGGTTATTTTCCACGAGATTGGAAAACGGCCAGGGTTGTTGTTCTCTTGAAGTCACCCGATAAAGTTAGGAGCAATCCTCGCTCTTATCGGGGTATCAGTCTCCTCCCGGTACTTGGAAAAGTACTGGAAAGGATGATGGTACACCGTCTTCAAGAGATTGTAGAAGATAGGATGTCAGATTTCCAGTTTGGCTTTAGGAAAGGGAAGAGTGTAGAAGATGCATGGTTGCATGTTAGGCGGACAGTAGAGGGTAGTAGTGCGGAATATGTTTTAGGCGTTTTTGTAGATTTCAAAGGTGCTTTTGACCATTTGGACTGGACTGACGTAATTCGGAGACTTGAGGAGTTAGGCTGCCGAGAATTAGGTCTCTGGCGGAGTTATTTCTCTCAAAGAAGGGCGTGTGTTGTAGGTTCAAATAGTGTAGTTTGGAAAGATGTGGTTCGTGGTTGTCCTCAGGGCTCCATCTGTGGTCCATTTATATGGAACCTCATGATGGATACGCTTCTGTGGCAACTACAGCCAGAGTGTAGGATATGCGCCTACGCTGACGATCTGCTTCTTATGGTCGAGGGTCGGTCTCGCTCAGAAATTGAGCGGCTGGCATCTCGGCTGATGGAGCTAGTTTGTCAGTGGGGCGATAGTGTAGGAGTTAGTGTAGCGATGGATAAGACGGTTATGATGCTGCTCAAGGGCAGCTTGTCACGAACCAGAAATCCGTCGGTTAGGATCAGCGGTGGTAGTCTGAAATACGTGAGGGAGGTGAAGTATCTCGGAGTTACCATGGCTGAGAGGTTGGATTTCGTTCCACATATTAGGTGTGTCAAAGATAGACTAGTAGGAGTAGTTGGACAGGTTAGACGTTTCCTTAGGAGTGACTGGGGTTTCAGTAGGCGTGCTGTTCGTACCATATATGGTGGATTATTTGTTGCTTGTGCAACATTTGGCTCATCGGTATGGTATCAGACGGTCAAGTCTGCTGTAGGCCTCAGTAGGATTCTCTCCTGTCAGAGAGTTGCATTGCTAGGAAGCATGCCGGTTTGCCGGACTGTTTCCACTGATGCTTTGCAAGTCCTGATGGGAGCCCCACCTCTTGATTTAGAGGTGACTCGTAGGGCGATTTATTTCCTCGTTCGGAGAGGTTTTGAGCTGCCTGAAGATACCTGGATAGTCAGTGGGATCTATGGCATGAGTATGAGTGATCTTAAGAATCACTTGAATGCTTGTGTCATGTCCAGCTGGCAGTCCAGGTGGGATGGCAGTGTCAAAGGCAGGACTACGTATAGGTTCATAAAGGATGTTAGGTTTGTTTTCGATAGGCCGGACTTTGGTTTCAACCTCAGTCTCGGATTTTTATTGACTGGCCATGGTTCTCTCAATGCATTTTTGTATAAGAGAACCTTGAGTGATAGGGAGTCGTGTGATTGTGGCGCGCCTCTGGAGGATTGGCTGCACGTTTTGTGCGAATGTCCTCTATACGCAGCAATTCGCGATTTAGGTAGTATGAATATAGTATCCACTAATGCAGGATTTGATGTTAGTAATTTGCTTTTGTCGGATGAGAGTGTTGCAGCTGCGAGTAGGTTTGCTACGCGGCTATTTCAGATGCGTCGTGCTAGGTCTTCGCAATTGAATGGGATTGCTACCTAGGAATGTTTCTTTTCTTTTCAGCATTCCTTTTCTTTTCAGCATTTCTTTTCTTTTCAGATCGGGCAATGTCACTCCAATGGACTTAACTGTTTTCTGCTTGGAAAATAGTCAGAGTTGCTGTTCTCTTGGGGCGACCCGATGGAGTTAGGAGTAATCCTGGTTCATATCGGGGTATCGGTCTCCTCCCAGTATTTGCAAAAGTACTGGTGAGGATGGTGATACATCGTCTTCAGGAAACTGTGATATAATGATGGACCTTCTTTCCTTTTCTTTCTTTTCAGGATTTGGGTGACCAGTCCCGTGCTTTATGGAGCAAAAACTGGAAGTAGCTTTTGCTACGAAGTCTGACCGGAGACTTTAATCTGGTACCACGGGTGATCAGGAGCCCCTCTATCTGTTGATAGAGCCTGATCAATCGGGAACGGCCCTTTATGGGAGTTTCGTGGTGGCTGTGGTTTAATGCCCAAATGCGGGTAGAGTTTTCGTCTCGATGTGGAGTTGCATTGCAACCGGGTGCTGTGACCCATAGATCAGCAGAGGTTTTAGATAGGCCTCGACCCTCACCAATGGGTATGTTTTTACATCCATATTAATGTAAAACGTAGATATGGAACCGGAAGGAGGAGGCTTCTGCTGAATCCGGAAGGGGCGTTGACAGTCGCTTTTCATCTGTCTCTTGTGTGGTGGCACACTGTGGTTCAGGCCTTCACGGCATATAATCACATAAAACTCACTCACATCTGTGCAGCAGCCGCCGTTGTTCTCTGACGGTGGTAGTGCTGGTGGAAGTGCTAGATTAGCTGGTAAGGAAAATAAGAGCGGAAAAGGTGGAAAGAGTAGTAAGGGAAATCAGAAAAGAGTGCCGCCTAAGGGAAATACCACGGAGAGAGTTCCAGAAGCTCTTACATCTGACAGTGAGTTGAACGAAGTGGCTACGAGTAGGCTCTCGCGTATGCCTCGACGCTCTGGTGGCGGAGTTGGCAGTGCGAGCGCGGAGTCTGTGATTGAGAAGTTGAAGGTTGTCTCGGGGAGAGTAATGACTACTCTCATTGATATTTATAGTGTTGAAGGTTCATTAGTCAGGGAGATGTGTACCCTCTCTGGAGAGTATGAGTCTCTGGTGATGGGTTTGGTTGCTGAGGTGGAGAGGCTTCGTGGGCGTTTGGATGTTTATTCCTCTCGGAGTAACGTCCCCGTGGTGATGCCCCCGGTGAGTGTGGCTCCCACGGGAGCAAACGCGATCCCGATGCCTCCTACCAGAGAGCCTGTCTTGCCTGCTCCCGTGGAAACATGGGCAGTTAAGGTAATGAGTAAAAATAAAGATGAGACTTCGAAGCAGGTGGTCGAAAAGATTGTGAAGGAGGTTGGCCCTCACCTTAATGTGAGGGTTCATGAAATGAGACCGCTTAAGAGTGGTGGTGGGATCCTTCGCACACCTTCAGAGGCAGAACGGCAAAGAGTGGCTGCGAATGAGAAATTTCAAGAGGCCGGTTTAGAGGTCAGTGTCGAAGATAAGCTCGGTCCCCGTGTGGTTGTTGAACACGTTGAATCTAAGTTCACCCCCGACGAGTTTATGTCTGAGCTTTACGACAAGAATTTTAAGTCTATGTTCTCAAAGGAGCAGTTTGCCAAGGCTGTTAAAATAATTAGCAGACCGTGGGAGGTAAAGGATGGTAGGATGAGCGTTGTACTTGAGGGGTACGCTAGAGCCATGCAGAGCTTGTTGGCAGCTGGTCGCTGCTATATCAAGTGGTTCAGCTTCAGGGTTCGTGAATATGAGCCAGTACTTGTGTGTAGGAGATGTCTCGGATTTGATCACAGGGTCAGGGACTGTCGTGCAGCCCACGATGTGTGCCGGCGTTGTGGTCAATCCGGGCATGTGGAGCGTGATTGCGTGAACCAGCTGAACTGCAGGAATTGTGCCTTTAAAGGTAGAGCATCGGGGCATCTTATGATGTCTCATGCGTGTCCACTTTATGCGGCAATGGTTGCGCGTGCCAACGCTAGGCATTAATGTCCGTCCGTTTTTTGCAGCTTAATTGTCAAGGCAGCAGATCATCAATGTATGATCTGGGTCAGTGCATGTGTGAATTGGATTGTGTTGTTGGGTTACTCCAGGAGCCGTACATTTCGGTGGATGGCCCTGTGGGTTTCCCGAATGAGTTTCGTCTTTTTGTCGATTTACGTCATAACGCTGCAGTTGTTGTCCGGAGTGTAAATGTTGATTGTTTACTTGTTGATCAGTCCGAGTGGGGCGTTTGTGTCAGGCTTGAGGGTAGCTTTGGAGTCATGCTCGTTGCAAGTGTCTATTGCAAGTTTGAGGAGGCTATGGACCCTTACCTGAGCTATGTGGAGCGCCTGATTGGGCTTGCGGGAAATGTGCCTCTGCTGGTGGGCATGGATGCCAATGCTGTCTCTCCGATGTGGTATAGTAAGATGCCCAGGCATGTCCAGGGCTATCTGAGCTACCACAGAGGAGAGCAGCTTAGTGAATGCCTCCTGAATTGGAGCGTTCATGTGGTAAACGTTCCCACTATGGAGTACACCTTCCACGGCCCAAACGGCACAAGCGATATAGACGTTACCTTGGCGAACAATGAGGCAAGTAGGAGGTTCTCCTTCAGGTGGGAGGTGAGACCTGACCTAGGAGTTAGTGACCACAATCTGATACTCATCGATGTTGTGCGTAATGGTGGGCCTGTCTCTGAGGCTTTGTCGCTTAGGAGATGGTCCACTAGAACAGTTGATTGGGCGTTCTATGAACAAGAAATTGTGGAAGCTTGCCGTTCTGTCTCCTTGGCGGAATTTGGAAACATGGAAGTGGATGCCAAGGTTGAATTCTTGCAGGGCACTGTTAGCAGGGTAAATGACAGGTTGTTGTCCGTTAATCGAAACCCTCCTCTTAGGGAGCTTAGGTGGTGGACGAGGGACCTCCAAGAAAAGAGGCAGGCGATCAAGCGGTTGCGTAAGCGCATGCAGAGGGCGAGGCGCAGAGGGTAGCCGTTGGCTTCTGCCATCGAGATGAATTATAGGTTATCCTTGCGGGATTATAAGAGAGCACTGCGTGAGGCTAAAGAGACCCATTGGAGGAACTTTGTCCAAGCGAGTTCAGATGACCCATGGAACCGGGCATATAGAATATGTAGGAAGAAGGACCACACGGTTGACCTCTCGGGTCTGATTGTTGAGGGTGAGTTGCTCACCTCTTGGACGGATTGTGCGAGAGTCCTTGTTGGTGTAATGTTCCCTAGGGAAGATGATACGTTTAGGCCTGAGGAGATTCTTCCTCCTGCTCCTCCTGTTCATAGAGGTGAAGTGGATTTGGCCATTCAGAGGCTTCGGTCAAGGAGGTCTCCAGGGATTGATGGATTGACCGGGGAAATGTGGAAACATGTTTACCGAGCCATCCCTCAATACCTGGAGATTCTCCTTGCCGATTGCGTTACGATGGGATATTTTCCAGATGTCTGGAAGGAGGCGAAGGTTGTTGTTCTCCTGAAGTCCCCTGAGAAGGTCAGGAGTGATCCTAGATCTTATCGGGGCATCAGTCTCCTCCCAGTCCTTGGCAAAGTACTGGAGAGGGTGATGGTGTTGCGGCTTCAGGAGAAGCTACATGGTAGGATTTGCCGGTTTCAATTTGGCTTCCGAGAGGGTAAATCTACGGAGGATGCTTGGCTCCACGTCAAAAATAGTGTTAGTATGTCCTCGTCGAAGTATGTTTTAGGGATATTTGTGGACTTCCAAGGTGCGTTCGACAATCTTAGGTGGGCGAGCATTATCGCCAGGCTGTCTGAAGTTGGTTGTGATGAGTTGCCTATTTGGAAAAGCTACTTCAGCGAGCGGAGGGCTACGCTGTTTGGTAGGAATAGCTCTGTTTCCACGCGTGTGGAGAGGGGATGTCCGCAGGGCTCAATTGGGGGTCCCATTATCTGGAACATGGTAATGGACCCCCTCCTTTTTGAGCTGGATAACCATTGTAGGTTTTCGGCGTTTGCGGATGGCCTACTTATATTGGTTGAAGGTAATGCCAGGAGTCAGGTTGAGCGGGACGGTACTGCCATGATGGACATTGTGCTTAACTGGGGCAGCAGAGTTGGCGTTCAAGTCAATTTGAATAAGACTGTGACAATGCTCCTTAAAGGGGCGTTGTCTGGAAATAGGCATCCGATTGTCAGGTTGGGAGATAGGTCCCTTTCATATGCCACTCGTGTGAGGTATCTAGGAGTAGTGGTCGGGGAGAGGATGAATTTCCTTCCCCACATTGATTATGTTAAGGACAGGCTGGTGCCCTTAGTTGGCCAGGTGCAACGGATAATGAGGTGTGATTGGGGCCTGAAGAAAAGAGCAGTTAGGAAGCTGTACGCCGGTCTTTTCCTGTCCTGTGCTGCCTATGGATCATCGGCCTGGGGTGAGGTAGTTAGGAGAGTGGCTGGTAAACGGAAGGTTTTATCCTGCCAGAGGATTTTACTTCTTGGGTGTTTGCGAGTCTGCAGGACAGTCTCCACGGATGCCCTTCAGGTCTTAATGGGGGCAACCCCTTTGGATTTGGAGGTGCTCCGTAGGAGTACGTTGTTTCATGCCAGTCGAGGTGTGATTGTTCCCCGGGATGAATGGGTTGTTCCTGGCATGGAACTAATGCCAAGAAGTGACTTGAGGAGTCATTTGGATGAGGCGATCTTGAGCAGATGGCAGGATCGGTGGGATGCCTCCACTTGTGGTCGTATCACCCACAGGTTCGTGCCGAGCGTTGACTTTGCGATCCTAAATAGTTCGTTCGACTTCAGCATGGAACTTGGCTTTCTACTGACTGGGCATGGGTCGATTAATGACTTTCTCCATAGGAGGGCATTAAGTGCTACTCCTGAATGTTTTTGTGGGTATCCGAATGAGGATGTGGAGCACCTTTTGTGTGTGTGCCCACTTTATGCCGAATTTCGCGATTTGTCAAGTATGGGTGTCGATTTCGTGGACTGGGAATGGCACTTTGAAGGTTTGGTTACCTCCCCAGAGACGCTTGCTTGTGCGGAAGTTTTCGCGCGCCGACTGTTTTCGGTCAGGCGTGGGTTGAGTCGTGGAGTTGTTTCGCTGATGGGACGTTGAGTTGCGGACTTCGTCCAAGACTCAATGGCTGCTTTGTAGGGGGTTACCAGTCCCCGGGTTGCGCAGAACTGAAACTGGTAGTAGCCTTGGCTACGTAACCTGACCAGAGGTTTCTGGTACCACGGACACATGGATCCGGAGTCAGTCCCATGGCTCCCCATGTGTTATAAGACTTAGGTCTTGTTGGGGGCTCGGCTGGGCTAAGGCCTTACCTGGGTGCCGTTCACCGATTCCGAACGGAAGAGGTTGGGATGAGCCTCGACTCTTCACGGTGAGGAATGCATATCTACGTTGTATGCATTCGGACCGTTCCACCTGCGCAGTATTGCGCTAATTCATCCCACAGCCGCAGTCTTACTTACTGATAGGGTGACCAGTCCCTGCATCGTATGGGATGCTACTGGTAGTAGTTTTGTCTACGAGGTCTGACCAGAGGCCTTTTCTGGTACCACGGGAGTCAGGAGCCCCTGGAACGTGTTTCCAGCCTGACTGTTGGTGTGGCCCCTGTTGGGAGCTTCGTGGTGGCTGTGGTTTAAACCCAAATCGCGGGAAGAGTTCTTGAACTCGGTGTGGAGTTGCATTTATCAACCGGGTGCTATGACCCATAGATTAGCGGAGGTATTAAGATAGGCCTCAACCCCCTACCAAGAGGGAAGTTCATACCCATATGTGTGTCTTCAAATTGGTACCTGCGTGTTAGTGAATCCCTGTGGAGGATTACCACCCTCTAAGGGTTTTCATTAATGCAAAGGGGCGCTGGCCGTCGCATCGTAGCGTGCCCTCGTAGCGTTTATACGCCGTGGGTGAAGCCGTAAGGTATATACTCACGCTAAACAATGACTTAATGTCCCTATCTATCTATCTAGGAGATGGTAGATGACGAAGAGCAGGATAGTAGTGAAGAGAACGCTGCGAAGAGAGTGGATGCAATTCCGAGCCCTGAGAAGGCTGGTGCAAGTGGCACGAGATCGAGAGCGGGTGGTATTCTGCCCCCAGCTCCGTTGTTCTCCGATGGGAGTGCTGGTAGTGGTAGGTCATCTGCTAGACTTGCGAGGAATGCAAAGACTCTGGAGAAGAGTAAATCGGCGAGAGTACCGAATAAGACACCCGCAGCAGGTAAAGGGAATGCCGAGAGTGTTACCTCGGATAGTGAGGTAGCTATGGTGAGAGAAGGAAGGTCTCGGAATGTTAGACGCTCTGTAGGAGTGAGTATGAGTGCCGAGAGTGTGATATCCAAGATGAAAGTCATCACGGGTAGACTCATGTCTACTCTGATAGACATTTTCAATGTTGAGGGAGCATGCGTGAGAGAGGTCTCAGGGTTGTCCGGCGAGTATGAGGCGCTGTTGATGAGCGTGGTCTCGGAGAACGAGAGACTGAAAGGGCGTTTAGATGTGTTTACCACTAGAGGGAACATCTGCTCGGTGATGCCCCCAGTGAGTGCGGCTCCCGTGAACACTGGTTCGGTGCCAGTTGTGAGTGTGCCTGCGCCGATGCCCCCGCCTGTTGAGACATGGGCGATTAAAGTTAAGAGTACAAATAGTGCGGCAACTTCTAAACAAGTTGTAGAGAAGGTTGTTACGGAGGTTGGACCTCACCTTGGTGTGAGAGTGCATGAAGTTAGAGCTCTCCGTGGTGATGGTGGTGCGATTGTACGCACTCCCTCGCAGGCGGAGAGAGAGAGGATGGTGGCAAACGAGAAGTTCAAAGAGGCTGGATTAGAGGTGAGCGTGGAAGATAAACTGGGCCCTAGAGTAGTTGTCCATGGAGTGGAAGCGCAGTTCTCTCCTGACCAGTTCATGAGTGAGCTGTATGAGCTGAACTTCAAGGGCAAGTACACTAAGGAGCAGTTTTCCAGAAGCGTTAAAATAGTCAGCCGCCCATGGCAGGTCTCTGATGTTAGGCTAAATATTGTGCTGGAGGGCACCCAGAGAGCAGTGGACATTTTGTTAGCAGCCGGAAGGTGCTACATAAAATGGTTTAGCTTCCGAGTGAGGGAATATGAGGTAATACAGGCGTGCCATAGATGCCTTGGTTTCGACCATAGGTTCAAAGACTGTCGGGCTGCGCATGAGGTGTGTCGACGATGTGGTCAACCTGGCCACCAGGAAAGAAATTGTGTGAATCCGCTTAACTGTAGGAACTGCGAGTTCAAGGGTAAACCGTCTGGGCATCGCATGATGTCCCAAGCGTGTCCAATGTACTCGGCGATGGTAGCGAGGGTTAATGCTCGACATTAATGTCCGTCCGTATAATGCAATTGAATTGTCAGGGTAGTAGATCGTCCATGTATGATCTGGGTCAGTGTTTGTGTGAGTTAGACCGTGTTGTTGCTCTGCTTCAGGAGCCATATCTGACCCGTGATGGGGTTGTTGGTCTCCCGCTGGAGTTCAGAGTATTTGTGGATTTGCGTCGAAATGCAGCTATTGTTGTCCGGGGAATTGATGTTCAATGTTTGCTTGTTGACCAATCTGAATACGGTGTTTGTGTTAGATTGGAAGGGGAGTTTGGTGTGTTGTTTGTTATTAGTGTTTATTGTAAATTTGAGGAGCGTCTAGACCCTTATATAGTTTACTTGGAAGCACTGCTGCGAAAAATTGGAAACGAGTCCTTTCTGGTGGGTATGGACGCCAACGCTGCCTCCCCTATGTGGTACAGCAAGATGTCCAGGCATGCGCCCGGCTATCTCAGCTCCCACAGAGGGGAGCAGTTAAGTGAGTGGCTCCTTAACTGGAACATTCACGTGGTGAATACACCCTCCCAGGAGTACTCATTCCAAGGCCCGAATGGAGCGAGCGATATCGATGTGACGCTATCAAATGCAGTTGCTTTTAGGAGATTTGATTTTGCTTGGAGCATTAGACCGGACTTGGGAGTCAGCGATCACAACGTGATCCTGATAGAAGCTACGCCCAGGAACGTTATGCAGCCTCCGGTGCCCCTCCCTGTTAGGAAATGGCGCATAGGAAATGTTGACTGGGAATTTTATGAGAATCAGGTAAGAGAGGCTTTCTCTCAGATAGCGATGTCAGATTTTGAGCGGCTCACGGTCGATGGTAAGCTAGATCTTTTGGATGGGACTATTGCATCCATAAATGATAGAATATTCTCGGCAAGGTACTCGACTCCTCTCAGAGAGGTGAGGTGGTGGTCTAGGGAACTAGGAAATAAAAAGAGAGAGCTAAGGCGATTGAGGAAGCGCCTCCCGAGGGCAAGGCGAAGAGAATCCCCAGATATTTGGAGCATGGAGGAGAGATATCGAGTTTGTCTTCGATGTTACAAGTCCATGTTGAGGGAGGCAAAAGAAGTCCATTGGAGAAATTTTGTGAGAGAGAACAGTGACGATCCCTGGGGTAAGGTGTATCGCATTTGTCGTCGGAGAAATCAGACGCTGGAACTGTCCAGCCTTATAGTTGGTGGCGATCCATGTGTCACTTGGGAGGAATGCGCGGGTGTTCTTTTGAATACCTTCTTCCCTAGGGAGAGTGTTGGAGGTCCTTTGCCCATACTGCAGACTACTGGTGCACCGGCTTTGGAGCGGGATGAGCTGTTTGTGTCCATTTCGAGGCTTCGCTCAAGGAAATCTCCAGGAATAGACGGGTTGACTGGAGAGATGTGGAAACATATCTTCAAGGTCATCCCCGAGTTCCTGGAGAAAGTACTTGGCGATTGCATTCGGGTAGGATATTTCCCCGCGGCCTGGAAGATAGCGAGGGTGGTTCTCCTGAAGTCTCCCGATAGGATTAGGAGTGATCCAAAATCCTATAGGGGCATCAGTCTCCTACCAGTACTTGGTAAAGTATTGGAAAGGATAATGGTGTTACGACTTCAGGAGAGACTGCGAGGAAGGAGCTGTGAGTACCAATTCGGTTTTAAGGAGGGCAAAGGTACTGAGGATGCATGGCATCACGTAAAAGAGAAGGTCTTGCTCTCGCCTTGTAGATATGTGTTAGGGGTGTTTGTAGATTTTAGAGGTGCCTTTGACTACTTGAATTGGTCTTCTATACTTGAGAGGTTGCAGGAGGTCGGATGCAGAGAGCTTGAGCTGTGGAAGAGTTACTTCAGTGATCGGGTCGCAAAGATCTTTGGAAGGAATCATGTGGTTTCCACGCCAGTGGTGAGAGGGTGTCCTCAGGGCTCCATTGGAGGTCCAGTTATCTGGAACCTAGTAATGGACCCTTTGCTTTTTGAGCTGGACATGTCCTGTAATTTCTGTGCCTATGCTGATGACCTTTTGCTGTTAGTTGAGGGTAACTCCAGGAAGCAGCTTGAGACGGAGGCAGCTAGGTTGATGAGTGTCGTTGGACTCTGGGGTGACAGGGTAGGCGTTGGCTTGAACGAGGATAAGACAGTCTCCATGATGCTGAAGGGTTCCTTATCGTCTAGTAGACACCCGATTGTGAAGTATGGAAATAAATCGATTGCGTACGTCAATAAGGTCAAGTACCTAGGCATAACTGTAGGAGAAAGGATGAACTTTCTGCACCATATTGATGTCATCCGTGACAAGCTGATTACAGTAGTAGGACAGGTCAGAAGAGTCCTTAGGAGTGATTGGGGCCTCAAGACTAGGGCGATACGCAGCCTGTACAAGGGCCTGTTCTTGGCCTGTGCCACCTACGGGTCCTCGGTATGGGGAGACGTTGTAAAAAGGTCTTTTGGTATGAGGAAGGTCTTGTCATGCCAGAGGGTGGCATTACTAGCCTGTATGAGGGTGTGTAGGACGGTATCTACAGACGCTTTACAGGTCTTGATGGGGGCGACTCCTCTTGACCTTGAAGTACTAAGGCAAGGCGCGTACTATAGATTCCGGAAGGGAATCATCCAGACTCGGGATGAGTGGATTGTCCCCGGTATGGAAGGTATGACCAGGGAGGAGATGAAGTTGCACCTTGAGGAGTGTGTCAATGTGCGGTGGCAGGAGCGGTGGGTTTCTTCGCCAAATGGTAGGGTTACGTACCGCTTCTTGCCAGACGTTACATTCGTGGAATACCATCCATTTTTCGATTTTGGAATGGAGTTGGGTTACCTGCTCACTGGGCACGGTTCTCTCAATGAGTTTCTATATAGGAGGGCTTTGTCTCCCACCCCTGAGTGTCCATGTGCCTCGCCTTTTGAGGATGTGGAGCACTTATTGTGCATTTGTCCACTTTATGCAGACATAAGGGATCTAGCCAGTATGAGGATAGAGTTTTCTGAATGGCAATGGCATTTTGAGGGTCTCGTCTCCACTCCGGAGACATTAATATGCGCTGAGCGTTTTGCGCGCCGTTTGTTCACCGCTAGGCGATCTCTTTTGAGATGACGGTCCTCTTGACTTTGAGTCATGGACTTAGTCTGTGACTCATTGGAGATGTTGGGGTTACCAGTCCCCGTGCGGCGTGGAGCAGAAACTGGGAGTAGTTTTACTACGAAACCTGACCAGAGGTTTCTGGTACCACGGACATATGGTTGAGTCGATGACTCAATATATGTTAGAAGACTTAGGTCTTGTTGGGGGCTCGGTCGGGCTAATGCCTAAAATGGGTGCCGTTCACCGACTCCGAACGGTAGAGGTTGGGATGGGCCTCGTCTCCTTCCGGTGAGGGGTACACATCTACGCAATGTGTGCCCAAACCGTTCTCACCAGCGTTCTTACGCTGACCATCTCACGACCGCAGCCTTTTCACACATAAAGGGTTACCAGTCCCGGCATCGTATGGGATGTAAACTGGTAGTAGTTTCATCTACGAAGTCTGACCAGAGGCTTTTTCTGGTACCACGGGAGTCAGGAGCCCCTGGAACATGTTTCCAGCCTGACTGTTGGTGTGGCCCCTGTTGGGAGCTTCGTGGTGGCTTGGTTTATACCCAAATCGCGGGAAGAGTTCTTGAACTCGGTGTGGAGTTGCACTTATTCAACCGGGTGCTATGACCCATAGAATAGCAGAGGTTTTAGATAGGCCTCGACCCCAAACCAAGAGGGAAGCTTGTACCCATATGTATGACTTCGAATTGGTACCTGCGTAATTGTGATGTCCCTGTGGAGGATTACCACCCTCTAAGGGTATCGTCACAAATACAAAGGGGCGCTGGCCGTCGCATTGTAACGTGCTACTGTGGGCGCTTGTTCACCGTGAGTGAGGCCGAAAGGCATAGACTTACGTAAACAAACATTCGTGTCCCTATCTACTTTATTGAATCGTGGCCTTAAGTAACACGCATAGTGCCTTAAGGTGATTTGTGATTAATTTAATTTGCGGAAAAGTGATTTTGATAGTGGTTTCGTTAATCTGTTCGTGAACAGGTAATCAATTATTTATTTATTAATTAATTGAATTTATTTCGGTTAATTGATAGGTAAATTAATTGATTTTTGGATCTGGTGAGAAGTTATAATTGATTTTATTTGAATTGATTTGTGATTTTTGGATATTAGTTTTTCGATTGATAGCCTAATAAGAAATTCGTGCGTTTATTGCTCAATTAATTAAAATTGTTTAATTGATTGAGCGATAGATTAACAAATTTTTGATTAGTCGATCGATTAATAAACTGGTACCTGTTGATTTTGGCTTTGATTTGGTTTTTGATTTGGAATTTATTTTGATTTGGTTGTTTTTCGGTATTACAAGGCTTCCCTGCTGACTCGTCAGAGTCGTAAGTCAAATTGTCTTGTATAGGAGTTGTTGCTATTTTTTTAGCGGTAGTGTTTTCTGGTGACAAACAAGTGACTTTGGTTGGTTCTTATAGTGTAGTTTGCAACGCTTTTTGTTGCTACAAACTAGCGGTCGGTTTTTGTTTTTCAACTTGTTACGGTGCTTTCTCTCTGAGTGTCGATGACCAGAAGGAGGAAAGATCCCTCTGGTGAGACGACGGGTGCAGAGGAGGAGGACGACCTGGACATGGAGAGTGAGGAGGAGAACGCGGCAAAGAGGGTTGACGCGATGACCAGTCCAGAAAAGAGAGTTAAGAGTGGGACGTCGGGTTTGAGAAGTGCTGGTGGAATAGTTGATGGCCCTAGTAGTAGTAAGGCCAGAGTAGGTCCTCCGTTGCCGCTAGTGCCCTTATTCTCTGATGAGAGTGTTGGTGGCAGTGGTAAGAGTGGTAGTAAGGCGGCGAGTAAGAGCGCCAAGACTGCTGAATTGAGAGGCAAGGCGAGTAAGCCTGTAAGAGCTCCGCCTAAGGGAGCCGCCTCTAAGGTTGCTGAGAGTGCAACTTCGGATAGTGAAGTTGCAGAGAGGGCTGCTAGGCAGATGCGTACGCCTAGGCGCGTTGTGGCTGCTGGTGGAACAGCTGAGAGCCTTATAGCGAAAACGAAGGTAATTACGGGGAGAATGTTGACCACTCTCATAGATGTCTATGCAGTGGAAGGCTCTTTGGTGAGAGAGATGATGGGACTCTCAGGAGAGTATGAGTCGCTAGTTATGGGTTTGGTCTCTGAGAATGAGAGGTTGCGTGGTAGGCTTGATGTCTACTCAAGCAGAGGAATGCCTCAAACGGTGATGCCCCCAGTGAGAGCGGCTCCCGTGAGTGCTGTTCCAGCGAGAGTAGAGATGGTTCCAGCGACGCCAGCGCCGGCTAAGCCTGACCCAGTAGTAGAGACTTGGGCGTGCAAAGTTAAGAGCACGGTTGCAACGGAGACTGCGAAACAGGTGGCAGAGAAGGTTATGAGAGAGGTAGGCCCTCATTTGGATGCGAGAGTTTACGATGTGAGAGCATTACGAAGAGGAGACGTGGTTATCCGCGCTCCGTCTCATGCCGAGCGGGACAAGATCGTGAGAAACGACAAGTTCAGAGAGGCTGGCCTAGTCGTGAGCCCCGATGACAAACTCGGACCGAGAGTTGTTGTCCAAGGTGTTCACACACAACTCTCCCCTGATGAGTTCATGGAGGAGTTGTATGTGAAAAACCTTGGGGAGAAGCTCTCCAGGGAAGAGTTTGAAAAGGCGGTCAAGATTGTGAGTAAGCCATGGACAGTTTCACAGAATGGTCAGGTTACTGTAGTGTTGGAAGGCAGTGAGGCAGCTATGGAGCATATATTGCACCAAGGTAGATGTTATGTGAAGTGGTTTAGCTTCCGTGTCCGTCCATTTGAATTAGTACAGTCGTGTAGGAGATGTTTGGGCTTTGACCACATGGTCAAGGATTGCAGAATGACCCATGATGTATGTTACCAGTGTGGGCAACCAGGTCACATAGCTAGGGAATGTGTTTACCCAATTAATTGTAGGAATTGTGCGTTCAAGGGAAAGCCTTCTGGACATCGTATGTTGTCCCAAGCTTGTCCAGTGTATGTGTCGTTGGTCGCCCGTGCAAATGCTAGACACTAATGTCCGTCCGTTTAATGCAACTAAATTGTCAGAGGAGCAGGTCGTCTATGTACGATCTGGGCCAGTGTGTATGTGAATTAGATTGTTGTGTTGCACTCATACAGGAGCCGTATGTGGCCCAAAATGAGGTGAGGGGTCTCCCCCTGGAGTTTCGTGTTTATTGTGATTTACGTTTAAATGCTGCCATAGTTGTTAGGAACAACAATGTTGATGTGGTTGTTGTTGATCAATCTGACCATGGTGTATGTGTGAGACTCGAGGGTAGTTTTGGTGTACTGTTTGTTGTGAGCGTTTATTGTAAATTTGAGGAGCTTCTTGATCCATACTTGGCCTATCTAGAGAGAATTGTTGAGCTTGTTGAGGGTGAGCCGCTCTTGGTAGGTATGGATGCCAATGCTGCCTCCCCGATGTGGCACAGCAAGATGTCCAGGCATGCGTCTGGTTATCTTAGCTCCCACAGAGGTGAACAGCTTAGTGAATGGCTCTTTAATAGGAGCCTTCACGTGGCAAATGTACCGACCATTGAGTACACCTTCCAAGGTCCAAATGGAGCTAGCGACATTGACGTCACTTTGGTGAACGATGTAGCGCTAAGAAGATATGGTTTCGAGTGGAGCGTTAGGCCTGAACTTGGAATTAGTGACCACAATCTCATTGTCATTGACGCTGAGACTGTTGAGGGACGGAGAGCGCAACCAACGCTGCAAAAGCGATGGTCCACGAGAAATGTTGATTGGGCCTCCTATGAGGAGGAGATTCGTGAGGCGTTTCGCCCGTATCCCCTGACGCGTTTCGCAGCTTTGACAGTGGATGGTAGGATTGGTCTTCTTAATCAGTTAGTTACTGACGTCAACGATAGGATGTTTCGAGTAAGCCGTTCCCCTCCTCTCCGTGAGTTGAGGTGGTGGACCAGGGACCTCCAGGAAAAGAGAGTCATTCTGAGACGCTTACGTAGGCGCCTGCAAAGGTCGCGACGTAGACAGCTGCCTGATAGAGAGGAGCTTGAGGTCTCGTACAGAAGATGCTCTAGGGAGTATAAGTTGATGTTGAGGGAGACCAAGGAACGCCATTGGAGGGAGTTTGTCACCGAGAATAACGCTGATCCCTGGGGTCAAGTTTACAAGATTTGTCGTACGAAGAGAAACGTTGCCGATTTGACAGCTCTGAGGGTAGGCGGTGAAACGCTTACCACTTGGACAGGCTGTGCAACAGCTCTGATGAAGTCTTTTTTCCCGAGGGCAGGTGAGGAGCTTTTTATGCCGTTTGAGCGTGCTCCTAGTCCCCCGGCTTTTGAGCGGGGTGATTTGGACCTGTCCATGGCAAGGATTCGGTCAAGGAAGTCTCCTGGTATGGACGGAATAACTGGGGAGATGTGGAAACACATCTACCATGTAATCCCTGAAGTGCTGGAAGACTTGTTTGCTGAGTGTTTTCGCCAGGGATATTTCCCCTCAGTTTGGAAGGCAGCTAGAGTTGTGGTCTTATTGAAGTCTCCAGATAAGGTCAGGAGTGATCCTCGGTCGTATCGGGGCATTAGCCTCCTTCCAGTTCTTGGAAAAGTTCTGGAGAGAGTGCTAGTGTTCAGGCTTCAAGAAAGGCTGCTTGATAGAATGTGCCGCTACCAGTTTGGTTTTAAAGAAGGTAGCTCAACTGAGGATGCGTGGCTCCATGTTAGAAGCAAAGTTGATACTTCGGAATGCAAGTATGTGTTGGGCATTTTCGTTGATTTTCGTGGGGCGTTTGACCATTTAGGGTGGTCCAGTATTGTGGAGCGTCTGAGGGAGATAGGTTGTCAGGAGTTATCTTTGTGGGAAAGTTACTTTAGTGATCGTTCTGCCACTGTTATGAATGGTACGAACTCAGTCACGGTCCAGGTCGAAAGAGGGTGTCCACAAGGTTCCATTGGAGGTCCAATCCTTTGGAATCTGATGATGGACCCGTTGCTGTATCAGCTAGATGGATCATGTAATTTTTGTGCATTTGCCGATGACTTGCTCTTGCGGCCAATTCCAGATTGCAGCTAGAGAGAGAGGGCTCCGCAATGATGAGAGTTGGAGTGGGAGTGTGGGCGTCAGTATAAATTTCGACAAGACAGTGATGATGATGCTTAAAGGCACCTTGTCTTCCAGCAGGCACCCGATAGTTAGGATTGATGATCGAGCTCTGTCGTATGCCCGCAAGGTGAAATATTTGGGCATTGTAGTGGGCGAGCGGATGAATTTCTTGCCGCACATAGATTATGTGCGAGACAAGTTAGTTACAAGTTACTCGATGTGATTGGGGTCTGAGTAGGAAGGCAATTCGTCAGTTGTACAAGGGCCTATTTTTGTCCTGCGTCGCCTACGGTTCGTCCGTGTGGTGTGATGTTGTCAGGGGAGCATTTGGTAAGCGTAAGATCTTATCCTGTCAGAGAGTGGCTATACTGGCGTGTATTAGAGTGTGCCGCACCGTGTCTACTGATGCGTTGCAGGTCCTAATGGGGGCGACTCCATTGGATCTTGAAGTTTTGAGGAGAGGTTTAGCCTTTCGGGCAAGTAGAGGTGTCGCTTTACCCAGTGATGAGTGGGTGGTCCCGGGTATGGAACTCATGCCTAGGACGGAGTTGTTGTCACATTTGTTGCGTTGCACGTTACTGAAATGGCAGGAGAGGTGGGATTCTTCTACTTGTGGAAGAGTTACTTACCGTTTTCTGCCGGATGTGACGTTTGCAGAATCGTTCAGTTTCTTTGACTTCAGTATGAAATTAGGGTTCCTACTCACGGGACACGGTTCCTTGAATGATTTTCTGTTTAGGCGTGCATTAAGTCCCACATCATTTTGTTGCTGTGGAGCTCCATGTGAGGATGTTGAGCATGTACTTTGCGACTGCCAGTTGTACAGTGCTTTCAGGAATCTCCCAGGTATGGGTGTTCTGTTTGATGGCCTTGAGTGGCGTTTTGAGGGCCTAGTTTCAGCTCCTGAAACTCTGGCTTGTGCTGAAGATTTTGCTCACCGAGTGTTCGCAGTTCGACGAACACTTATGAACAGGTGATTGATGTGATGTCTTTGGGTGACCAGTCCCGGTGCTGCGTAGAGCCAAAACTGGGAGTAGCTTCGGCTACGGGACCTGACCAGAGGTTTCTGGTACCACGGGCACATGGATGTGAGTCTTGACTCCCCATGTGTTATAGACTTAGGTCTTGTTGGGGGCTCGGCCGGGCTAAGCTTATATTGGGTGCCGTTCACCGACTCCGAACGGAAGAGGTCGGGATGGACCTCGTCTCCTCACGGTGAGGGATGCATATCTGCGCTGTCTGCATCTGACCGTTCCAACTGCGTGATTACGCTAACCATCCCACGGCCGCAGCTTAAAACTTACATAGACGGTGACCAGTCCAGCATCGTATGGGGTGCAACTGGTAGTAGATTTATTCTACGAAGCCTGACCAGAGGCTTTATTCTGGTACCACGGGAGTCAGGAGCCCCTGGAACTTGTTTTCCAGCCTGACTGTTGGTGTGGCCCCTGTTGGGAGCTTCTTGGTGGCTGTGGTTTAAACCCAAATCGCGGGGAGAGTTTTTATACTCGGTGTGGAGTTGCACTTCATAAACCGGGTGCTATGACCCTTAGAATAGCAGAGGTATTAAATAGGCCTCGACCCCTTACCAAGAGGGAAGCGTATACCCATATGTATGCCTTCAAATTGGTACCGGCGTATTAGTAATGGTACCCCTGTGGAGGATTACCACCCTCTAAGGGCCTATTGTTCTAATACAAAGGGGCGCTGGCCGTCGCATTGTAACGTGCCCTTGTTGCGCTTGCGCACGTGAGTAAAGCTTTGTAGCAAGACTTACGTAAAACAAATACTTATGTCCCTATCTACTCACTTGCAGTTGAGCACTCAAAGCGAACGGACGTGGTTTTTATTTAGCGGAGAAATTTATTATTCGGATAAAAATTGTGAAAGTACTTTGTAGTGTATATTGAATCGTGCCTTTAAAGCAACACGCATAAGTGCCTTTGAAGGGATTCACCGAGCAATCATATTGTGCAAAAGTGATAGTGGAATTGATTAGTGGATATCGTTGATTCGTTCATAATTAATTTATTTACTGATTAATTAATTGATATTTCAATTAATTGGTCAATAAATTAAATTGATTAACTGGTGTGACTTTGGACTTCTATTGGCTTACGAGATTGGATACTGAACTGGTAAAAAATTAATAAATTGATTCGGAAATTAATTGAGGTGACTACTTAATTAATTAAGTTAATTAATTAGAATTAATTAATTATTTGATTAATTGAGCTATCAGCTTATTAATTTTCAGGCTGATAAATTGATTATCAATTTATTGGCGTGAATTAATTATTAATTGAATTGGCATTTGACTGGTATGTTTTTTGGATATTTCTTTTGATTTCTTATATTGATTAGACGATAAAAACAAGGCTGGTTGCAACTGACTAGCCTTGTTGTTGTTTTAAGAGGCTACCTGCGGACTCGTCAGAGTCATTAGTCAGTGTGCGCCTTGTGATTTTGTTGCTGCTTATTGCGGTATTTTCTGTGTTTACGAAAATAGGAAATTTTGTTTAGCCACTATAGTGTGGTTTGCAACGCTATTTGTTGCTACAAGTTAGCGGTAGCAAATTTTCTTTTTGAGTGTTTACGGTACCGTCTGTGTTGATGACCAGAAGGAGAAAAGATCCCTCTGGTGAGACAACGTGT
Source organism: Eudasyphora cyanicolor (assembly GCA_963930755.1). NCBI lineage: Eukaryota > Metazoa > Arthropoda > Insecta > Diptera > Muscidae > Eudasyphora > Eudasyphora cyanicolor. The sequence continues at coordinate 84,338,895 of OZ005737.1, forward strand.
GCAGAGGAGGACGACGACCTCGATATGGAGAGTGACGAGGAAGAGAACGCAGCAAAGAGAGTCGATGATATGACTAGCCCGGAGAAGTTGATTAGGAGTACATCTGCTAAATTGAGGAGTACGGTGACTGATGGTCCTAGTACCAGTAGGGCGAGAGGAGGTCCCCCTCTGCCACTGGTACCATTATTCTCTGACGAGAGTGTTGGTGGTAGTGGTAAGGGAGACGGTAGGCCGTTGAGCAAGAGTGTTAAAGGTACAGAGACGAGAGGCAAGGCAAGTAGGCCTGGAAGAGCTCCGGCTAAGGGAGCCGCCTCGAAAGTACCCGAGAGCGTAACATCAGATAGCGAGCTGACAGAGACGAGGGAGAGAGTAGGTAGGCAGTCGCGTACGCCGAGACGTACGGTCGCTGCAGGTGGCACTGCTGAGAGTAGTATTGCTAAAGTAAAGATTATTACTGGCAGAGTTATGACAACGCTCATCGACGTGTTCAGTGTTGAAGGCTCTCTTGTGAAGGAGATGATGAATTTGGCCGGAGAGTATGAGGCATTATTGATGGGCTTAGTCTCTGAGAATGAGCGTCTTAGAGGTAGGCTGGATGTCTACTCCACCAGGGGAACGCCTCAAACGGTGATGCCCCCAGTGAGCGTGGCTCCCGTGAGAGCAGTTCCCGCAGGAGTAGCTCCAGTACCAATAGTGTCGGCGCCGGCTCTCGCTGAACCGGTAATTGAGACGTGGGCGTGTAAAGTCAAAAGTACCAATGGTAGTGCTACAGGCAAACAGGTGGCAGAGCGATCATACGTACACCCTCTCAGGCTGAGCGCGAGAGGATCGCAAATAATGCGAAGTTCGGAGAGGCGGGATTGGAAGTAAGCGTAGATGATAAGCTTGGACCAAGAGTGGTTGTCCAGGGAGTTGACACACAGCTCTCTCCTGACGAGTTCATGGGAGAGCTGTATGACAAGAACCTTAAGGGCAAGCTCTCAAGGGAAGAGTTTATAAAGAGAGTAAAGATAGTGAGCAAGCCATGGACAGTGACTCCTGATGGTCAGGTCACTGTGATACTAGAAGGTTGTGTGGCAGCTATGGAGCAGCTTTTGCAGCAGGGTAGATGCTACATAAAGTGGTTTAGTTTCCGAGTCCGTCCGTTTGATCTGGTCATGGCGTGTAGGAGATGTTTTGGGCTTGACCACATGGTTAGAGATTGCCGGATGACCCAGAGTATTTGTTTTCATTGTGGCCAGCCTGGTCATAATGGAAGAGATTGTGTGTACCCGTTAAATTGTAGAAATTGTGCGTTTAAGGGTAGGCCCTCGGGGCACCGCATGTTGTCCCAGGCTTGCCCTTTGTATGTGTCGTTGGTTGCTCGTGCAAATGCTAGACATTAATGTCCGTCCGTGTCCTGCAATTAAATTGCCAAGGAAGCAGATCGGTAATGTATGATCTTGCCCAGTGTCTTTGTGAGTCTGATTGTGTTGTTGCTCTAGTGCAGGAGCCGTATGTGGCCTTGAATGAAGTTAGGGGTCTCCCGCTAGACTTTCGTGTAGTTAGTGATCTGTGTAGTAATGCTGCCATTGTTGTAAGAGACTGTGGCATCAATTTAGTTGTTGTTGACCAGTCGGAACACGGTGTTTGTGTCAGACTGGAAGGTGTCTTTGGTGTTGTATTTGTAGTCAGTGTTTATTGTAAGTTTGAGGAATTACTTGATCCGTACCTGCTCTATATGGAGCGAATCGTGGAGCTGGTTGGTAGGGAGCCGCTCCTTGTTGGTATGGACGCCAATGCTGCTTCTCCAATGTGGTATAGCAAGATGTCCAGGCATGCACCTGGCTATCTTAGCTTCCACAGAGGAGAGCAGTTGAGTGAATGGCTCTTAAATTGGAACCTTCACGTGGTTAACATACCAACAACTGAGTACTCCTTCCAGGGGCCGAACGGTTCCAGCGATATTGACGTTACCCTGGTCAATGATGAGGCGGCTAGGAGTTTCAGTTTTGAATGGAGCATTAGGCCTGACCTATGCGTCAGTGACCATAATGCAATAGTTATTGTTATTAGTCCTGTTGTTAGGAACGTCTCGCAGCCGGTAAATCATAGGAGCTGGTCGACCTGGCAAGTTGACTGGGCATATTACGAGGATGTGTTAAGGGAAGCGTTTATGCCATTTCCATTGGAGCATTTTGCCCAGCTCCAGGTAGATGAGAGAATCTACCTGCTAAACAGGATAGTAACGGAGGTAAATGATAGGGTCCTGCGTATACGCCGTCATAGAACGCTCCACAGATTGAGGTGGTGGACTGAGGAGCTTCAGAGGAAGCGAGTTGCCTTACGCCGGTTAAGGAAGCGCCTGCAGCGATCACGCAGCAGGCAGTCAGAGGATAGGGCTATGCTGGAGTTAGATTATAGACAATCCCTAAGGGAATATAAGGACTTGCTCAAGGAGGCCAAGGAGCGCCAGTGGAGGGACTTTGTCTCAAGAAATAATAGTGACCCTTGGGGTCCAGTTTATAGAATTTGTAGGAGGGGTAGGCGGAGGATTGATCTCGCTGCGTTGAGAGTGGGAGATGTAATGCTTACGTCTTGGACTGATTGTGTGTCTGCGTTGATGGATACGTTCTTTCCAAGGTCAGGTGTAGAGCCGGTGTCGTCTCCGGAGTATGCTTCCAATGCTCCACCCTTAGAGCGGGGTGAGCTAGTTTTATCAATGGCTAAGCTGCGAGCAAAGAAGTCCCCTGGTATGGATGGTTTGACTGGGGAAATGTGGAAGCATGTTTTCCGGGTCATACCAGACATACTAGAGGACCTCTTTGCTGAGTGTGTTCCTCTAGGATATTTTCCATCCGAATGGAAATTCGCTAAGGTTGTCGTCCTGTTAAAGTCCCCGGACAAGATTAGGAGCGATCCCACATCATATCGCGGCATCAGCCTCCTTCCCGTTCTTGGGAAGGTGCTGGAGAGGATAATGGTGAATAGGCTAAGGGAGCGTTTATTGCATAGGTCGTGCCGATACCAGTTCGGATTCAAGGAGGGGAAGTCCACGGAGGATGCATGGCTCCACATTAAAGATAGGGTTGAGTGTTCGTCTAGCAAGTATATCCTAGGTGTCTTCGTGGACTTCAGAGGTGCCTTTGACCACCTCCAGTGGACTAGCATCCTGGAGAGGTTGGAAGAAGTTGGTTGCGAAGAGTTAGCTTTGTGGCAAAGCTATTTTAGGAGCCGGGTAGCTACGGCCGTAGGTTTGAATGACTCGGTCTCCTCAGGGCTCCATTGGAGGACCAATCCTCTGGAACATAATGATGGACCCGTTACTGCATGAGTTAGATCAATTTTGCAATTTTGCGGCTTTTGCTGACGACCTACTCCTGTTGGTCGAGGCAGACTCTAGGCTGCGCCTTGAGAGTGATGGCTCCGAGATGATGCGGAGAGTCAAAAATTGGGGAGATAGCGTAGGTGTTGAGATAAATTTCCATAAGACGTATGTGATGTTGTTACAGGGGCGTCTTTCTCCAAATAGGCATCCTATCATCAGGATTGGTGACCACTCGCTGTCGTACGTGGATAAAGTCCGGTACTTAGGGATCATGTTGGGTGAGCGGCTAAATTTCCTGCCGCATTTAGAGTATTTGCGTGAGAAATTGATCACGGTTACTGGCCAAGTCCGAAGGGTTATAAGGTGCGACTGGGGTTTGTGCAGGAAGGCAGTCCAACGGATGTATAAGGGACTATTTTTGGCCTGTGCCACCTACGGGGCTTCCGTTTGGTGCGACACGGTGAAGAGAGTGGTGGGTAGGAAGAAAGCTTTATCCTGCCAGCGGATTATGTTGCTGGCGTGTTTGAATGTTTGCCGCACAGTCTCTACGGATGCGCTCCAGGTCCTGATGGGGGCAACACCGTTAGACCTAGAGGTCATAGGTAGAGGGTACTTGCACCGTGTTAGGAGAGGGGTGTCTTTACCCCAGGATGAGTGGGCAGTACCAAGTGTAGTGGGTATGTCCTCCTCGGAGTTGGCAGCCCATTTTACTCGGTGTATTAACTTAATGTGGCAGGATAGGTGGGACTCTTCCCTAAATGGTAGGGACACCTACCGTTTCTTGCCGGACGTCCTGTTTGTTTCGTCAAATGTCCACTTTGTTTTTAGTTTGGAACTTGGCTTTTTGCTAACTGGTCACGGCTCATTAAATGAGTACCTGTATAGGCGGGCCTTAAGCCCAACACCGTCCTGTTTTTTGTGGCGCTCCTAGCGAGGATGTGGTGCATGTGCTCTGTCATTGCGAGCTATATGCTGATCATAGAGATCTCACTAGTATGGGCATCTCACTTGTTGGTCATGAGTGGAATTTCCAGGGATTGCCATCTTCCCCTGAGACTTTAGCGCGCGCCGAGGAATACGCTCATCGAATATTCGGTGTTAGACGTACTCTGATGGCCAGGTAATATGTGATGTCTTACGTGTGTCGTCTTGGGTCACCAGTCCCGGTGCTGCGTAGAGCCAAAACTGGAAGTAGCTTCGGCTACGGGACCTTACCAGAGGTTTCTGGTACCACGGGCGCATGAGGTTGAGCCTTTGGCTCCCGAAGTGCCATAAGACCTAGGTCTTGTTGGGGGCTCGGCCGGGCTTCGGCCTATATATGGTTGCCGTTCGCCGATTCAGAACGGAAGAGGTTGAGATGGACCTCGTCTCCGCACAGTGAGGGTCACACGCCTACGCAGTGTGTGGCTAGACTGTTCCGCCTGCGTTTTCGCACAACCATCTCACGGCCGCAGCTTTGTAACCAGTGGGTGACCAGTCCCGGCATTGTATGGGATGCAACTGGTAGTAGTTTCATCTACGAAGTCTGACCAGAGGCCATATTCTGGTACCACGGGAGTCAGGAGCCCCTGGAACTTGTTCCAGCCTGGCTGTTTGGTGTGGCCCCTGTTGGGAGCTTCGTGGTGGCTGTGGTTTATACCCAAATCGCGGGAAGAGTTGCTTGAACTCGGTGTGGAGTTGCGCTTATTCAACCGGGTGCTATGACCCATAGAATAGCAGAGGTTTTAGATAGGCCTCGACCTCTTACCAAGAGGGATGTTCACACCCATATGTGTGTCATCAAATTGGTACCTGCGTCCTTGTGATGTCCCCGTGGAGGTCTACCACCCTCTAGGGTACGTCACTTGGACAAAGGGGCGCTGGCCGCCGCATTATAACGTGCTACTGCGAGTATTTGCTCGCCGTGGGTGAAACCGAGAGGTAAAGACTCACGTTAAGCAAATTTCTCTGTCCCTATCTACTATCTAGCGAAACCACAGCCAAGGGAACGGGCTTGGAATAATTAGCGGGGAAAGAAGACCCTGTTGAGCTTGACTCTAATCTGGCAGTGTAAGGAGACATAAGAGGTGTAGAATAAGTGGGAGATGTTGGTTCGCCTTCATCGACAATGAAATACCACTACTCTTATTGTTTCCTTACTTACTTGATTAAGTGGAACGTGTATCATTTCTTAGCCATTATACGGATATATTTATATATCTTATGGTATTGGGTTTTGATGCAAGCTTCTTGATCAAAGTACTAAGAGTTTGTTATATAATTGTAAACAAATCTCGATGAGATGATGGCATTTCGGTGTCATTGTCGTATTTGAAATTTGGTGTAACGCGTCGTACGTAACGCATGGAACGCGTCGTACGCAACGCATGTAACGCGTCGTATGTAATTCCTCCTCAGAATTGACAAACAGTGAGTGGCCTCACAAATTCGAAACAAGCAGTCGTCTGGCAATTGGAAAACAACGATTCGTCTAGCAATTGCAAAACAACGATTCGCTTTGAATAGTTGGTGGCTACTTTTTCAGTGACTTTTAAAGTGTGCGGTTGCGTTTTTTGAAAGTTGTTTGATTGAAGTGCTTTTCGAGTGTTTTTGGATAACTTTGTCAGAGACTTTAAAGTGTGCGCGTGTGCTTTTTTTAAAGTAAATTGATTTGAGTGATTTTCGAGGCGATATTGTGTTGCAGTTCTTGCGGTTACCGTGTTGGTACCTATAGATTTGGTGAGTCAAGATATTTTGTATCGGACTGATTTTTGGCTGTTTGTTGGACTTTGGATTTGTACCTGGACTAGTGCTTTAGACTTTTTTGTGTGGATACTGTTATGATGGAGGGTGGAATGCCACCGCCGGTTGATGTGGAGAAGAGGGTGTTGTCTCCTTCGAAGAAGTCGAAGAAGAAGCGGGTCCGTGATCGTCGGGCCAAGGAGAAGGGCCGGAAGGCTGAAGGAGCGATGACGGAGGGCACGGTGACTGATGAGATGGGTGGTGCGGATGAAGGAGGCATCTCGTCGGACAGTGAGGTGTGCCGTGTGGAGAAGGGGAGGATGAGCTGAGCTCGGAGAGGAGATGAGGAGGGTGCGTGCCTCCTTGGCTCTGATACAGGAGCCTTATGCGTTAGACGGGATTGTGATAGGTTTGCCGGGGGGTATGCGAGTTTTCACGGACGTTGGAGTTAACTCTGCAATAGTGGTTGACGGGGATGACATCGACTGTACACTAGTGGCGGGTAGCCAGCTGGGGGTTTGTTGTTCTGTGGAAGGTAGGTTTGGGAGGATGCTGCTGGCTAGCATCTATTGTAGGTACGCGATGCCTTTAGAGCCCTATCTTAGGTATATGGATTCGGTGCTACTACTCGCGGGTAGCATTCCAGTAATCCTCGGGATGGATGCAAATGCGTCCTCTCGCATGTGGTTCTCTAAGATGCCTGGACGACGTTCGTCTGGTCATCGGAACCATATGCGAGGAGAGATGCTAACCGAGTGGATGATAACTAACGGCGTGTCGGCAATCAATGAGCCAAGCGAGCTGTATACCTTTGATGGGCCTAATGGTGTCAGTGACATCGACGTGACTGCTGCGAACGGGGCGGCTATGACTGAATACGGGTTTAGGTGGAGGGTGTGTGATGACTGGGGTGTGAGTGATCACCGACCCATCGTTATTGTGGTCTCTCACCGGGGACGGACTGTGGGGACAGAACGGTCGCGCAGGTGGCGTGATCGTGACGTGGACTGGCGTTACTATGCGGACTGTGTTAGGGAGGCGGTCCTGGGGACGCCTATTGAGGACTTTAGGGCACTGACTTTAGATGACCAGGTGAGCCGATTGGATGGATGTCTGTGCACGGTGAATGATGTGCAACTTGGTCGACGTCGCAAGACTAGATCGAGCAGAATCCGATGGTGGACCCAGGAGCTTGATGTGATGCGGAGGAATGTCCGACGACTCCGGAAAAGATTCCAGAGAGTTAGGAATTCTAATGTTGAGCTGATGACTTCTCGGAAAGCTGACTATCGTGCTGCCCTGAGGACGTACAAGGACATGCTGGTTAGGAGTAACGAAGGACAGCTTAGGAGTCTCGTACGCGACAATAGGGATGACCCGTGGGGGGTGGTTTATCGAGTTTGCCGGGGACGCGACAATCAGGGCGACATCGCGTATTTTTGTCTGGGTGAGGGGACGTTACGAACTTGGAGGGAAAGCGTGGATGTACTGTTGGGGGGTCTCTTTCCAAGGGGGGAGGCTGTCAATTTCTCACCTCCTCGAGAGGCGTTAGTTGATCCTCCCATCTTGGAAAGAGAGGAGATTTCGGACAGTGTCTATCGAGTGAGAAGTGGAAAATCACCAGGTATGGATGGTATTACTGGAGAGATGGTGAAAGCTATCTGGAAGAAGATTCCTGAATATCTGGAGTGTATCTATCGGAGATGCTTAGAGGATGGCGTTTTCCCGAAGACTTGGAAGTTGGCTCGTGTTGTTGTGCTGCTGAAGTCCCCCGATAAGGTTAGGAGTGATCCTCGATCTTATCGGGGCATCAGTCTTCTCTCGGTGCTTGCCAAAGTATTCGAGAGAATAATGGTGTCGCGACTGAAGTTGTGCATGGATGAGACTGCTTCTGAGCATCTTCAGTTTGGATTTAAGCCAGATAAGTGTACGGAGGATGCTTTGCTGCATGTCAGCCGTTGTGTGGGTGAGTCGACATCGAAGTATGTACTTGGCATTTTCGTTGACTTCCGGGGTGCATTTGATAATCATCTTTGGAACAGCGTGCTCGAAAGGCTTTGCCAGATTGGCTGCCGCGAGCTTAGGCTTTGGCGAAGTTATTTTGAGGATAGGAAAGTTTGTGGGGAGGGTGCCAGCGGCACAGTTTGGAAGGAGGTGACACGTGGCTGTCCCCAGGGTTCGATCTGCGGTCCATTCATTTGGAACCTTATGATGGATCCCTTGTTACAGTCGCTTGCCGCCTCTCACAAGCTGTGTGCATACGCTGATGACCTGCTCATCTTGATCGAAGGCCAGTCTCGTGCTGAGCTGGAGAGAAAAAATGCGGCGGCCATGCGTACTGTCGGTGAATGGAGTGCACGAGTTGGCGTCGAGGTGTCGGTGGAGAAGTCCTCGACAATGCTGCTTAAGGGCACACTGTCTGCGGGTCGTCCTCCAATCATTCGTTCTGGCGAGGATAGTATCAGGTATAGGAGTGTGGTGAAATACCTGGGTATTACCATGGGTGAGAGGATGAACTTCCTTCCTCATTTGGATGCCGTCAAAGCCAAGTTGTCCGAGATTGTGGGGAAAGTCAAATGCATGCTGAGAAGAGACTGGGGTCTGAGTCGGCGTGCTGTCCGTACCATGTATGATGGACTGTTTGTTGCTTGTGCAACATATGGTGCATCATTGTGGTATGAGACAGTCATGACAGCTCATGGGCTCCGTAAGGTCTTATCGTGTCAGAGGCTAGCGATGTTGGCATGTATGCCGGTGTGTCGAACGGTTTCCACAGACGCTTTGCAGGTATTGCTAGGTGCAACCCCGCTTGATCTGGAGGTGATACGTCGTGGTATTGCATTCCGTATCAAGAGAGGACTGCCGCTTCCTGGGATAGATTGGTTTTCTGCGGATCAGTTGGTGGCTGGGGACGATAGGAGGAACAGGGAGCTCTTGGATGAGTGTCTTGTGTCTAGGTGGCGGACTAGATGGACTGAAAGTGATAGGGGGCGGGTGACGTACGCATTTATTCCTGACGCGACATTTGTTAGGGAACGCCCGGACTTTGGCTTCGGTCTGAGTCTTGGGTTTGTACTGACTGGGCATGGTTCTCTGAATGCATTTTTGCACGAAAGGGGCCTGTCCGATAGCCCGGACTGTGGGTGTGGGAGGGGACCTGAGGACTGGAGGCATGTGTTGACGGAATGCCTGTACTACGATGATGTTAGGGATCTAGCTAGGATGGGAATCTTCCACTCCCAGGGGGTATGGGATTTCAGTAGGGCCTTAGCGCACGACCGGACATTAAGGGGGTTGGGCATTTTCGCTCGGATTGTTTTTAATAGGAGAAGACTGCGTGACTTGTAGCGGAGGTGAATCTATTGCATGAATGTCGAAGCATACCCTGTCTGGTAGGCTGTTGCTGTGATCGGCCGCGAAGTGCGGCACGGATCTATCCATCTGTACACGGTGTCTTTGCTGTTGCTCGTGCTCGTGTTGTCGCTGTTGCTGGTTTTGTTGCTGGTGCCTGTGCTGGTTGCTGTGTTGGTGTGTTGCGGTGTCGTGGCTCGCCGGCGTGTTGGCGTCGTTCACCCGTGAGGGTGTTCGTTGTTGGCGTGTTGGCGTCGTTCACCCGTGAGGGTGTTCGTTGTTGGCGTGTTGGTGTGTTGGCGTCGTTCACCCGTGAGGGTGTTCGTTGTTGGCGTATTGGCGTCGTTCACCTGTGAGGGTGTTCGTTTGTTGGCGTGTTGGCGTTGTTCACCCGTGAGGGTGTTCGTTGTTATGGTCACCAGTCCAGGACTTTTTGGGGTCCAACTGGTAGTAGCTTCTGCTACGAGGTCTGACCGGAGACTTTAATCTGGTACCACGGGAGCCGGTAGCCCCTGGAACTTCGGTTTCAGACCGGCTATGGTGTGGCCCTTCGGGAGCAACGTGGTGGCTGTGGTTTGGACCCAAATCGCGGGGAGAGCGAGAGCTCGATGTGGAGTTGCATTCTCAACCGGGTGCCATGACCCTTAGAATGGTAGGAGTTTTAGGTAGGCTTCGCCCTTAACCAAAGGGGATGACATGTCCAAAAACATGAAGTCGAATTGGTACCCATACATGGCAGTTTGTCATGTGCGGGGGCGTTGGTAGACGCATTGTATCCACCCGGTGTTGAGAGCACTGTGCGGTAAGGCCATTGCGGCGGGTACGCACTCAAAATACTCGATTCCTCTGTCCCTATCACTTGCAGTTGAGCACTCGAAGCGAACGGACGTGGTTTTTATTTAGCGGAAAAATTATTAATTCGGATAAAAATTGTGGAAGTGCTTTCAGAGTGTATATTGAATCGTGCCCTTGAAGTAACACGTAAAGTGCCTTTTAGGGGATTCGTTAATTAAATTAATTTGCAAAGTGTGTGATAGTGGGTGATATTAATTGCGTTAATCCTTGCGGAGTTGATTAATTATTTATTTATTAATTGAAGAAATTCGATTAATTAATAAACAATTAATTGAATCAGGACTGGTAAGACCTTGCAAACGTTTTTGGCTTTTGATTTTGATTTGATTTTGATTAGACTTTGATACTATATTGATTGATTGATTATCGATTAATTTAGGAATTGAGTCCGTTGCTCAATTAATTAAGCGTTTAATTAATTGGGCGACTGATTAAGTTGCTTGTTGATCGGTCAATTAATTATTATATTGGATTTTGGCGACCTGGATAGTGTTTTACGGTTAAATTGATTTGGAGTTACGTATTGATTAGGTTATTTTGATTGTTATTAGAAGTGTGGTAGGCGCAGTGCTGTCTCGGCAGAGTCGTAAGACACTTGTGCTTACTGGAAATTGTTGCTGCACAGTAGCGGGGCAAAAATTTTCTGGTGACAAACAAGAAATTGTTTTGTCCACTATAGTGTGGTCTGCAACGCAAATTGTTGCTATAAACTAGCGGGTGCGTTTTTGAAAAACATTCTGGTAACGGTGCCTTGATGACAAGGAGAAGAAAAGACCCCTTTGGGGAGACGACGGGAGCAGAAGAGGCGGACGATGATCTTGAAATGGATAGTGAGGAAGAGAATGCTCCTAAGAGAGTTGATGCGATGACCAGCCCGGAAAAATTGGTGCGGTCGTCTGCTTTGAGAAGTGCTGTTGCGTCTGGCGGAGGCGCGAGTACTAGTAGGGCGAGAACAGGTCCCCCCCTGCCGCTGGTGCCCTTGTTCTCGGACGAGAGTGTTGGCGGTGGCGGGAGAGTGAATGGTGGTAAGCCAGCAGGGAAAAATGCTAAGGTGCCTGAAACGAGAGGTAAGGTGAATAAGCCTTTAAGAGCTCCACCTAAGGGAGCCGCCTCTAAGGAGACTGAGAGTGTTACTTCGGATAGCGAAGTGGTTGAAGTGAGAGGCAGTAGGCAGTCGCGTACCCCGAGGCGTTCTGTAGCGGCTAGTGGTTCTGCTGAGAGCATAATATCCAAGATGAAAGTAGTTACTGGTAGAGTGATGACTACGCTCATTGATGGGTACAATGTTGAGGGCTCTCTCGTCAGAGAGATGATGGGGCTCTCGGGAGAATATGAGGCCTTACTGATGGGTTTAATATCAGAGAATGAGCGACTGAGAGGAAGATTGGATGTTTACTCCACCAGGGGAACGCCACACACGGTGATGCCCCCAGTGAGCGTGGCTCCCGTGAGCGCAATTCCTGGAGGAGTAACTTCAGGCCTCGGAGTGTCGGCGCCGGTTCTCCCTGAGCCCGTCACGGAGACCTGGGCGTGTAAGGTGAAGAGCACTGATGAGAGCATCTCTGGTAGGCAACTTGTTGAGAGGGTTGTGAGAGATATTGGGCCTCACTTGAATGTGAGAGTGCACGAAGTGAGAGCGTTACGGGCAGGAGGAGCCATTATTCGTACACCCTCTCAGGCAGAGAGGGAGAAAATAGCTAGGAATGAGAAATTTAAGGAAGCAGGCTTAGAGGTAAGCGTGGACGACAAACTCGGCCCGAGAGTGGTTGTTCAAGGGGTTGATACGCAGCTTACTCCTGATGAATTCATGAGTGAGCTGTATGATAAAAACCTCAAGAGCAAGCTCTCTAGGGAAGGGTTTGCCAAAAACGTTCGAATTGGTGTTGAGAGCACTGTGCGGTAAGGCCATTGCGGCGGGTACGCACTCGAAACACTCGATTCCTCTGTCCCTATCACTTGCAGTTGAGCACTCGAAGCGAACGGACGTGGTTTTTATTTAGCGGAAAAATTATTAATTCGGATAAAAATTGTGGAAGTGCTTTCAGAGTGTATATTGAATCGTGCCCTTGAAGTAACACGTACAGTGCCTTTTAGGGGATTCGTTAATTAAATTAATTTGCAAAGTGTGTGATAGTGGGTGATATTAATTGCGTTAATCCTTGCGGAGTTGATTAATTATTTATTTATTAATTGAAGAAATTCGATTAATTAATAAACAATTAATTGAATCAGGACTGGTAAGACCTTGCAAACGTTTTTGGCTTTTGATTTTTGATTTTGATTTGATTTTGATTAGACTTTGATACTATATTGATTGATTGATTATCGATTAATTTAGGAATTGAGTCCGTTGCGCAATTAATTAAGCGTTTAATTAATTGGGCGACTGATTAAGTTGCTTGTTGATCGGTCAATTAATTATTATATTGGATTTTGGCGACCTGGATAGTGTTTTACGGTTAAATTGATTTGGAGTTACGTATTGATTAGGTTATTTTGATTGTTATTAGAAGTGTGGTAGGCGCAGTGCTGTCTCGGCAGAGTCGTAAGACACTTGTGCTTACTGGAAATTGTTGCTGCACAGTAGCGGGGCAAAAATTTTCTGGTGACAAACAAGAAATTGTTTTGTCCACTATAGTGTGGTCTGCAACGCAAATTGTTGCTATAAACTAGCGGGTGCGTTTTTGAAAAACATTCTGGTAACGGTGCCTTGATGACAAGGAGAAGAAAAGACCCCTCTGGGGAGACGACGGGAGCAGAAGAGGCGGACGATGATCTTGAAATGGATAGTGAGGAAGAGAATGCTCCTAAGAGAGTTGATGCGATGACCAGCCCGGAAAAATTGGTGCGGTCGTCTGCTTTGAGAAGTGCTGTTGCGTCTGGCGGAGGCGCGAGTACTAGTAGGGCGAGAACAGGTCCCCCCCTGCCGCTGGTGCCCTTGTTCTCGGACGAGAGTGTTGGCGGTGGCGGGAGAGTGAATGGTGGTAAGCCAGCAGGGAAAAATGCTAAGGTGCCTGAAACGAGAGGTAAGGTGAATAAGCCTTTAAGAGCTCCACCTAAGGGAGCCGCCTCTAAGGAGACTGAGAGTGTTACTTCGGATAGCGAAGTGGTTGAAGTGAGAGGCAGTAGGCAGTCGCGTACCCCGAGGCGTTCTGTAGCGGCTAGTGGTTCTGCTGAGAGCATAATATCCAAGATGAAAGTAGTTACTGGTAGAGTGATGACTACGCTCATTGATGGGTACAATGTTGAGGGCTCTCTCGTCAGAGAGATGATGGGGCTCTCGGGAGAATATGAGGCCTTACTGATGGGTTTAATATCAGAGAATGAGCGACTGAGAGGAAGATTGGATGTTTACTCCACCAGGGGAACGCCACACACGGTGATGCCCCCAGTGAGCGTGGCTCCCGTGAGCGCAATTCCTGGAGGAGTAACTTCAGGCCTCGGAGTGTCGGCGCCGGTTCTCCCTGAGCCCGTCACGGAGACCTGGGCGTGTAAGGTGAAGAGCACTGATGAGAGCATCTCTGGTAGGCAACTTGTTGAGAGGGTTGTGAGAGATATTGGGCCTCACTTGAATGTGAGAGTGCACGAAGTGAGAGCGTTACGGGCAGGAGGAGCCATTATTCGTACACCTTCTCAGGCAGAGAGGGAGAAAATAGCTAGGAATGAGAAATTTAAGGAAGCAGGCTTAGAGGTAAGCGTGGACGACAAACTCGGCCCGAGAGTGGTTGTTCAAGGGGTTGATACGCAGCTTACTCCTGATGAATTCATGAGTGAGCTGTATGATAAAAACCTCAAGAGCAAGCTCTCTAGGGAAGGGTTTGCCAAAAACGTTCGAATTGTGAGCAAGCCCTGGACAGTTTCACAGGATGGTCATGTGACCATTGTGCTGGAAGGCTGTGCCGCTGCTATGGAGCATCTTCTTCAGCAAGGAAGGTGTTATGTTCGTTGGTTTAGTTTTAGAGTCCGTCCGTTTGAATTAGTCATGTCGTGTAGGAGATGCCTTGGTCTTGACCACATGGTGAAGGACTGCCGAATGACTCAGAGTGTGTGTATCCATTGTGGCCAGCCAGGTCACAACGCTAGAGATTGTGTGTATCCTTTAAACTGTCGTAATTGTGCTTTTAAGGGTAAACCCTCTGGGCATCGTATGTTGTTCCAGGCGTGTCCGTTGTATGTGTCGTTGATTGCTCGTGCTAATGCTAGACATTAAATGTCCGTCCGTTTTCTCCAATTGAACTGCCAAGGAAGCAGATCGGCCATGTATGATCTCGCTCAGTGTATTTGTGAATTGAATTGTGTTGTTGCGTTAATCCAGGAACCATATGTGGTCATGGATGGTGTGAGGGGTTTCCCGCTTGAGTTTCGTGTTATTTGTGATTTGCGTCGGAATGCGGCCATTATTGTTAGATGTAGTGGTGTTAATGTTGTTGTTGTGGATCAGTCTGACCATGGTGTGTGCGTTAGACTTGAGGGTGTCTTTGGTGTGTTGTTCGTTGTTAGTGTTTACTGTAAATTTGAAGAGCAAATTGATCCCTACTTGGAATATATTGAGCGAGTAGTTGAGCTTGTTGGTAGGGAACCGCTCCTGGTAGGAATGGACGCTAACGCTGCTTCCCCCATGTGGTACAGTAAGATGTCCAGGCATGCAGCCGGCTATCTTAGCTCCCACAGGGGGGAACAGCTGATTGAATGGCTCCTTAATCGGAACCTTCACGTGGCGAATATTCCTACCACGGAGTATTCCTTCCAAGGACCAAATGGTTGCAGTGACATTGATGTCACTCTTTTGAATGATGAAGCAGCCAGAAGTTTAAGCGTCAGGTGGGGTATAAGGTCTGACATTGGTATCAGTGACCACAATCCCATTCTTATGGAGATTACCATGAACGTTAGGAGAAGCTCTCAACAAGTGCTGCAGAGGAGTTGGTCAACCTGGCAGGTTGATTGGTCTTTTTATGAGGAGACAGTAAGGGAAGCGTTTAGGCCTTATCCGTTGGGGCACTTTGCCCGGTTACAAACGGATGAAAAGGTGTACCTTTTGAATAGGTTAGTGACTGAAGTAAATGATAGGGTGTTGCATATCCGTCGTAGTATGCCGCTACGAGGTTTAAGGTGGTGGAGTGGTGAACTCCAAAAGAAGCGAGTGGCAATCCGTAGGTTGCGTAGGCGTCTCCAGCGTTCACGCAGAAGACGTTCTGACGACAGGTCGGCTATAGAGGCTGTTTATAGACAGCAGTTAAGGGAGTACAAACTAATGCTCAGGGATGCGAAGGAGCGTCACTGGAGAGATTTTGTATCTTCTAATAGCGGTGACCCATGGGGTCAAGTTTACAGAA
>OZ005737.1:84359464-84369464 GCA_963930755.1 Eudasyphora cyanicolor
AAGGCGAATACGGCTGGATCTTCTGTGGCTGTGGCGTCCGTACGGAAGATGAAGGAGATGACCCAAAGGCTGATGGGCATAATCTTCGCCCAGGATGCATCTGCGGCTGTGATGAGCGAGGTGCTGGATGTCACCGTGGGCTATGAGACGTTGTTGATCGAGGTTCTCATGGAAAATGAACGTTGGAAGGGGCGTATGGAGGTTGGTGAGGAGGTGGTGGCTGCTGGGCGACCTGCTGCTGTTGCCGCTGTTCGTGCTGTTGCTGCTCCAGCTGTTGCTGCTCCGGCTGTTGCTGCTCCGGCTGTTGCTGCTGTCGTTCCGCCGGTTGTCCCGAATCCGGTGGAGACATGGTCTCTGGTGGTGCGGAAGCCGGGGTCAAGCGGAAAAGAGGTGGTGAAGCAGGTGGTGGAGGAGGTGGCACCAACTCTGGGCGTGAGAGTGCATGGCATTGTGCCGATGCGAGATGGTGGTGCCGTCATACGCACACCATCGGTGGCGGAGAGAACAAAGATGGCGGAGAACCCGAAGTTCGCGCAGGCGGGTCTGGAGGTGTCAGTTATGGATAAGCTGGGCCCACGGGTGATTGTGCGCAACGTAAAGGCGGTAATTGGCACGGAGGAGTTTATGTCGGAGCTATTTAGACTTAATTTCGAGGAGGTGATGGAATTCCCACAGTTCCAGAAAGGGGTTCGGCCGGTCTCGAAGGCTTGGGTGTGTGACCCGGTGGCTGAGATCAATGTGGTGCTGGAATGTACGCCAAGGATTGCGGAGCGCCTGTGTCAGAATGGTGCCTACGTACAGTGGTACAGATTTTATGTTGACCTGCAGGAGGAGGTTGCGACGTGCTACAAATGCTATGGGTTTGATCATAGACGAGGTCAGTGCCGTCAGAAGGAGGCCATATGCCGACGCTGTGGTTTGGGGGGACATTTAATGTCCTCGTGCCCCAACCCTGCGAGATGCCGTAACTGTGAGCAACGAGGGTACCAGGCGGACCATATGATGACGTCCCCCATTTGTCCGGTATACGCGACGTTGGCTGCGAGAGCACGGGCTAGACACTAGGATGGAACTCATAATCGTGCAATACAATTGCCAGCGGTCGAGAGCGGTGATGGCTGAGCTCGGAGAGGAGATGAGGAGGGTGCGTGCCTCCTTGGCTCTGATACAAGAGCCTTATGCGTTAGACGGGATTGTGATAGGTTTGCCGGGGGGTATGCGAGTTTTCACGGACGTTGGAGTTAACTCTGCAATAGTGGTTGACGGGGATGACATCGACTGTACACTAGTGGCGGGTAGCCAGCTGGGGGTTTGTTGTTCTGTGGAAGGTAGGTTTGGGAGGATGCTGCTGGCTAGCATCTATTGTAGGTACGCGATGCCTTTAGAACCCTATCTTAGGTATATGGATTCGGTGGTACTACTCGCGGGTAGCATTCCAGTAATCCTCGGGATGGATGCAAATGCGTCCTCTCGCATGTGGTTCTCTAAGATGCCTGGACGACGTTCGTCTGGTCATCGGAACCATATGCGAGGAGAGATGCTAACCGAGTGGATGATAACTAACGGCGTGTCGGCAATCAATGAGCCAAGCGAGCTGTATACCGTTGATGGGCCTAATGGTGTCAGTGACATCGACGTGACTGCTGCGAACGGGGCGGCTATGACTGAATACGGGTTTAGGTGGAGGGTGTGTGATGACTGGGGTGTGAGTGATCACCGACCCATCGTTATTGTGGTCTCTCACCGGGGACGGACTGTGGGGACAGAACGGTCGCGCAGGTGGCGTGATCGTGACGTGGACTGGCGTTACTATGCGGACTGTGTTAGGGAGGCGGTCCTGGGGACGCCTATTGAGGACTTTAGGGCACTGACTTTAGATGACCAGGTGAGCCGATTGGATGGATGTCTGTGCACGGTGAATGATGTGCAACTTGGTCGACGTCGCAAGACTAGATCGAGCAGAATCCGATGGTGGACCCAGGAGCTTGATGTGATGCGGAGGAATGTCCGACGACTCCGGAAAAGATTCCAGAGAGTTAGGAATTCTAATGTTGAGCTGATGACTTCTCGGAAAGCTGACTATCGTGCTGCCCTGAGGACGTACAAGGACATGCTGGTTAGGAGTAACGAAGGACAGCTTAGGAGTCTCGTACGCGACAATAGGGATGACCCGTGGGGGGTGGTTTATCGAGTTTGCCGAGGACGCGACAATCAGGGCGACATCGCGTATTTTAGTCTGGGTGAGGGGACGTTACGAACTTGGAGGGAAAGCGTGGATGTACTGTTGGGGGGTCTCTTTCCAAGGGGGGAGGCTGTCAATTTCTCACCTCCTCGAGAGGCGTTAGTTGATCCTCCCATCTTGGAAAGAGAGGAGATTTCGGACAGTGTCTATCGAGTGAGAAGTGGAAAATCACCAGGTATGGATGGTATTACTGGAGAGATGGTGAAATCTATCTGGAAGGTGATTCCTGAATATCTGGAGTGTATCTATCGGAGATGCTTAGAGGATGGCGTTTTCCCGAAGACTTGGAAGTTGGCTCGTGTTGTTGTGCTGCTGAAGTCCCCCGATAAGGTTAGGAGTGATCCTCGATCTTATCGGGGCATCAGTCTTCTCTCGGTGCTTGGCAAAGTATTCGAGAGAATAATGGTGTCGCGACTGAAGTTGTGCATGGATGAGACTGCTTCTGAACATCTTCAGTTTGGATTTAAGCCAGATAAGTGTACGGAGGATGCTTTGCTGCATGTCAGCCGTTGTGTGGGTGAGTCGACATCGAAGTATGTACTTGGCATTTTCGTTGACTTCCGGGGTGCATTTGATAATCTTCTTTGGAACAGCGTGCTCGAAAGGCTTTGCCAGATTGGCTGCCGCGAGCTTAGGCTTTGGCGAAGTTATTTTGAGGATAGGAAAGTTTGTGTGGAGGGTGCCAGCGGCACAGTTTGGAAGGAGGTGACACGTGGCTGTCCCCAGGGTTCGATCTGCGGTCCATTCATTTGGAACCTTATGATGGATCCCTTGTTACAGTCGCTTGCCGCCTCTCACAAGCTGTGTGCATACGCTGATGACCTGCTCATCTTGATCGAAGGCCAGTCTCGTGCTGAGCTGGAGAGAAAAAATGCGGCGGCCATGCGTACTGTCGGTGAATGGAGTGCACGAGTTGGCGTCGAGGTGTCGGTGGAGAAGTCCTCGACAATGCTGCTTAAGGGCACACTGTCTGCGGGTCGTCCTCCAATCATTCGTTCTGGCGAGGATAGTATCAGGTATAGGAGTGTGGTGAAATACCTGGGTATTACCATGGGTGAGAGGATGAACTTCCTTCCTCATTTGGATGCCGTCAAAGCCAAGTTGTCCGAGATTGTGGGGAAAGTCAAATGCATGCTGAGAAGAGACTGGGGTCTGAGTCGGCGTGCTGTCCGTACCATGTATGATGGACTGTTTGTTGCTTGTGCAACATATGGTGCATCATTGTGGTATGAGACAGTCATGACAGCTCATGGGCTCCGTAAGGTCTTATCGTGTCAGAGGCCAGCGATGTTGGCATGTATGCCGGTGTGTCGAACGGTTTCCACAGACGCTTTGCAGGTATTGCTAGGTGCAACCCCGCTTGATCTGGAGGTGATACGTCGTGGTATTGCATTCCGTATCAAGAGAGGACTGCCGCTTCCTGGGATAGATTGGTTTTCTGCGGATCAGTTGGTGGCTGGGGACGATAGGAGGAACAGGGAGCTCTTGGATGAGTGTCTTGTGTCTAGGTGGCGGACTAGATGGACTGAAAGTGATAGGGGGCGGGTGACGTACGCATTTATTCCTGACGCGACATTTGTTAGGGAACGCCCGGACTTTGGCTTCGGTCTGAGTCTTGGGTTTGTACTGACTGGGCATGGTTCTCTGAATGCATTTTTGCACGAAAGGGGCCTGTCCGATAGCCCGGACTGTGGGTGTGGGAGGGGACCTGAGGACTGGAGGCATGTGTTGACGGAATGCCTGTACTACGGTGATGTTAGGGATCTAGCTAGGATGGGAATCTTCCACTCCCAGGGGGTGTGGGATTTCAGTAGGGCCTTAGCGGACGACCGGACATTAAGGGGGTTGGGCGTTTTCGCTCGGATTGTTTTTAATAGGAGAAGACTGCGTGACTTGTAGCGGAGGTGAATCTATTGCATGAATGTCGAAGCATACCCTGTCTGGTAGGCTGTTGCTGTGATCAGCCGCGAAGTGCGGCACGGATCTATCCATCTGTACACGGTGTCTTTGCTGTTGCTCGTGCTCGTGTTGTCGCTGTTGCTGGTTTTGTTGCTGGTACCTGTGCTGGTTGCTGTGTTGGTGTGTTGCGGTGTCGTGGCTCGCCGGCGTGTTGGCGTCGTTCACCCGTGAGGGTGTTCGTTGTTGGCGTGTTGGCGTCGTTCACCCGTGAGGATGTTCGTTGTTGGCGTATTGGCGTCGTTCACCTGTGAGGGTGTTCGTTTGTTGGCGTTCTGGCGTGTTGGCGTTCTGGCGTGTTGGCGTGTTGGCGTTGTTCACCCGTGAGGGTGTTCGTTGTTATGGTCACCAGTCCAGGACTTTTTGGGGTCCAACTGGTAGTAGCTTCTGCTACGAGGTCTGACCGGAGACTTTAATCTGGTACCACGGGAGCCGGTAGCCCCTGGAACTTGGGTTTCAGACCGGCTATGGTGTGGCCCTTCGGGAGCAACGTGGTGGCTGTGGTTTGGACCCAAATCGCGGGGAGAGCGAGAGCTCGATGTGGAGTTGCATTCTCAACCGGGTGCCATGACCCTTAGAATGGTAGGAGTTTTAGGTAGGCTCCGCCCTTAACCAAAGGGGATGACATGTCCAAAAACATGAAGTCGAATTGGTACCCATACATGGCAGTTTGTCATGTGCGGGGGCGTTGGTAGACGCATTGTATCCACCCGGTGTTGAGGGCACTGTGCGGTAAGGCCATTGCGGCGGGTACGCACTCGAAACACTCGATTCCTCTGTCCCTCACTCAGCGGCGAACTCTTGAAGTGAACAGACGTGTGTTTCTCATCAGCGGAAAAATTTTTATACGGTTGTGAAATTGCACAGTGAAGTTCAGAGTGTTATATATTGAATATACCTTAAGGTGCATGATTAAGTGCCCTTTCGGAAATTCCGATTAAATTAATTGTCTGAAAGTGAGTGGATAGTTTAATTTAGTTAATCCATTTGTGTGAGATTGATCAATTATTCACCGATTAATTTAATTAATTGGTAGTTAATTGATTAATATTTGGCCTGGCAGTGAAATTGGACTTTGATTCGGATTCTGGAATTGTTTGATACTAAGATAAGTTGATTGTTGTGAACTGGATACGGACTTGGATTGTGATTGATTAAATTGGATTGGACCAGACCGATTAATTAAATTAATTTAATTAATTGGCTTGTTCATTGATTGGATAAATTGATAGATTACTTGTGATATAAAGTCATATAAAGTGTTATAAGGTCATATAAAGTTTATATAAAGTGATTGCTGAAGATCGTTTGCTATTGCTGAGCTTACGACTCATTGAGTCGTTATAGGCCAGCTAGCAATTTTGTTGCTGCAAACTAGCGGGTTGTTTTTTTAGTTGAAAAAATTGAAACTTCATCTGGTTGCCTTATAGTGTGCCTTGCAGTACGTGTTGTTGCTACAAAGTAGCGGGTCGTTTTTCGTTTGAAAAGCGAAATTACATCTGGTTGCCCTATAGAGTGCTTTGCTATACATATTGTTGCTACAAAGTAGCGGGCCCTTTTTGTGAAATTTTGTGACAAGTGTGTGTGAGTGGCTTATTGATGAGCACACGTAGGAAGCGTGGAGAGGCATTGGTAGACGAGGGTATGGAGGGAGAAGGTAGTAATGAGGTAGATACCGAAAATGCCCCCAAGAGAGTAGATGCCACAGAGAGTCCGGCGAAGGCGCAGAGCGCTTCGGGTAGTAGGCAGAACGTGGGCGCCTTACCTAAGGTGCCTCTCTTCTCCGATGGTAGCGAGAGCGGTGGAGGTAGGTCTGCCGCAGGTGGTAAAGGCAAGAGTAAAAGCAAGCAGACTAAGGCGCCGGCCAAGGTGCCTGTGAGAGAAACGGAGATTGAGGTATTAACTTCTGACAGCGAGGTGAATGAGGTTAGGACTCAGAGAGCTTCACGTATGTCGAGACGCTCGGGTGCGACCAATGTAAGAGCGGAGACTTTGATCGGTAAGATGAAGATGATAACCGGGAGGGTTATGTCCACTCTTATCGACATCTTTAGTGTTGAGGGAGCTCTCGTAAGGGAGATGGTTGGTTTCGTAGGAGAGTACGAAACGATGCTGATGTCATTGGTGGCAGAAAATGAGAGGCTTAAGGGGAGACTGGAGGCTAGTCCTCCCTTAGGTGGTGTCTCTTCGGTGATGCCCCCAGTGTGTGTGGCTCCCGTGAGCGCTGTCTCTGCCCCTGCGAGAGGTGAATCCGTGCTAGCCCCTCTCCCGGTGTTGCGTGCTCCGGTAGAGACGTGGGCTGCCAAAGTCAAGAGTACGGATACTGCGATGTCATCTAAGCAGGTGATAGAGAAAGTGGTAAAAGAGGTAGGTCCGCACTTAAACGCGAGAGTGTTTCAAGTAGGACAATTGAAGTGCGGAGGTGCTGTAATGAGAATGCCCTCTCGTGAGGAGAGAGAGAAGGTGGTCTCTAATGAAAAATTCAAGGAGGTGGGGCTAGAAGTATCTGCCGAGGACAAATTGGGACCTCGGGTGGTAGTGGAAGGAGTGGAGGCTCGCTTCTCTCCTGACGAGTTGATGAAGGAGATGTATGAAAAGAACTA
This sequence comes from Eudasyphora cyanicolor, assembly GCA_963930755.1. Classification (NCBI taxonomy): domain Eukaryota; kingdom Metazoa; phylum Arthropoda; class Insecta; order Diptera; family Muscidae; genus Eudasyphora; species Eudasyphora cyanicolor. The sequence goes on from OZ005737.1 coordinate 84,366,266, forward strand.
TCGATTGATTTACTCTGATGAAGATTTTGAGAAGAGTGTAAAGATAGTTAGCCGCCCCTGGGAGAAGGGAGAGGGGAAGTTAAATGTAATTCTCGAAGGTAGTGCTGAGGCCATGGAGGTTCTCCTAAAGCAGCGGAGATGCTACATCAGCTGGTTCGGTTTTCCAGTGAGAGAGTTCGAGCCAATTCTGTCATGTAGGAGGTGCTTAGGTGTTGGACACAGAGCGGGAGATTGTCGTTATTCTCAGAATGTGTGTCGCCAGTGTGGTCAGCCCGGCCACCTGGTTCGTGATTGTGCAAATCCAGTAAATTGTAGGGACTGCGCCTTTAAGGGCAGACCAGCTGGCCATAGAATGTTGTCCTATGCGTGTCCTCTGTATACTGCGATGGTTGCTCGTGTAAATGCTCGTCACTAAAATGTCCGTCCGAATACTACAACTTAATTGTCAAGGAAGCAGGTCTTCAATGTATGACCTGGGCCAGTGTATGTGTGAAACTGTTTGTGATGTTGGTCTCCTACAGGAACCCTATATTTCCATGGATGGAGTTAGTGGTCTCCCTATGGAATTTCGTCAGTTTGTTGATTTGCGTCGTAATGCGGCAATTGTTGTTAGAGGTGTTAATGTTGACTGTCTACGTGTTGATCATTCTGAGCTAGGTGTCTGTGTCAGGTTGGAAGGAGTTTTTGGTGTATTGTTTGTAGCAAGTGTTTACTGTAAGTTTGATGAGCATATTGAGCCTTATATTGATTATTTAGCCACTGTGGTGGACCTTGCTGGAAGAGAGCCTTTGCTTGTTGGCATGGACGTCAATGCTGTCTCACCGATGTGGCATAGCAAGATGAACAGGCATGTGCCTGGATATCTTAGCTTCCGCAGAGGTGAGCAGTTGAGTGAATGGCTCATAAGTAGGAGCATTCATGTGGTGAATTTGCCGGCGGTTGATTATACCTTCCATGGCCCTAATGGCTGTAGCGACATCGATGTCTCCATAGCGAATGGTCCCGCAATTGGGAATTTTGTTTTCAGTTGGGAGATTAGGCCGGACCTAGGCATTAGCGACCATAATATGGTGATTATTGAAGCTAGGAGAAGAGGTGGAATAGCTGCTCGGCCTGATCAATGTAGGAGTTGGTCCATTTATGGAGTTAACTGGGACGAATATGAGGGCGAAATCCGTGATAGGTTTTTATCAGTTCCCATTCAAGTATTTGAAAGCCTTGGAGTTGACTCCAAGGTGGAGCTCTTATGTGGTCTGGTATCCGAGGTCAACGACAGGGTGCTCACTGTCCGTCGGTCTACTCCTCGGAGAGAGGTTAGATGGTGGAGTGCTGAGCTCCAGGCAAGGAAGCTGGCTCTGAGAAGGATTAGGAGAAGGCTGCAGAAAGCTAGAAGAAGGGGATTACCTTCATTGTCAGATTTGGAGAGGACCTATAGACTGTCGCTAAGGGTATATAAACAGATGTTGAAGGAGGCCAAGGAACGGCATTGGCGGGCTTTCCTTGAGCGGAATAGTCATGACCCGTGGAGTGGAGTGTACAGGATCTGTAGGAAAGGGGATCAGTCCCTGGATCTCTCTGGATTAGTTGTTGAGGGGGAGCTCCTGACTGCATGGTCGGATTGCGCCTCGGTGCTTATGGAGACGCTTTTTCCTCGTGGGGGAAGTCCTGAGAGTGAAGATGATATGCCCAATGTCCCTGCTCTGGAGCGTGGAGAGCTGGACGTGGCAATGGCCAGAGTACGAAGTAGAAGGTCCCCGGGCATTGATGGGCTGACTGGTGAGATGTGGAGACACATCTACCAGGCTGTCCCCCAATACCTGGAGTGCCTTATGGCCCAGTGTCTTAGGCTTGCTTATTTCCCGGAGGCATGGAAGGTGGCAAGGGTGGTTGCCCTCTTGAAGTCGCCGGATAGGGTTAGGAGTGACCCTCGGTCTTATAGAGGCATCAGCCTCCTCCCAGTCCTGGGCAAGGTCCTGGAAAGGGTGCTGGTGCAGAGGCTACAAGAGAAGATGTATGGAAGATCATGCCGATTACAATTTGGTTTCAAGGAGGGGATGTCCACAGAGGATGCATGGCTCCATTTGAGGACTAGGGTTGATGGGTCTGGATCAAAGTATGTGCTTGGAATCTTCATTGATTTCAGAGGAGCTTTTGACCACTTGAGATGGTCGGCCATCATGGACAGGCTCCGGGAGGTAGGATGTGAGGAGCTGGGGATATGGCGCAGTTATTTTTGTAACCGTAAGGCGGTGATTCTTGGTAGGTCTAACTCGAAATCGGTTAGTGTTGTGAGAGGATGCCCACAGGGTTCTATAGCAGGACCTATAATATGGAATCTGGTAATGGATCCCCTGCTCTACGAGTTGGACACCCGCTGCAATTTATGCGCCTTTGCGGATGATCTTGTTGTTTTAGTTGAGGGTAACTCTAGAAGTTACTTGGAAGAGGAAGGAGCGTCCCTTATGGCCATTGTTAATGCTTGGGGAAACCGTGTTGGTGTGGAGATTAATCTGGACAAGACAGTGTCCATGCTGCTGAAAGGAGCTCTGTCAAGGAACAGGCATCCCATTGTGAGGATAAATGGTGTCTCCGTATCCTATGTAAGTAAGGTTAAATACCTAGGAGTAGTGGTGGCTGAAAGGCTGAATTTCCTCCCACATGTTGATTATGTCAGGGACAAGCTGATCGCAATAGTTGGCCAGGTGCATAGGGTGCTAAGGCATGAGTGGGGTCTGCAAAGAAATGCTATAAGGCAGCTGTATGATGGTTTGTTTTTGGCATGTGCGGCGTATGCATCGTCGGTATGGTGCGACTTGGCTAGGAGGGCAGTAGGCTCCAGAAAGGTCCAGTCTTGTCAGAGAATTATTCTGCTGGCATGCTTGAGGGTTTGCAGAACGGTGTCCACCGAGGCCCTTCAGGTATTGATGGGTGCTTCACCTCTAGATCTGGAGGTTATCAGGAGGGGTATCCTCTTTAGAGTAAGTAGAGGAGTTATCCTGCCACGGGATGATTGGGTAGTTCCTGGTATGGAAAGTATGCCTAGGGATGCTATGTTGGCTCACCTGGAGGAGTGTGTTGCCCTTAGGTGGCAAGAGAGATGGGATGCTTCCACAAATGGTCGTGTCACATATAGATTCATTCCGGAAGTTAGTTTTGCCAGGTCAAATAGTTTCTTCAGATTTAGCATGGAATTAGGATT
>OZ005737.1:84374464-84384464 GCA_963930755.1 Eudasyphora cyanicolor
TGAAATACCTGAACAAAATGGCTGGATCTCAATGCCTTTCCTTGAATTTGGCGATTTTTTTTTTATAAGTATCATAGAATTAATTATTGGATCACTAATTTTCATCTATCAATCATTAACCAATTTTGCACACTATCAATAATCTCCGTAACTAGTGAACTTTTTTAATTACAATTGATCAACCAGAATCCAGCAATGACAACAGGCCTGATGTCGACGTGGGATCTTCCATTATGGTGAGTTTGTAAGAATTGCACACAACAACATATAAATTAATTCACTCGGTTACAAGATTATCTAAACTTTCTTTTATCTTTAAAAAGAAAACAAAACATCTTACAAAAAGATTATTTCGTGCATCTTCATACATATATATTAACATTTTTTTTTGTATCAAATATTTGTATTACTAAAATAAGACATTACATAAAATAGATTAGTAAAACTCAGACTTATATTAATTAGTATAATTTTTTTTAAATAATCTATCTATTCGCGCTAATACGTAATATTTTAATATATTGTTAAATATTGTAGTTTTTAAAACACCGCCAGAATTCATGTTTAATATATTGTTTATTTATTGAACGTAAACATGTGTTAAGTAATTGATTATTTCCACGAACCGCTTAGAGAAAAGTTAGCACATCGAAAATGGGTTATCCAACAGAATATCAGAGGATAACAAAGGTAGGGTGGGTATTGATAAAAAGAGGCATTTCTATCTTAGCCCTCTTCGTTTCCTGTTTCCGACTTGTACTCTCTTCTTTCCTATCTACTATTCTTTCCCGTTATTGAAATTGGTCATCATCATTCAGGGTTTTAGCTACCTATTTTTTTTATTTGTGTAACGTACTCTAACCTATCTTCTTAGAACCAAGAACACCACCCCATTTCCCTGAGCACGGCCGGTTATAAAAGGTAGCAAATAGGTTCCGTGAAGTTAGGACACAAGTTCGGTCGTTACATAAATTTAATGGCGCCCAACGTGGGGCCTCGGCTATTTAAAAAATGGGAAAAACGGATTAGTTTAAAAATTCCTACGTGGTTTTATTACCGTCATATTACTTATAGCTGATGTCTCATATTTTTTTTAATACATCTCCGTGGTGATGATGACTATATTCAATACTATTTTCGTGTAATCAATTGTGGTTTGGATTTCTGAAATATCGGGTTTATTTCGGATTTTGGAACCGATCAAGTTGATTATCGACTATTGTTTATCGCTATGTAGTTTGTTTGAGATTTTTGGTTAATGATGCCTATTGATAACGTACTCACAATACTGGTGATATTTACCTTCGTTTTGATCTTTCTTATTCTAAATTTTTGTTTTACTTTCGATCGTGTTTGAGATTTTAATACTCGAAATATATTTTGGGTACTGACTCACACGAACGGCTTAAAACCTTACTTTCTATCACTTGTGCACTTTTAGATCCTGGATTTTTACCGTATGGATTTGGCTGTACAGTTTACCGGATCAGTTGTTCACATTTATATTTTCTAATTCTTGGTACAAGTGCGGAAACCAAATAATTTTACGTGATTGTGCTAACTGATGTCTAAGTGTAGTAGTGGATTCATATTCGTTGGTGTTTTTGTATTTTATTTGATTTTTATTATGCCTTTGACAAGAAGTCGTGAAGATTTGTTGAATATCGGGGAACCAACTAATGTCAGCTTTACGGTGAATTTGGAAGATGAAGGTTCCATTGCTCACAGGACTCGGAATGCTAGTGGAAAAGGACGTGGACGTTCTCACACTCAGGAGGATGACACTAGAATTTTAGGCTTGATTTCCGATTCATTAAATAATTTTAGAACTGAAATGAGTCAATTAATATCTACTGAGCTTCGCTTAATGGTTCAGCAGATGAGTATTAATAACAATGATGCCGATCCGGTTACAAATGGTGTAGCAAACGGTTCGTCTGTTTGTAATGATGCTTCTCGATGTACGCCTACGGCTGCGACGAATCTTGTAACGGCGTCGTCAGGTGTCGCTTCGCAGAATGAACCATTGTATGCGGAAAAGGTTCTTAACATCATTCGAAACTGGAGATTGAAGTTTTCAGGATACGACAACGAAATGCCAGTAGAGGAATTTATTTATAGAGTTAATGTACTGACTACAGACCATTTGAGAGGAGATTTTGGACTTCTTGGCAGATACGCCCATTGTTTATTTGAAGGAAAAGCTCTAGAGTGGTATTGGCGGTACCATAGGCAGAATGATGAGATAGAATGGTCTTCTGTTACGGCAGCTCTCAAGAGACAATATAGAGTGGATTACAGCGATTTTGACGTTTTAGATGACATACGCAGACGGAGACAGAGGTCAAACGAAAATTTTGATCAATACTTAGAAGTGATTTCCGCAATGACGGATAGACTGAAAAATCCGATTTCTGATGAGGATCTGTGCGAAATTCTTTCTCGTAATTTGAAGACACAGGTTAGACACGAACTTCTACACTTGAACATAACAAGTGTGTCGAATCTTCGAAGTGCTGTCAGGAAACATGAGGAATTTATGAGGGATATGCATAGAGTGGAGCAGCGGAAGTTCGGTAAGACAGCGGTATCGGAGATAAATAGCCAGGACGAGATTGAGAATCAGGAGGAGGAAATAGAGTCTGAATAGGCAATCTGTGACGCAGTTCGAAGTGACACAAGATGTTGGAATTGTGATAGGACTGGACATACATATATCGATTGTATGGAACCAAAGCAAGTTTTTTGCTACGGTTGTGGGATGAAGAAGTCATACAGACCTACTTGCCCGGACTGTTCTAAGAGGAAGCAGGGAAACGGACAGGGGGATGTCCGTCGGAGGTAGAACGGACATCCGGCGATTTGAAGGATGACAGATCGGGGATTTCAGATACTAACGATGACAATAACGTACAGCGAAATGTTCATCCCTTGCAGAGACCTTTACATATACGATTGAAGGAATATCAGACAGCTCGTGCCAGGATATTTAAAGACAGCAAAAGAAGACTGAGGTCATCCAAACGCATTGGACAACATTATGCTAAATTAAAGACTTTTAGATTATGTAAAATTTCACCCGTTATTAGCCAGGAACTCGATTGTAGACCTTTTGTATATGTGAAAATTCAAAGTGAGAACTATTTGGCCTTATTAGATAGCGGCGCCAATAGGAGTGTAATTGGTGGCGACTTGGGATTGGTGGCACGTAATTTTAGTGGATTTCGGCGATGTGTAGGGAATGTATGGACTGCAGATGGACAAAAGCAGAATATCTTGGGAACGGTGGCAGTAGATGTTACATTTCAGGGACGTACTAAAATATTTGAGTTTTTTGCTTGTACCTTCAATAAAACAGGACATCATTTGCGGCTTTGATTTTTGGGATGCTTTTGGACTCAAGATTTCGATGCCGACCATTGGGGAAGTTGTTTGTCCCAAGACAGAACAGAACCAATTGTCACTTACGGACGCACAAAGATATAAATTAGATAGAGTTATATCAGTTTACCCGAATTCGGAGACTGAAGGACTAGGCTGCACTTCACTTGTTGAACATGTTATTGATACAGGCGATGCTAAACCTATAAAACAGCGATATTACCCTATATCACCTGCTGTGGAAAAGCTTCTCTGTGAGGAATTGGATAGAATGATTTCTCTTGGCGTTATAGAAGAGGCTCCTAGCTCGCCGTGGTCTTCTCCCGCGGTCGTTGTAGTGAAACCTGGTAAGGTTCGAATGTGTGTAGATAGTAGGAAGCTGAATTCCGTGACAGTAAATGACGCGTATCCTATACCAAATATTGATGGACTATTGGCAAGACTTCCTCCAGTTTACTGCATTTCAAAGATTGATTTAAAGGATGCTTTTTGGCAAATTAAACTGGAGGAAAGCTCTAAACCGAAGACTGCATTTACAGTTCCAAATCGGCCTTTGTACCAATTCACAAGAATGCCATTTGGACTCTGCAATGCACCGCAGACATTGTGCAGATTAATGGACTGTGTTATTCCGTTTGATATGAGATCTCATGTATTCCTTTATTTGGATGATTTATTAGTGGTATCGAAGGATTTTGAACAACATTTGTCTCATTTGATGGAGGTGGCAACGCAGTTGAGGGCAGCAGGATTGACCATTAATGTGGGTAAGAGTAGTTTTGCACTAAGTAGAGTCAAATATCTTGGATACATTGTCGGTAACGGGACGCTACAGGTCGGTCAGGCAGTTGCGTAGATTTTTGGGCATGACTGGGTGGTATAGGCGCTTCATTAGAGACTTTTCGACGTTGACTTTTCCATTGACGGAACTTTTGACCAAAAAGAAATCATTTGTTTGGACAGATCAAGCTCAGAAGGCGTTCGAACTACTTAAGACTAAAATTACAACGGCACCGTTACTTATTCATCCTAACTACGATAAACCATTTATTCTACAGTGTGACGCAAGCATGTGTGGTGTTGGGGCTGTTCTGGCACAAGAGGACAATGAAGGAAATGAACGACCTATAGCTTATATGTCCCACAAATTAAATCGCGCGCAGCGGAATTATACCATAACGGAACTTGAATGTTTGGCTGTGGTCATGGCAGTACGAAAGTTTAGGTCTTATATTGAGATGCAGGAGTTTCGAGTGGTAACCGACCATGCGAGTCTCAAATGGTTGATGGGGCAAAGGGATTTATCGGGTAGATTAGCAAGGTGGTCTTTAAAATTACAGGGTTTTAAATTCTCGATTGAACATCGTAGTGGGAAGGAAAATGTTGTGCCCGACACATTGTCCAGGGCTCATGAGGGAGAGGATTGTGTTGAGGTAGTCGAATTGGAGATTGTCCCGGCTATTGATTTGGATTCGGATGCATTTGACAGTGATGAGTATTGTAAGATGAGGACGGATTATTGTAATTCTGGATTGCCAGATTTTAAGATTATCGACAAGTTTATTTATAAACGTACGGAATTTTCAGTAGGTGATGCGGACGAGTCGGAGGCTTGGAAACTTTTTGTACCGACAGAGCTTAGAGGAGACGTGATCTATTCAGCTCATGATGTACCTAATTCGGCACACGGTGGTATTGCCAAGACTCTGGAGAGGATTAGACGTTATTTCTATTGGCCTAGGTTAGTTACGGATGTAAAGGAATATATACAAAATTGCGACTTGTGTAAGACTTCGAAGACGCCGACTACAATTTTACGACCGCCTATGGGACAGATCGTTAATACCGAACGTCCCTTTCAGAGATTCTATATTGACTTGATTGGACCACTGCCACGGACGAAGACCGGTCATATTGGGATATTGATAGTGCTGGATCATTTTTCTAAATTTACATATTTAAAACCATTACGCCGATTTGTTTCTAAGGAAATAATCAATTACTTACGATCAGAGATTTTTAATTGTTATGGTGTTCCTGAAACTATTGTGACGGACAATGGATCGCAATTTCGTAGCAATGAATTTGAAGTTCTTTTAAAGGAATATGGTGTCAGACACATGTTCACTGCAGCTTACAGTCCACAGGCGAACGCTAGCGAGCGAGTGAATAGGTCTATAAACGAAGCCTTGCGTTCGTATGTTAGGAAGGACCAGCGAGAATGGGACATTTACTTAGACAGTGTGAACTGTGCGTTGCGGAATAGTATTCATCAATCTACAGGGAAAACTCCATATCAAATCTTATTCGGACAGTCAATGATAACCCACGGAAATGACTATGCACTTTTAAACAGATTGAAAATTCTAAATGAGACGGACACTCAGATTGAACGAACAGATGCTTTGGCATTATTAAGGGATGAAATACGGCAAATGGTAAGAAAGGCGTATGAGAGGAATGTCAGAATTTATAATCTAAGATCACGAAGAAGGAACTTTTCCATCGGACAGGAGGTGATAAGGAGGAATTTTGCTCAGAGTTCCAAGATTTCCAACTTTAACTCTAAGCTAGCTCCAGTGGGAGTAAAGGCTAAGGTTTTAAGAAAAATAGGTCAGGTGAACTATGAGCTACAGGATTTGGATAGCGAAAATAGGGGCATCTACCATGCTAAGGATATTTGGGTATAGTGGGGGCACCATACCTGGTCTGATTATTTAGGATCAGTCTTTGGGATTTTCAAACCCAAAGCCAGATTTATTGGTGGGGGTGAATGTGAGTCTCACTTGTTTGGAAAACTTTTCTCGAAGAAAAATTCTATTATCAGCTTGTATTTGAATTTAAAATTTCTATATGAAGCCTTTTGTCGTTTTTATACATACAATTTTCTCATTCGAAAATGATTTTCAAAACGACAAAACGTTTTCCGGAATAAATTTTGTAAAGGCAAGACTTTGGATACGAGAATAAGAGGTTCATTGATAAATATAAGCGAGATTTAGGAGATCAATAATTTGAATGATGGTATCAATTGTGGATTATATATATATTTGCATATTTGCTGCGAAATTGGGCGAAAAGTTGGGAGGTAAATTGGAATTGTTTTGTCTGTAGATTTATAGTGAAATTTGTATCCTTTTAGGAAAGGGGGAATATATTTCTCATTCCTCCCAATATTTATAAAGTCCTTTCAAAAATTGTTATCAATCTTCGATTATCCTCTGGCCGAATGTTAAATTTAATTTTCTGAAGAGAATGTGCTAATGTGCTTATCGTTTACATGAGACATTATCCGAACCTTCATCGTCCTCTTACTATGTATTGCTAATTTGAGTCAAAGGATCAATGAATCAACAGAAATTGCAAATGGAAAACCTGATATACTGGCTTTAACACAAATTAAAATACTAAAAAGAATAACGAATTAGATTGAAATACCTGAACAAAATGGCTGGATCTCAATGCCTTTCCTTGAATTTGGCGATTTTTTTTTTATAAGTATCATAGAATTAATTATTGGATCACTAATTTTCATCTATCAATCATTAACCAATTTTGCACACTATCAATAATCTCCGTAACTAGTGAACTTTTTTAATTACAATTGATCAACCAGAATCCAGCAATGACAACAGGCCTGATGTCGACGTGGGATCTTCCATTATGGTGAGTTTGTAAGAATTGCACACAACAACATATAAATTAATTCACTCGGTTACAAGATTATCTAAACTTTCTTTTATCTTTAAAAAGAAAACAAAACATCTTACAAAAAGATTATTTCGTGCATCTTCATACATATATATTAACATTTTTTTTTGTATCAAATATTTGTATTACTAAAATAAGACATTACATAAAATAGATTAGTAAAACTCAGACTTATATTAATTAGTATAATTTTTTTTAAATAATCTATCTATTCGCGCTAATACGTAATATTTTAATATATTGTTAAATATTGTAGTTTTTAAAACACCGCCAGAATTCATGTTTAATATATTGTTTATTTATTGAACGTAAACATGTGTTAAGTAATTGATTATTTCCACGAACCGCTTAGAGAAAAGTTAGCACATCGAAAATGGGTTATCCAACAGAATATCAGAGGATAACAAAGGTAGGGTGGGTATTGATAAAAAGAGGCATTTCTATCTTAGCCCTCTTCGTTTCCTGTTTCCGACTTGTACTCTCTTCTTTCCTATCTACTATTCTTTCCCGTTATTGAAATTGGTCATCATCATTCAGGGTTTTAGCTACCTATTTTTTTTATTTGTGTAACGTACTCTAACCTATCTTCTTAGAACCAAGAACACCACCCCATTTCCCTGAGCACGGCCGGTTATAAAAGGTAGCAAATAGGTTCCGTGAAGTTAGGACACAAGTTCGGTCGTTACATCTGTTATTGGAGGTCGAGCATTGGAGAGCTGGAGGTGGTGGTGTTGGCGTTGGTGTCGCTGCGGCTGGCCATGGACGGCCTGTGGCTGGCAAGAATGCTGTCGTTGCTGCTGCTGCTGTGCCGTTGATTGCCGCCCAACCTGTGGCGGTGCCGAAACCGGTTGACACATGGTCGGCGGTTATTAGGAAGAAGGGTGCGACCGGTGCGGAGGTGGTGAAGGAGGTGGTGGAGAAGGTGGCGCCGACGATGAACGTCCGCGTTCACACCCTCCGCCCGATGAAGGATGGTGGTGCAATTATTCGCACCCCTTCGGTAGTAGAGAGGCAGCGCATTATGGAAAATGCCAAGTTCGCGGAGGCAGGCATGGAGGTTGTGGCCAACGACAAGCTGGGCCCCCGTCTAATCGTGCGTGACGTCAGCAAGGCGATCAGTCCGGAGAAGTTCATGGAGGAATTATATCGGCAGAATTTCGGGCCAGACATGGAGTTCAGTGTATTTGAGAAGAGTGTCCGCCTCGCCTCAAAGGCGTGGCAGGTGAGCCCGACCGGTGACACGGACGTGACTTTGGAGTGCACACCTCGTGTTGCGGAGAAATTGCTGGAGGCTGGTGGTGCCTACATTTTGTGGCACCGATTCGTGGTTCGGTTGAAGGAGGAGGTACCAGCGTGTCACCGGTGTTATGGGTTCGACCACATGATCCGGGACTGCAGACAGGCGCAAAGTGTTTGCCGGAGATGTGGTCTGGTGGGACACACGGCCCATCAATGTCCGAACGAGGCGAGATGCCGAAATTGTGAACTTCGTGGGTACGCAGCCGGCCACAGCATGTTGTCGCTGCTGTGCCCCGTGTACGCTGGGCTGATTGCGAGGGCGAGGGCGAGACACTAAGATGATGGAGGAGATCATAATAGTGCAGTATAACTGCCAGCGATCGCAGGCGGTGATGGCTGAGCTCGGGCAGGAGATGAAGAGAGTAGGTGTCTCCTTGGCTCTGCTACAGGAGCCGTATGCTATAGATGGTAGTGTAGTTGGTTTGCCGGGGGGTATGCGAGTGTTTACGGACGAGGGTGCACACTCGGCAATAGTGGTGGACAGTGGGGACATGGACTGTACGGTAGTGGCGGGGGGGGGGTTAGCCAATACGGGGGGGTTAGCCAATAGCATCTATTGTAGGTTTGGTGCTACATTGGAGCCGTATCTTAGGTACATGGATACCGTGCTACTACTAGCGAGTAGCATACCGGTTATCCTTGGTTTGGATGCAAATGCATCCTCTCGTATGTGGTTCTCAAAGATGAGCCGGCATTCTGCTGGTCATCAGAACCACCTACGAGGAGAGATGCTCACCGAGTGGATGGTGACGCGTGGCGTTGGTGTGCTGAATGAGCCCAGCGATCTATATACCTTCGATGGGCCCAATGGGAGAAGTGACATAGACGTGACAGCTGCAAATGGGGCGGCAATGACTGCGTACAGTTATAGGTGGAGGGTGTGTGACAGATGGGGCGTGAGTGATCACCGACCCATCGAAATTGTGGTCTCTCACAGGGGACGGACTAGGGTGACAGAACGGTCTCGCAGGTGGCGGGATCGGGACGTGAACTGGCGACAATATGCGGATTGTGTTAGGGAGGCGGTCTTGGAGCAGACGCCAATAGATGAGTTTAGGCGACTGACGTTAGATGTCCAGGTCGGTCGATTGGATGAATGTCTGTGCGCGGTGAATGATGTGCAACTTGGTCGTTGTCGCGCGACTCGACCAAGCAGAATCAGATGGTAGACCGATGAACTTGAGACGATGCGGCGGAATGTCCGACGCCTGAGGAAGAGATTCCAGAGGGTCAGGCATTCTAATGTTGAGTTGATGGGGACGCGGAAAGCTGAATATCGTGCTGGCCTTCGTACGTACAAGGACATGCTGATTAGGAGTGAAGAGGGCCATTTGAGGAGTATTGTACAGGACAATAGGGATGACCCATGGGGGTTGGCGTATAGAATATGTCGAGGGCGTGACAAGCAGGGCGACATCGCGTGTTTTAGTCGGGCTGAGGGGACGTTACGTTCTTGGAGGGAAAGCGTGGATGAACTGTTGGGGGTTCTCTTTCCTGGGGCGGAGCCAGTTAGTTATTGTCCTCCTCGTGAGGCTATAACTGACCCTCCAATCCTTGAAAGATATGAGATTTCGGACAGCATCTATCGGGTGAAAAGTAGGAAGTCACC
>OZ005737.1:84394464-84421964 GCA_963930755.1 Eudasyphora cyanicolor
GAAAGTTGAAAAGAACTCTGAATAGAGAGTTAAATAGTACGTGAAACTGCTTAGAGGTTAAGCCCGATGAACCTGAATATCCATTATGGAAAATTCATCGTTATGACTGTGGTATGAATAATACTGCGGGAATGGCGTGCATTTTTTCCATATAAGGACATTGTAATCTATTAATATAGCATATTTATCATAAGATCGATGGCTTAAGTTTATTCAAATTGTTTTGCTTGCATTTCAACATAGAATAAGTGCTGTCGATTTGATAAAGTGTTGATAGATTTATTATATATAGCGCTTGAATATTTATATTCTATAATGGCATGATAATCATTGATTTTTGTGTTTATTATATGCGTTTATATGATTAACAATGCGAAAGATTCAGGATACCTTCGGGACCCGTCTTGAAACACGGACCAAGGAGTCTAACATATTTGCAAGTTATTGGGAATTTAAACCTAATAGCGAAATTAACATAACTTATATAATGGGATTAGTTTTTAGTCTATTTATAGTCTATTAATTCAATCCCGGGGCGTTCTATCAGTTATGTATAATAAAATTTATTTTATTTATGCCTCTAACTAGAGCGTACCTTGAGCATATATGCTGTGACCCGAAAGATGGTGAACTATACTTGATCAGGTTGAAGTCAGGGGAAACCCTGATGGAAGACCGAAACAGTTCTGACGTGCAAATCGATTGTCAGAATTGAGTATAGGGGCGAAAGACCAATCGAACCATCTAGTAGCTGGTTCCCTCCGAAGTTTCCCTCAGGATAGCTGGTGCATTTAGAAATTATGTAAAATAATCTTATCTGGTAAAGCGAATGATTAGAGGCCTTAGGGTCGAAACGACCTTAACCTATTCTCAAACTTTAAATGGGTAAGAACCTCACCTTTCTTGGTATGAAGGTTGTGGTTGTGATATAATGTGCCCAGTGGGCCACTTTTGGTAAGCAGAACTGGCGCTGTGGGATGAACCAAACGTAATGTTACGGTGCCCAAATTAACAACTCATGCAGAAACCATGAAAGGCGTTGGTTGCTTAAAACAGCAGGACGGTGGACATGGAAGTCGTAATCCGCTAAGGAGTGTGTAACAACTCACCTGCCGAAGCAACTAGCCCTTAAAATGGATGGCGCTTAAGTTGTATACCTATACATTACCGCTAAAGTAAATGGTTTATGTTCAATTTCGGTTGGATTATAAACTTTGAAACTTTAGTGAGTAGGAGGGTACAATGGTGTGCATGGAAGTGTTTGGCGTAAGCCTGCATGGAGCCGCCATTGGCACAGATCTTGGTGGTAGTAGCAAATAATCGAATGAGACCTTGGAGGACTGAAGTGGAGAAGGGTTTCGTGTGAACAGTGGTTGATCACGAGTTAGTCGGTCCTAAGTTCAAGGCGAAAGACGAAAATTTTCAAGTTATAAGAGCATATATTGTGCAAACAATTTTGTAATTAAACACTTGAATCATTTCGAACGAAAGGGAATACGGTTCCAATTCCGTAACCTGTTGAGTATCCGTTTGTTATTAAATATGGGCCTTGTGCTCATCCTGGCAACAGGAACGACCATAAAGAAGCCGTCGAGAGATATCGGAAGAGTTTTCTTTTCTGTTTTATAGTCGTACTACCATGGAAGTCTTTCGAAGAGAGATATGGTAGATGGACTAGAAGAGCATGACATTTACTGTTGTGTCGATATTTTCTCCTCGGACCTTGAAAATTTATGGTGGGGTCACGCAAACTTCTCAACAGGCCGTACCAATATCCGCAGCTGGTCTCCAAGGTGAAGAGTCTCTAGTCGATAGAATAATGTAGGTAAGGGAAGTCGGCAAATTAGATCCGTAACTTCGGGATAAGGATTGGCTCTGAAGATTGAGATAGTCGGGCTTGATTGGGAAGCAATAACATGGTTTATGTGTTCGTTCTGGGTAAATAGAGGTCTACGGATCTTGTTCCTCGGATAGTAATTACGTAACCAATTGTGGAACTTTCTTGCTAAAATTTTTAGGGGATCATCGCAAGGTGTGTTCTCTTTAAATTATAACGACTATCAATTAACAATCAATTCAGAACTGGCACGGACTTGGGGAATCCGACTGTCTAATTAAAACAAAGCATTGTGATGGCCCTAGCGGGTGTTGACACAATGTGATTTCTGCCCAGTGCTCTGAATGTCAAAGTGAAGAAATTCAAGTAAGCGCGGGTAAACGGCGGGAGTAACTATGACTCTCTTAAGGTAGCCAAATGCCTCGTCATCTAATTAGTGACGCGCATGAATGGATTAACGAGATTCCTACTGTCCCTATCTACTACTGTCACTCGATTGTGAACTCTCGAAGCGTGCAGACGTGTTTCGCATCAGCGGAAAAATTTATAAATTCGGTTGTGAAACTACAGAGTGCGTTTTTGAAGTTATTGCTATATTAAATTCCTTAAGGAACACGTTTAGTGCCCTTTCGGTAATTTTAATTGAATAATTAAATCGAAAAGTGAATTGGACAGTGAATCAAAGTAATCGTTTGTGTGATAAGGTGATAAATTAGTTTATCTTACGAGATTAATTAAATTTTATTTAATTAATTGAGTGAAATTGACTAATTGATCTGGCCTGGCATTGTTTTTGGACTTCTCTTTTTGGATAAATTGATTGTGAATTGGTAGTGATTAATTCGTTGTGGTTAATCTTAAATTGCGTAATTAATTAAATTTTTAATTTAATTAATTGCGCTGATTTTTAGATTGACCTGACCCGGCATTTCTTATTGGACTATTCTTCGATTAATTGAATTTATTGTGATCATTGGATTAATTTGTTGACGGCCTGGCACTGAAAAAGGTATTTTGTTTTTGGATTATTATTTTGTTGTTGGCGTGTATGCGGTCTCGACAGAGTCGTAAGTCTTACACTGCTAACGTAGATTGTAGAATTGTTGTTTTAGACATAACGGCATAGTCTAAGATTTTTCGTTTGAAATTGTTTTCGAGCTCCTATAGTGTAGCTTGGTGTGTATTTTGTTGCTACAAAATAGCGGGCACTTTTTTCGAGCGAACTGTAGCATAGTAGATGCCTACAAGAAAAAGGAAGGATCTCGCCGGCGAGGAGGCCGCGGGAGGAGAGGGTGTTATGAGTGATGATGAGGGTAGTGAGGCTGAGAACGCGGCGAAGAGGGTCGATGCTATTCCCTCTCCTGAGAAAGGGAATGTAGCTCCGAGCACGAGTAGTGGTTCGAGGTCGAGAGCTGGTGTGTTGCCGCCGGCGCCACTGTTCACGGATGGAGATGCTAGTGAGAGTGCTAAGAGCGCTGCTGGTAGGGTACTCAGGAGTGCCAAGAGAGACCAGCGTGCGAAGAGTAAGACCCAGAGTAAGACTCAGAGAGCAGAGCCTAAGGGAGTGCCAGCGGTTGAGACTTTGACGTCCGACAGCGAGGTTACTCAAGTGACTGAAGGTAGGTCTCGATTGCCGCGTCGCTCTGGTGGTGGTGGTGGCAGCGCGAGTGCTGAGTCATTAATCACCAAGATGAAGACGGTTTCAGGTAGGCTCATGTCAACTCTCATTGACATTTTTAACGTTGAGGGATCTCTAATTAGAGAAGTGTCTAGTCTTGCAGGAGAGTATGAGGCTCTTTTAATGGGATTGGTGGCAGAAAATGAGAGGCTTCGTGGGCGCTTGGACATCTACTCTTTGCGGAGTAATGTCCCCGCGGTGATGCCCCCGGTGAGTGTGGCTCCTGCGAACGTAAGCGCGATCCCGATGCAACTGCAGCATATAATAAGAGAGCCTGCCTTGCCCGTTGCTACGGAGACTTGGGCGGCCAAGATAAAGAGCACGGATAAGGAAGAGACGTCGAAGCAAGTTGTGGAGAAGATTGTGAAAGAGGTTGGCCCCCATCTGAATGTGAGAGTGCACGAAATTAGGCCGCTTAAGAGTGGTGGTGCGATTCTCCGCACGCCATCTGAGGCGGAGAGGCAGAAGGTTCTCAGAAATGAGAAGTTTCAAGAGGCCGGCTTGGAGGTTAGCGCCGAGGATAAGCTCGGGCCTCGCGTTGTTGTTGAGCATGTTGAGTCGAAGTTTACTGCGGATGAGTTCATGAACGAGCTTTACGACAAGAACTTTAAAAAAATTTATAGTGAAGAGCAGTTCTCTAAAGCGGTGAAGATTGTTAGCAGACCGTGGCAGGTCAAGGATGGAAGAGTAAATGTTGTCTTAGAGGGTTACACGAGGGCGATGCAGAGCCTGTTGGCCACCGGTCGCTGTTATATTAAGTGGTTTAGTTTTAGAGTAAGAGAATACGAACCGGTTTTGGTATGTCGAAGGTGCCTTGGATTTGACCACAGAGTTAGGGATTGTCGTGCTACTCACGATGTTTGCCGTCGCTGTGGTCAATCAGGGCACGTTGAGAGAGACTGCATTAACCAATTAAACTGTAGAAACTGCGCGTTCAAGGGTAGGGCGTCGGGGCATTTAATGATGTCGCACGCATGTCCCCTATACGCGGCAATGGTAGCACGTGCGAATGCTAGACATTGATGTCCGTCCGTTTTTTGCAGCTAAATTGCCAGGGTAGTAGGTCATCCATGTATGACCTGGGTCAGTGTTTGTGTGAGTTAGATTGTGTTGTGGCGTTGCTCCAGGAGCCATATGTTTCTGTTGACGGTCCTGTGGGTCTCCCGCTTGATTTTCGTCTTTTTGTTGATTTACGTTGTAATGCTGCAATTGTTGTTCGGGGTATTGATGTTGAATGTCTTCTTGTTGATCAGTCTCAGTGGGGTGTTGTTGTTAAAATCGAAGGTGTTTTTGGAATTATGTTAGTTGTTAGTATGTACTGTAAGTTCGACGAAACTATTGATCCATATCTCCAGTATTTGGAGAATGTGATTAGGATGGCAGGAGATGTGCCTCTGCTGGTTGGCATGGACGCTAATGCTGTCTCTCCGATGTGGCACAGCAAGATGCCAAGGCATGTCCAAGGCTATCTTAGCTACCACAGAGGGGAGCAGCTGTGCGAATGCCTCTTAAATTGGAGTGTTCACGTGGTGAACGTGCCCACCACGGAGTATACTTTTCATGGCCCAAATGGGGCTAGTGATATCGATGTGACGCTCATAAACGGCGTGGCTTACAGGAACTACACATTCAGATGGGAGGTTCGGCCTGATCTTGGTGTTAGTGATCACAATGTTATTGTCATAAATGTTGAGAGAAATGAAGGGTCTGTCCCCTTGCAGTCGGCGATTAGAAGATGGTCCACTAGGATGGTGGACTGGAACTTTTATGAGGAGCAGATTAGGGAAGCTTTTTGTTCTGTCCCTTTGGACACTTTTGTGGCCATGGATGTTGATGCTAAGGTCCAATTTATTAACGGAAGAGTCAGTGATGTTAACAACCGACTGTTGCCTGTTCATCGCCCAACTTCCCTTAGGAAGCTTAGGTGGTGGACCAGGGAATTGTTTGATAAGAAGAAGGTTTTGAGGAGGTTGCGCAAGAGAGTCCAGAGAGCTAGGCGTGGTGATTCACCGCTCTTCCCTGAGATTCAGGCAGCTTACAGGGATTCCTTAAGGGAATATAAGGTAATGCTACGTGACGCAAAGGAAAGTCACTGGAGGGACTTTGTCCGTGAGAGTGGTGACGATCCTTGGGGTCGGGCTTATAAAATCTGTAGGAGGAAGGACCGTGCAAATGATCTTTCTGGTTTAATAGTGAATGGTGAGGTGCACACTGCATGGACTGAGTGTGGTGGTATACTTTTGGATGCCTTTTTCCCTAGGGATGATGAAGAGTTGGTGGCTGAGGAGGATCTTCGTGTTGCTCCTGCTGTGTATAGAGGAGAAATTGACTTAGCCGTCTTGAGGCTTCGGTCAAGGAGGTCTCCAGGAATTGATGGGCTGACTGGGGAAATGTGGAAACATGTTTACCGGGTCGTCCCTCAATACCTGGAGAACCTCCTTGCCGAATGTGTAAGGACTGGTTATTTCCCTTCGGCTTGGAAGGAAGCGAGGATTGTGGTTCTCCTGAAGTCCCCCGATAAGGTCAGGAGTGATCCTAAATCTTATCGGGGCATTAGTCTCCTCCCAGTGCTTGGTAAAGTGCTGGAGAGGGTGATGGTGCTGCGGCTTCAGGAGAGACTGGAAGGTAGGATGTGCCGATACCAATTCGGATTCAAGGAATCGAGATGTACAGAGGACGCGTGGCTTCATGTCAGAAATTGTGTAGAAGGCTCAGACTCTAAATATGTTCTGGGGCTGTTTATCGATTTTCAAGGTGCGTTTGATTACCTTAAGTGGTCAGCCGTTCTTGGAAGGCTGCGGGAGGTAGGATGCCAGGAGCTCGAAATCTGGCGTAGTTACTTCGATGACCGAAAGGCGCATTTGTTTGGCAGGCGGAGTTCGGTCTCCACTCAGGTTGTTAGGGGATGTCCCCAGGGCTCAATTGGGGGTCCCATTATCTGGAATATGGTAATGGACCCCCTTTTGTTCGAGCTGGACAACTACTGTAAGTTTTCTGCGTTTGCAGATGATCTTCTGATAATGATAGAAGGAGAGGCGAGAAGTCAGATAGAGCGTGATGGTTCTGCTATGATGGGCATTGTCCGGGACTGGGGTAGTAGAGTTGGAGTCCAGGTTAACATGGCTAAGACGGTGACCATGCTCCTTAAGGGAACGCTTTCGGGGAACAGGCACCCTATTGTGAAGCTTGATGACAGGTCGGTCCAGTATGTGAATCGTGTCAAGTACTTAGGAGTGGTGGTCGGGGAGAGGATGAATTTCCTTCCCCATATAGACCATGTTAAGCACAAGCTGGTGCCTTTGGTTGGTCAGGTCCAAAGAATTATTAGGTTTGATTGGGGTCTACGGAAGAAGGCTGTTAGGCGTTTGTACGCGGGCCTCTTTTTGTCCTGCGCGACATATGGCTCCTCAGTTTGGGGGGAGTCTGTTAGGAGAATGGCCGGGAGGAATAAAATCTTGTCCTGCCAGAGGATTATGCTGCTAGGATGTCTTAGGGTGTGTAGGACTGTCTCCACTGAGGCCCTGCAGGTCCTAATGGGGTCCCCCCCTTTGGATTTGGAGGTGCTTCGGAGAAGTACTTTATTCAGTGCCAGTCGAGGAATGATCATGCCCCGCGATGAATGGGCCGTTCAAGGAATGGAGGCTATGCCTCGAGGCGAGCTCATAGAGCATTTGGACGAAGCTGTCTTAAACAGGTGGCAAGAGCGGTGGGATACCTCCATAAATGGTCGTATAACCCATAGATTTATTCCGGTTGTTAATTTTGCAAGCACAAATGATTATTTCGATTTCAGCATGGAGCTAGGTTTTCTTTTAACCGGCCATGGTTCACTAAATTATTTCCTGCACAGGAGGGCACTAAGTGCCAGCCCTGAATGCAGATGTGGCTACCCTGACGAGGATGTGGAACACGTCTTATGCATGTGTCCCCTTTATCGTGAGTTCAGGAACTTGGATAGCATGGGCGTTGAGTTCGCAAATTGGCAATGGTGTTTTAGTGGCTTAGTTGCCTCACCAGTGACGCTAGCGTGTGCGGAAACTTTCGCACGACGTGTATTTTCGCTTCGTCGCGCATTGAGTCGTGGCGTGGATCTCCCGTTGGGACGTTGAGTGGTGGACCTTGTCCATGACTCAATGGCTGTGTTGCTGGGGGTTACCAGTCCCCGGGTTGCGTAGGACTGAAACTGGTAGTAGCCTTGGCTACGAAACCTGACCAGAGGTTTCTGGTACCACGGGCTCTTGGATCTGGAGTCGTTCCCATGGCTCCCCAAGCGCTATAAGACCTTGGTCTTGTTGGGAGCTCGGCCGGGCTTATGCCTAAATTGGGTGCCGCTCACCGTTTCCGAGCGGAAGAGGTTGAGATGGACCTCGTCTCTTCACGGTGAGGGGTTTATGCCTACGCAGTGTAAACCCAGACCGTTCCATCTGCGTGTCTACGCCAATCATCTCACGGCCGCAGCTTTTCACACCTAAAGGGTTACCAGTCCCGGCATTGTATGGAATGCATACTGGTAGTAGTTTCATCTACGAAGTCTGACCAGAGGCTTTTTCTGGTACCACGGGAGTCAGGAGCCCCTGGAACTTGTTTTCCAGCCTGACTGTTGGTGTGGCCCCTGTTGGGAGCTTCGTGGTGGCTTGGTTTATACCCAAATCGCGGGAAGAGTTTTCGGACTCGGTGTGGAGTTGCACTCATTCAACCGGGTGCTATGACCCATAGATTAGCAGAGGTATTAAGATAGGCCTCGCCCCCTCACCAAGGGGAAAGTTCATACCCATATGTATGTCTTTAAATTGGTACCCGCGAATTTGTGACAGCTCTGTGGAGGTTTACCACCCTCTAAGGGACTGCCACTTATTCAAAGGGGCGCTGGCCGTCGCATTGTTGCGTGCTACTGTGAGTATTTGCTCGCCGTGAGTGAGGCCGTAAGGTATGGACTCACGTTAAGCAAATTTCTTTGTCCCTATCTACTATCTAGCGAAACCACAGCCAAGGGAACGGGCTTGGAATAATTAGCGGGGAAAGAAGACCCTGTTGAGCTTGACTCTAATCTGGCAGTGTAAGGAGACATAAGAGGTGTAGAATAAGTGGGAGATGTTGGTTCGCCTTCATCGACAATGAAATACCACTACTCTTATTGTTTCCTTACTTACTTGATTAAGTGGAACGTGTATCATTTCTTAGCCATTATACGGATATATTTATATATCTTATGGTATTGGGTTTTGATGCAAGCTTCTTGATCAAAGTACTAAGAGTTTGTTATATAATTGTAAACAAATCTCGATGAGATGATGGCATTTCGGTGTCATTGTCGTATTTGAAATTTGGTATAACTCCTAATACTCAGGTATGATCCAATTCAAGGACATTGCCAGGTAGGGAGTTTGACTGGGGCGGTACATCTCTCAAATAATAACGGAGGTGTCCCAAGGCCAGCTCAGTGCGGACAGAAACCACACATAGAGCAAAAGGGCAAATGCTGACTTGATCTCGGTGTTCAGTACACACAGGGACAGCAAAAGCTCGGCCTATCGATCCTTTTGGTTTAAGGAGTTTTTAACAAGAGGTGTCAGAAAAGTTACCACAGGGATAACTGGCTTGTGGCGGCCAAGCGTTCATAGCGACGTCGCTTTTTGATCCTTCGATGTCGGCTCTTCCTATCATTGTGAAGCAAAATTCACCAAGCGTTGGATTGTTCACCCATGCAAGGGAACGTGAGCTGGGTTTAGACCGTCGTGAGACAGGTTAGTTTTACCCTACTAATGACAATATGTTGTTGCGACAGCATTCCTGCGTAGTACGAGAGGAACCGCAGGTACGGACCTATGGCACAATACTTGTTCGAGCGAACAGTGGTATGACGCTACGTTCGTTGGATTATGCCTGAACGCCTCTAAGGTCGTATCCGAGCTGGACTGCAATGATAAAAATGGGGCAATTGCATTGTATGGCTTTTAAACCATTTAAAGTTTATTTCTGATAAACGACAATGGATGTGATGCCAATGTTATTTGTAACATAGCAAATGTGGGAGGATATTATCACCTGCATGTCGCGCTAGTTGCTTATAAAAACATTATTTAATACAATGACAATGCCTAGAATCAATTGTAAACGACTTTTTTAACGGGCGAGGTGTTGTAAGTGGTAGAGCAGCTGCCATACTGCGATCCACTGAAACTCATCCTTAGCTTGACGATTCGATTTATCGAATACAGACCTATATGTTGCACATGCAAATGTGTGGACAAAACCCCCCCAAATATACTTTATGTGTACGCGGGGGGAACAAATCCACGTAAATCACATTAGTATTTCTGATTGACCACACTATGTGTGTGCTTTCAGAAAAAACGTGTGTTGTGGGCCGCAGAAAACATGTGACAAACTGGTTTTCTGCTCTTAATACTTGTTTTCAAAATGTTCAGTCTTCGTATTAGAGACTTACAATGTTTCCAAATAGTTCATCTTTCTACCTCATATTAACTGCAAAAATAACTTGGAAAAATTCTTAAAAAAATTGTAAAATTTCTTCAATTATTGACTTAGAAAATTTCTTCAAAAAATACTTAGAAAATTCTTTAAAAAAATAACTTAGAAAATTTCTTCAAAAAATTAACTTAGAAAAATTCTTCAAAAAAATAACTTAGAAAATGTCTTCAAAAAATTAACTTGGAAAAATTCTTCAAAAACTAACTTTCAAAATTGTTTCAAAAAAACTTAGAAAAATTCTTCAAAAAAACACTTAGAAAATTTCTTCAAAAAAAACTTAGAAAAATTCTTCAAAAAATAACTTAGAAAAAAACTTAGAAATTTGTTATCTCCCCCTCCCATTTTTCAGGCCACCCACTCCCATCCTCCTTTTTTCGATCTCCCACCCACCCCCTTTTCGGCCCTTTCTCTCTCTCCACCCACTTTTCTCTCTCCATATTTTGCTAAATTTGTCTTCAAGCTCTTGTTTCACATGATTTTTCTCTCTTTTTCCTCTCTTTTTATCAATTTCTGTCTCTATTATTCTCTAATTTTTTCAATAATTCCCCCATTTTCTCTCATTTTTAGTCTCATTCGGCCAAAATGAGCGTTAAAGAGAGGCTTAAAGATGCTTCTTCTATCAGTGAGAGTCCAAGATATCAGTGTGTTAGGTCTGGAAGTAGTCGCTGTCTGTGGAACTCATCACTGCAGCGAATCTTGTTGAAAAATACAGACGTGAAAGTGTTTACCGGTGAATTTAAAGCGAGTGTGAAGTGTAATTAGTGAATTAGAAAGAGATAGTGAATTTGTGAGTGACTGGAAGAGGTTTGTTTTGAGACTGCCGGTGTTTGGTGTCTCAAGGACAAGGTTTTTGGTGTCTCGAAATCTCCGGGGAGATTGTGAGGTTAGGTGACGAACTAGGAGTGTGTTATTGATTATTGATTTTTGGAATTTGGTTTTTGGCTTAGATAGAATAGATTGTGATTGACAGGTTGTGGACTTTGAATTGTTTAAGGGTTTTTGATTAGGATTTCGGCTAGGTGTTTGGATTTGTGTGTAGGTGTCGTTGGTGATGCCGGTTGATATGCCGGCCCCAAAGGGAGGAAGGCGTCGATCGAAGAGGTTGTCGCTGACGAAAGGGAAAGCAGTGAAGAGGGAGACGGACGAGGAGGAGGCGCAGATGAGCGTGGACGAGTCGGTGGCGACGAGTGACAGCGAGGTCACACGGATGTCGGTGCCTGTTAGTGGTGGTGGTCGACGTGTACGCCACACTGAGAGCGAGGGCTCGAACGAAGGTGGCGGAGAGCGGAAGAAGACGCGGCGGGTGAGTGGTGAGCTGCCGTCGACGTCAGCTGCTGCTGCTGCTGCTGCTGTGGATGCTGAGAAGGGCAGTGTTGGTGATGGTGCTGCTGCTGCTACAGAGACTGGAGGTGCTGAGGGTGCTGAGGGCAAGAGTGCTGGTGCTGCTGGCGCCAGTGCTGCTGCAGAAGGCGAGACAAGGAAGGTGACGACTCGTGAGAGCCGTCCACGTAACCGTGGAGGAGATGGTGGTGCAGTGCCGACCGGGGACTCGGTGCGCAAGATGAAGGAACTGACGCAGTCCCTGATGGAGGTGGCGTTCGCAGAGAACGTATCGACATCGGGGGTGCGTCAGATTCTGGCGTGTACTGCCAAGTATGAGGTGATGATGCTCGATCTGTTATTGGAGGTCGAGCATTGGAGAGCTGGAGGTGGTGGTGTTGGCGTTGGTGTCGCTGCGGCTGGCCATGGACGGCCCTTGGCTAGTAAGAATGCTGTCGTTGCTGCTGCTGCTGTGCCGTTGATTGCCGCTCAACCAGTGGCGGTGCCGAAACCGGTTGATACATGGTCGGCGGTCATTAGGAAGAAGGGTGCGACAGGTGCGGAGGTGGTGAAGGAGGTGGTGGAGAAGGTGGCGCCGACGATGAACGTCCGCGTTCACACCCTCCGCCCGATGAAGGATGGCGGTGCAATTATTCGCACCCCTTCGGTAGTAGAGAGGCAGCGCATTATGGAGAATGCCAAGTTCGCGGAGGCAGGGATGGAGGTTGTGGCCAACGACAAGCTGGGCCCCCGTCTAATTGTGCGTGACGTCAGTAAGGCGATCAGTCCGGAGAAGTTCATGGAGGAACTATATCGGCAGAATTTCGGGCCAGACATGGAGTTCAGTGCGTTCGAGAAGAGTGTCCGCCTCGCCTCAAAGGCGTGGCAGGTGAGCCCGACCGGTGACACGGACGTGACTTTGGAGTGCACACCTCGTGTTGCGGAAAAATTGCTGGAGGCTGGTGGTGCCTACATTTTGTGGCACCGATTTGTGGTTCGATTGAAGGAGGAGGTACCAGCGTGTCACCGGTGTTATGGGTTCGATCATATGATCCGGGACTGTAGACAGGCGCAAAGTGTTTGCCGGAGATGTGGTCTGGTGGGACACACGGCCCATCAATGTCCGAACGAGGCGAGATGCCGAAATTGTGAGCTTCGTGGGTACGCAGCCGGCCACAGCATGTTGTCGCTGCTGTGCCCCGTGTACGCTGGACTGATTGCGAGGGCGAGGGCGAGACACTAAGATGATGGAGGAAATCCGGATAGTGCAGTACAACTGCCAGCGATCGCAGGCGGTGATGGCTGAGCTCGGGCAGGAGATGAGGAGAGTAGGTGTCTCCTTGGCTCTGCTACAGGAGCCGTATGCTATAGATGGTAGTGTAGTTGGTTTGCCGGGGGGTATGCGAGTGTTTACGGACGAGGGTGCACACTCGGCAATAGTGGTGGACAGTGGGGACATGGACTGTACGGTAGTGGCGGGGGGGGGTTAGCCAATACGGGGTTTGTGTTTCGGTGGAAGGTAGCTTTGGGAGGATGCTTTTGGCTAGCATCTATTGTAGGTTTGGTGCTACATTGGAGCCGTATCTTAGGTATATGGATACCGTGCTACTACTAGCGAGTAGCATACCGGTTATCCTTGGTTTGGATGCAAATGCATCCTCTCGTATGTGGTTCTCAAAGATGAGCCGGCATTCTGCTGGTCATCAGAACCACCTACGAGGAGAGATGCTCACCGAGTGGATGGTGACGCGTGGCGTTGGTGTGCTGAATGAGCCCAGCGATCTATATACCTTCGATGGGCCCAATGGGAGAAGTGACATAGACGTGACAGCTGCAAATGGGGCGGCAATGACTGCGTACAGTTATAGGTGGAGGGTGTGTGACAGATGGGGCGTGAGTGATCACCGACCCATCGAAATTGTGGTCTCTCACAGGGGACGGACTAGGGTGACAGAACGGTCTCGCAGGTGGCGGGATCGGGACGTGAACTGGCGACAATATGCGGGTTGTGTTAGGGAGGCGGTCTTGGAGCAGACGCCAATAGATGAGTTTAGGCGACTGACGTTAGATGACCAGGTCGGTCGATTGGATGAATGTCTGTGCGCGGTGAATGATGCGCAACTTGGTCGTTGTCGCGCGACTCGACCAAGCAGAATCAGATGGTGGACCGATGAACTTGAGACGATGCGGCGGAATGTCCGACGCCTGAGGAAGAGATTCCAGAGGGTCAGGCATTCTAATGTTGAGTTGATGGGGACGCGGAAAGCTGAATATCGTGCTGGCCTTCGTACGTACAAGGACATGCTGATTAGGAGTGAAGAGGGCCATTTGAGGAGTATTGTACAGGACAATAGGGATGACCCATGGGGGTTGGCGTATAGAATATGTCGAGGGCGTGACAAGCAGGGCGACATCGCGTGTTTTAGTCGGGCTGAGGGGACGTTACGTTCTTGGAGGGAAAGCGTGGATGAACTGTTGGGGGTTCTCTTTCCTGGGGCGGAGCCAGTTAGTTATTGTCCTCCTCGTGAGGCTATAACTGACCCTCCAATCCTCGAAAGATATGAGATTTCGGACAGCATCTATCGGGTGAAAAGTAGGAAGTCACCAGGTATCGATGGTATTACTGGAGAGATGGTGAAAGCCATCTGGAAGGCAATACCAGAGTACTTGGAGAGCATCTATCAGAAGTGCTTAGTAGATGGCTTATTCCCAGGAGCTTGGAAGAAGGCGCGAGTTGTTGTACTGCTAAAGTCTCCCGAGAAGGTGAGGAGTGATCCTCGCTCTTACCGGGGCATCAGTCTTCTCTCGGAACTTGGAAAAGTTCTCGAGAGAATAATGGTGCAGCGACTGAAGCAGCGCATCGATGAGAGCACTCTCTCTGAGCGACTGCAGTTTGGATTTAAGTCTAACCGGTCTACCGAGGATGCTTTGATGCATGTAAGGCGTAGCGTTAGCGAGTCGACAGCCAAGTATGTACTGGGTATATTTGTTGATTTCCGAGGTGCATTTGATAATCTCCTTTGGGACAGCGTGCTCCAGCGATTGGTCCAGATTGGATGCTGTGAGTTGAGGCTTTGGCAGAGCTATTTTGAGGATAGGAAAGTTTGTGTGGTGGGTGCCAGCGGCACAGTTTGGAAGGAGGTGACTCGTGGCTGTCCCCAGGGTTCTATCTGTGGTCCATTTATGTGGAACCTCATGATGGATCCCTTGGTACAGTCACTTGCCGGCTCTTACAAGCTGTGTGCATACGCCGATGACCTGCTCATCTTGATCGAAGGCCAGTCTCGTGCTGAGCTGGAGAGAAAAGGTGGAGTGGCCATGCGTATTGTCGGTGAATGGAGTGCACGTGTTGGCGTCGAGGTGTCGGTGGAGAAGTCCTCGACAATGCTGCTCAAGGGCAGCCTGTCTGCGGGGCGTCCTCCACTCATTCGTTCTGGCGAGGCTAGTATCCGGTATCGGAGTGAGGTGAAATACCTGGGTATTACCATGGGAGAGAGGATGAACTTCCTTCCTCATTTGAATGCTGTCAGGGCCAAGTTGACCGAGATTGTGGGGAAAGTTAAGTGTATGCTCAGAAAAGACTGGGGCCTAAGTAGGCGTGCTGTCCGCACCATATATCATGGACTATTTGTTACCTGTGTAACTTATGGTTCTGCTATATGGTGTGAGACAGTACTGACTGCTCATGGTCTACGCAAAGTCTTATCCTGCCAGCGGGTAGCGATGTTGGCTTGTATGCCTGTATGTCGTACGGTGTCCACAGACGCGTTGCAAGTGTTGCTGGGTGCACTCCCCCTTGATCTGGAGGTGTTGCGTTGCGGCATCATCTTCCGGATAAAGCGGGGCCAGTCACTTCCAAGTTTAGATTGGCTTCCTGCGGATCAGCTGATAGAAGGGGATGTTAGGAGGAACAAGGAACTCATAGATGAGTGCCTTGTGTCTAGGTGGCGGACAAGATGGACCGAAAGTGATAGGGGGCGGGCGACGTACGCTTTTATTCGTGACGCGACGTTTGTTAGGGAGCGGCCAGACTTTGGCTTCGGTCTAAGTCTCGGCTTTTTACTGACCGGACACGGCTCTCTCAATGCATTTTTGCATGCCAGAGGCCTGTCCAACAGCCCGGACTGTGGTTGTGGGAGGGGACCCGAAGATTGGCGGCATATACTGACGGAATGCTCGCACTACGATGATGTTAGGGATTTAGCTAGCATGGGAATCTTCCACTCCCAGGGGGTGTGGGATTTCAGTAGGGTTGTAGAGGACGATCGTACATTAAGGGCGATGGGTGTTTTTGCACGAATTGTTTTCAATAGGAGACGACTGAGAGACGTGTAGCGGAGGTTAATTAATTACACTACTGTCGGCATAGCCTGCCCAGTCAGTTGTTGTTTTCCTGCGGTCGGGATGCGCGGCACGGATTCCTCCATCTGCGCCCTCGATGCTGGATGCTGATGTTGCTGTCGTCGTTGCTGTTTGCTGCTGTCTGCTGATCTTCTTATTGTCGCATGGTATCATGGTATGTTGGTATGTTGGTATGTTTTGTGTGTGGTCGTTCACCCGTGAGGGTGTTCGTGTTCTTATGTGTTTTGTGGGTCACTGATTCTCAGTGGCTGTGTGATTGTCCGGAGCGGCGTCACCTTAGTGACCAATGAGCCATCCGTGAGGGTGGCTGTGTTGATTGTTGTGTGCACGTATTGTTTTGATTGTTGTTTAGATGTTGATTTTTCAACTTTGAATGACAGGCCACCAGTCCCGGACCTTTTTTGGAGGACCAACTGGTAGTAGCTTCGGCTACGAAGTCCGACCGGAGACTATAATCTGGTACCACGGGAGCCAGGAGCCCCTGGAACTTCGGTTCCAGCCTGGCTGTTGGTGTGGCCCCTTGGGGAGCATTTCGTGGTGGCTGTGGTTTAGACCCAAATCGCGGGGAGAGCGCAAGCTCGGTGTGGAGTTGCATTTTCAACCGGGTGCCATGACCCATAGAATGGTAGGAGTTTTAGGTAGGCTCCGCCCTTAACCAAAGGGGACGACATGCCAAAAACATGAAGTCGAATTGGTACTCGCGCACTTCGGTGTGCGGGGGCGTTGGTAGACGCATTGTATTCACCCGGTGTTTTGAGAGCACAGTGCGGTAAGGCCATTGCGGCGGGTACGCACTTGAAACTCGATTCCCATCTGTCCCATTCGCAGTTGAGCAGTTGAAGTGATCGGATCGTTTTTACGCTAGCGGAAAAATTTAAATATACGGGTGTAAAAAATTGTGAAGCATTTCAAGTGTATATTGAATCGTTTGCCCTAAGGGAACACGTGTAGTGCCTCTTAAGGTGATTCACCATATAGTGATATTTTGCGAGAAATTGATAGTGGAATTTTAGTGGAATTAAGTGTTAATCCATTGGTGCGGTAAGGTTAATTGAATTTATTGGCCTAATTAATTAAAACTTTTAATTAATTGAATTAATTAAAACTTTTAATTGATTGACCTTTCGATTTAATTGATTTGGACTTTGGCTATCCTAATTGACTTCGATTTTGGACTACGGCTTTGATTTTTTGTGTGATTAAATTGATTGGTTGCAATTTGTGCAACCTATATTAAATTGATTGTTGGGCCTAATTAAATTAGAGTTATCTAATTAATTGACCGTTTGATCAATTGATTGTGACTGTGGCTAATCTAACTGGTTATTGATAATTGATTACGATTTTAAATTGATTGAGAAATTAATTTAATTGGATTTGACTTGGCTTTGAATTATTGGTTTTCGATTTTGGTCTCTGTTAATTTGGTTTTGAGTCGCTTATAGTGCATGTTGTTGCTGCATTTTAGCGGTATTGTTTTTCTGGTAAATCAGGAAAAATCATTTTATCGCTATAGTGCACCTTACAACACGTTTTGTTGCTAGAAAGTAGCGGGAACGATTCTTGTTTTTCTGAGCAGAAACGGTGTTTCATGACTCGTAGGAGGAAAGACCCCTCCGGTGAAGTGACAGGGGGAGAGGACGTTGATGAGTTAGACATGGAGAGTGATGATGAGAACGCCGCAAAGAGAGTAGACGCGATGACGAGCCCTGAGAAGCTGGCCTCCTCGGGTCTCAGAAGTACCAGTGTGCTGGATGGGCCTGGTTGTAGTGGAGCAAGTAAGGCGAGGACGGGTGCCCCCTTACCTGTGCCTCCCTTGTTCTCTGATGGCAGCATTAGTGGTAGTGGCAAAGCATCCGCTAAGAGCGCGGCTGCAAAGAGAGGTGTTGAGACAAGAGGAAGAGCATTTAAGGCTCCCGCTAAGAGTGCCCCTCTTAAGACGGTTGAGAGCATTACCTCTGATAGTGAAGTCCCCGATGCGAGAGTAGGGAGACCGTCGCGTACTCCGAGACGCATAGCTGTTGCGAGCGGCACTGCGGAGAGTGTCATAGGGAGAATAAAGTTAATCACAGGGAGAATGTTATCCACTCTCATTGATGTGTTTAATGTCGAAGGCTCTGTAGTGAAAGAGGTGATGAGCCTGTCCGGCGAGTATGAGTCGCTGCTAATGGGACTGGTAAGTGAGAATGAGAGGCTGAGAGGTAGGCTGGACATATACTCTACCAGGGGAACTCCTCAAATGGTGATGCCCCCAGTGAGTGCGGCTCCCTTGAGTGTAGTTCCAGAGAGCGCGAGCGGTGTGCCGGCTGCGTCGGCGCCTGCTCTGCGTGCACCGGTAGAGACGTGGGCCTGCAAGATAAAGAGCACGAATGCTGAGGTCACGGCTAAACAGGTTGTTGAGAAAGTGGTTAAGGAGGTTGGTCCTCATTTGAATGTGAGGGTCCATGAAGTGAGAGCCCTGAAGAGTGGTGGAGCAATTCTCAGAACTCGCTCCCAAGCAGAAAGAGAAAAGGTAGCGACCAATGAAAAATTTAGAGAGGCAGGTTTGGAAGTGAGTGTCGACGATAAGCTCGGCCCAAGAGTGGTTGTTCAAGGGGTTCACATGCAGTTCACCCCTGATCAGTTCATGAGTGAATTGTATGAGAAGAACCTCAGGGACGTCCTCTCGAGGGAGGAGTTTGAGAAAAATGTGAGAATTGTGAGTCGCCCATGGAAAGTCTCTCCTGATGGGGAGACCAGTATTATTCTGGAGGGGAGAGCATCTGCCATGGAGGCGCTCTTGCGTGCTGGCCGCTGCTACGTCCGCTGGTTCAGCTTTCGAGTGCGTGAGTTTGATGTGGTTATGGCGTGCAGAAGATGCCTGGGCTTCGACCATATGGTTAGGGAGTGCAGGGTAACTCAGGATGTCTGCAGGCAGTGTGGTCAGCCAGGCCATGTTGAGAGGAACTGCATGAATCCTCTCAATTGTAGAAATTGTGCGTTTAAAGGTAGGCCGTCGGGGCATCGAATGATGTCTCACGCATGTCCCTTGTATGTGTCAATGGTAGCGCGAGCGAATGCAAGGCATTAATATGTCCGTCCGTTTTATTCAGCTAAATTGCCAGGGCAGCAGAGCAGCTATGAGTGATTTGTGTCAGTGTATGTGTGACCTAGATTGTGGTGTGGCCTTGCTCCAAGAGCCATATTTTGCCCAGAATAGTGTTGTTGATTTTCCGTCTGATTTTCGTGTTTTTTGTGATCTGCGTCGTTTCGCAGCTGTTGTTGTCCGTGGAGCAGATATGGAATGTCTCCTGGTGAACCAGTCAGAGCATGGTCTATGTGTTAGGCTGGAGGGAATTTTTGGTGTCCTGTTCGTAGTTAGTGTTTATTGTAAATTTGATGAGTCCTTAGATCACTATCTGCAGTATCTGGAGTCCATCTTGGACATTGTTGGAAGGGAACCACTTCTGGTGGGCATGGACGCCAATGCTGTCTCCCCAATGTGGCACAGTAAGATGCCCAGACACGCGCCTGGGTATCGTAGCTTCCACAGAGGGGAGGAGCTTTGTGAATGGCTCCTAAACAGGGCTCTTCACGTGGTGAATGTCCCCACTCGAGAGTATTCTTTCCACAGTCCAAATGGCTCCAGTGATATTGATGTCACTGTTGTGAATGATAAGGCCATGAGGGGCTTCAACTGCCATTGGAGAATTAGGGCTGATCTCGGAGTCAGTGACCACAATGTCATTCTTATTGACATTGTGCCTGCTGATAGGTCGCGGGATTTCATCTCCCTGCCGTTTAAGAGGTGGTCATTGAAACGGGTTGACTGGGACTTTTATGAGCAGCAGATCCGAGAAGCGTTTTTGTTTGTCTCCTTGTCGGACTTCTCGGAGCTCTCAATTGATGAGATGGTGAGGTTTTTAAATGAGAAAATTTCAGGTGTGAACGACAGAGTTCTTAGTGTGCAACGTGTGTCCTCCTCTAGGGAGACCAGGTGGTGGACTGTAGAATTGCATGCGAAACGCTTGGAGTTGAGGCGTTTGCGCAAAAGGCTCCAAAGGCTGCGCCGTAGGGAGTCACCTGATGTGCCCTCTGTCGAAGAACAATATCGTTCCTGCTTAAGGTTATACAAGAGGATGTTAAGGGACGCTAAGGAGACGTTCTGGAGATCTTTTTTGAGTAGGGATAGTGAGGACCCATGGGGTAAAGTCTACAAGGTATGCAGGAAGCGAAACCAGACTCTAGAAATGGCAAGCCTAGTTGTTGGCGGGGAAACTATTCCAACGTGGGAAGGCTGTGTGAGAGCCCTGCTTGGTTCATTTTTCCCGAGGGATCAGCAGGCTGAATTGGATATTGGGCAGATCCGTTGCCCTCCTGTGCTTGGGCACGATGAATTGGCGCTTTCCTTGGCGAGGCTTCGTTCAGGTAAGTCTCCAGGAATTGACGGGTTGACTGGGGAAATGTGGAAGCATATTTCCAAAGTCATCCCTGATTTCCTGGAGGTCTTGCTTGGTGACTGTCTCCGCCTTGGATATTTTCCGTCAGTCTGGAAGGTGGCCAGGGTAGTGGTACTACTGAAGTCTCCCGATAGGATCAGGAGTGATCCTAGATCCTATCGAGGCATCAGCCTGTTACCAGTACTTGGTAAGGTACTAGAAAGAGTGATGGTGTCGAGACTGCAGGAGAAGCTACGGGATCGTATGTGTAGGTTCCAATTTGGTTTCAAAGAGGGCAAGAGTACGGAGGATGCTTGGCATCATGTGAAGGAGAAGGTCCGTACATCGTCACATAAGTATGTCCTTGGAATATTCGTTGATTTTAAAGGGGCCTTTGATCACCTTAAGTGGTCCGGTATTTTTGAGCGA
The DNA here is from genome assembly GCA_963930755.1 of Eudasyphora cyanicolor. Taxonomy (NCBI): domain Eukaryota; kingdom Metazoa; phylum Arthropoda; class Insecta; order Diptera; family Muscidae; genus Eudasyphora; species Eudasyphora cyanicolor. The sequence goes on from OZ005737.1 coordinate 84,415,001, forward strand.
CTTAATGAAATCGGGTGCGAGGAAGTCCATCTTTGGATGAGCTATTTTAGCGATAGAGTCGCGACGGTGGTTGGAAAGAATGCATCGGTGTCTATAACGGTTGAGCGTGGATGCCCCCAGGGTTCAATAGGTGGTCCAATCATATGGAACACTATGATGGACATGTTACTTTTCGAGCTGGATAATTTTTGCAATTTCTGCGCTTACGCAGATGATCTGTTGTTGCTCATTGAAGGGAACTCCAGAAAGCGTATTGAAGAGGAAGGTTCGGCAATGATGAGTTTGGTTGAGCGTTGGGGTGAGAGAGTAGGTGTAGAACTAAATCGGGATAAGACTGTGGCGATGCTCCTGAAAGGTACATTGTCCTCAAACAGACACCCTATTGTGAGTTGTGGGACTGGATCAATAAATTACGTGGACAGGGTGAAATACCTTGGGATAGTAGTGGGTGAAGGTATGAACTTCCTACCACATCTGGAGTACGTAAAAGAGAAATTGGTCACTGTCGTGGGTCAGGTCCGGAGGGCCATTAGGTGTGAGTGGGGTTTCAGGAGGTTTGCTGTACGATGTCTGTACAAAGGTCTATTTTTGGCTTGTGCCACCTATGGTGCCTCGGCTTGGAGTGAGGTTGTATCCGGGGCAATTGGTAGGCGAAAGATTTTGTCGTGCCAAAGGATCATCCTTCTTGGATGCCTTAAGGTCTGTAGGACTGTGTCGACGGATGCATTGCAAGTCCTGATGGGAGTGGCCCCTCTGGACTTGGAGGTACAGCGATGTGGTTTGTTGTTCCGTGTGGGGAGACATGTACTAAATTCCCGTGAAAGTTGGGATATCCCTCGCCTGCAGGATATGTCTAGGACGGAGCTTTTAGTTTGTCTAAAGGAGTACGTGGCTGCTCGATGGCAGGATAGGTGGGATTCCTCCCTTAACGGTAGGATTACCCACAAATTTATTCCTGAGGTCAATTTTGTGGAATCAAACTCATTTTTTGAGTTTGGGATGCATTTAGGATTCCTCCTCACTGGACATGGGTCCATGAATGGTTTTTTGTTTCGAAGGGCATTATCCTCGTCCGCTGAATGTTTGTGTGGTTCTCCAATTGAGGACGTTGTCCACTTGTTATGTGTGTGTCCCTTATATGAGAATATAAGAAATCTTCCTGCCATGGGAGTGGTGCTTGGTGATGATGGCTGGCATCTTGTGGGCCTTGTTTCTTCGCCTGAAACGTTGGCAGGGGCTGAGCATTTTGCTAGGCAACTGTTTTTAGCCAGGAGCACGCATTTGTTACGAGGCAGTCTAATGATGGGACACTAAGTCGTTGACTGTTGAGTGAAATTGTTTGATGTAAGGGGGCACCAGTTCCCTAGTTGCGTAGAACTAAAACTGGGAGTAGCTTCGGCTACGGAACCTGACCAGAGGTTTCTGGTACCACGGGCATATGGATCAGGAGTCTGTCCCATGGCTCCCCATGTGCTAGAAGACTTAGGTCTTGTTGGGGGCTCGGCCGGGCTAATGCCTAAATGGGTGCCGCTCACCGACTCCGAGCGGAAGAGGTTGGGATGGGCCTCGTCTCCTCACGGTGAGGGGTGCATACCTACGCAGTGTGCACCTAGACCGTTCCACCAGCGCTCTGCGCAATTCATCCTACGGCCGCAGCTTTTGCATACATAAAGGGTTACCAGTCCCGGCATCGTATGGGATGCAACTGGTAGTAGTTTCATCTACGAAGTCTGACCAGAGGCTTGTTTCTGGTACCACGGGAGTCAGGAGCCCCTGGACTTGTTTCCAGCCTGACTATTGGTGTGGCCCCTGTTGGGAGCTTCGTGGTGGCTTGGTTTAAACCCAAATCGCGGGTAGAGTCCTTGGATTCGGTGTGGAGTTGCACTTATTCAACCGGGTGCTATGACCCATAGATTAGCAGAGGTATTAAGATAGGCCTCGACCCCTTACCAAGAGGAAAGTTCATACCCATATGTATGTCTTTAAATTGGTACCTGCGTGTTGGTGTTGGCTCTGTGGAGGTCTACAACCCTCTAAGAGACTGACACTGATACAAAGGGGCGCTGGCCGCCGCATTATAGCGTGCTACTGCGGGTATTTGCTCGCCGTGGGTGAAACCGTGAGGTATAGATTCACGTAAAGCAAATTACTCTGTCCCACTTGCAGTTGAGCACTCAAAGCGAACGGACGTGTTTTTATTTAGCGGAGAAATTTATTATTCGGATAAAAATTGTGAAAGTTCTTTTGTAGTGTATATTGAATCGTGCCTTTAAAGCAACACGCATAAGTGCCTTTGAAGGGATTCACCGAGCAGACATATTGTGCAAAAGTGATAGTGGAATTGATCAGTGGATATCGTTGATTCGTTCATAATTAATTTATTTACTGATTAATTAATTGATATTTCAATTAATTGATCAATAAATTAAATTGATCAACTGGTGTGACTTTGGACTTCTATTGGCTTACGAGATTGGATACTGAACTGGTAAAAATTAATAAATTGATTCGGAAATTAATTGAGGTGATTACTTAATTAATTAAGTTAATTAATTAGAATTAATTAATTATTTGATTAATTGAGCTATCAGCTTATTAATTTCAGGCTGATAAATTGATCATCAATTTATTGGCGTGAATTAATTATTAATTGAATTGAATTGGCATTTGACTGGTATGTTTTTTGGATATTTCTTTTGATTTCTTATATTGATTAGACGATAAAAACAAGGCTGGTTGAAACTGACTAGCCTTGTTGTTGTTTTGAGAGGCTGCCTGCGGACTCGTCAGAGTCATTAGTCAGTGTGCGCCTTGTGATTTTTGTTGCTGCTTATTGCGGTATTTTCTTGTTTACGAAAATAGGAAATTTTGTTTAGCCACTATAGTGTGGTTTGCAACACTATTTGTTGCTACAAGTTAGCGGTAGCAAATTTTCTTTTTTGAGTGTTTACGGTACCGTCTGTGTTGATGACCAGAAGGAGAAAAGATCCCTCTGGTGAGACAACGTGTGCAGAGGAGGACGACGACCTCGATATGGAGAGTGACGAGGAAGAGAACGCAGCAAAGAGAGTCGATGATATGACTAGCCCGGAGAAGTTGATTAGGAGTACATCGGCTAAGTTGAGGAGTACGGTGACTGATGGTCCTAGTACCAGTAGGGCGAGAGGAGGTCCCCCTCTGCCACTGGTACCATTATTCTCTGACGAGAGTGTTGGTGGTAGTGGTAAGGGAGACGGTAGGCCGTTGAGCAAGAGTGCTAAAGGCACAGAGACGAGAGGCAAGGCAAGTAGGCCTGGAAGAGCTCCGCCTAAGGGAGCCGCCTCGAAAGTTCCTGAGAGCGTAACATCAGATAGCGAGCTGACAGAGACGAGGGAGAGAGTAGGTAGGCAGTCGCGTACGCCGAGACGTACGGTCGCTGCAGGTGGCACTGCTGAGAGCAGTATTGCAAAAGTAAAGATCGTTACAGGCAGAGTTATGACGACGCTCATCGACGTGTTCAGTGTAGAAGGCTCTCTTGTGAAGGAGATGATGAATTTGGCCGGAGAGTATGAGGCATTATTGATGGGCTTAGTCTCTGAAAATGAGCGTCTTAGAGGTAGGCTGGATGTCTACTCCACCAGGGGAACGCCTCAAACGGTGATGCCCCCAGTGAGCGTGGCTCCCGTGAGAGCAGTTCCCGCAGGAGTAGCTCCAGTACCAGTAGTGTCGGCGCCGGCTCTCGCTGAACCAGTAACTGAGACGTGGGCTTGTAAAGTCAAAAGTACCAATAGTAGTGCTACAGGCAAACAGGTGGCAGAGAGAGTTATAAAGGAGATTGGGCCTCATCTGAACGTTAGGGTTCATGAGGTGAGAGCCTTGAGAGATGGTGGTGCGATCATACGTACACCCTCTCAAGCTGAGCGCGAGAGGATCGCAAATAATGCGAAGTTCGGAGAGGCGGGATTGGAAGTAAGCGTAGATGATAAGCTTGGACCAAGAGTGGTTGTCCAGGGAGTTGACACACAGCTCTCTCCTGACGAGTTCATGGGAGAGCTGTATGACAAGAACCTTAAGGGCAAGCTCTCAAGGGAAGAGTTTATAAAGAGAGTAAAGATAGTGAGCAAGCCATGGACAGTGACTCCTGATGGTCAGGTCACTGTGATACTAGAAGGTTGTGTGGCAGCTATGGAGCAGCTTTTGCAGCAGGGTAGATGCTACATAAAGTGGTTTAGTTTCCGAGTCCGTCCGTTTGATCTGGTCATGGCGTGTAGGAGATGTTTTGGGCTTGACCACATGGTTAGAGATTGCCGGATGACCCAGAGTATTTGTTTTCATTGTGGCCAGCCTGGTCATAATGGAAGAGATTGTGTGTACCCGTTAAATTGTAGAAATTGTGCGTTTAAGGGTAGGCCCTCGGGGCACCGCATGTTGTCCCAGGCTTGCCCTTTGTATGTGTCGTTGGTTGCTCGTGCAAATGCTAGACATTAATGTCCGTCCGTGTCCTGCAATTAAATTGCCAAGGAAGCAGATCGGTAATGTATGATCTTGCCCAGTGTCTTTGTGAGTCTGATTGTGTTGTTGCTCTAGTGCAGGAGCCGTATGTGGCCTTGAATGAAGTTAGGGGTCTCCCGCTAGACTTTCGTGTAGTTAGTGATCTGTGTAGTAATGCTGCCATTGTTGTAAGAGACTGTGGCATCAATTTAGTTGTTGTTGACCAGTCGGAACACGGTGTTTGTGTCAGACTGGAAGGTGTCTTTGGTGTTGTATTTGTAGTCAGTGTTTATTGTAAGTTTGAGGAATTACTTGATCCGTACCTGCTCTATATGGAGCGAATCGTGGAGCTGGTTGGTAGGGAGCCGCTCCTTGTTGGTATGGACGCCAATGCTGCTTCTCCAATGTGGTATAGCAAGATGTCCAGGCATGCACCTGGCTATCTTAGCTTCCACAGAGGAGAGCAGTTGAGTGAATGGCTCTTAAATTGGAACCTTCACGTGGTTAACATACCAACAACGGAGTACTCCTTCCAAGGGCCGAACGGTTCCAGCGATATTGACGTTACCCTGGTCAATGATGAGGCGGCAAGGATTTTCAGTTTTGAATGGAGCATTAGGCCTGACCTATGTGTCAGTGACCACAATGCAATAGTTATTGTTATTAGTCCTGTTGTTAGGAACGTCTCGCAGCCGGTAAATCATAGGAGCTGGTCGACCTGGCAAGTTGACTGGGCATACTACGAGGATGTGGTTAGGGAAGCTTTTAGGCCGTTTCCATTGGAGCATTTTGCCCAGCTCCAGGTAGATGAGAGGATCTACCTGCTAAACAGGATAGTAACGGAGGTAAATGATAGGGTCCTGCGTATACGCCGTCATAGAACGCTCCGCAAATTGAGGTGGTGGACTGAGGAGCTTCAGAGGAAGCGTGTTGCCTTACGCCGGTTAAGGAAGCGCCTGCAACGAGCACGCAGCAGGCAGTCAGAGGATAGGGCTATGCTGGAGTTAGGTTATAGGCAATCCCTAAGGGAATATAAGGACTTGCTCAAGGAGGCCAAGGAGCTCCAGTGGAGGGACTTTGTCTCAAGGAATAATAGTGACCCTTGGGGTCCAGTTTATAGAATTTGTAGGAGGGGTAGGAGGAGGATTGATCTCGCTGCGTTGAGAGTGGGAGATGTAATGCTTACGTCTTGGACTGATTGTGTGTCTGCGTTGATGGATACGTTCTTTCCAAGATCAGGTGTAGAGCCGGTGTCGTCTCCGGAGTATGCTTCAAATGCTCCACCCTTAGAGCGGGGTGAGCTAGTTTTATCAATGGCTAAGCTGCGAGCAAAGAAGTCCCCTGGTATGGATGGTTTGACTGGGGAAATGTGGAAGCATGTTTTCCGGGTCATACCAGACATACTAGAGGACCTCTTTGCTGAGTGTGTTCGTCTAGGATATTTTCCTTCCGAGTGGAAATTCGCTAAGGTTGTCGTCCTGTTAAAGTCCCCGGACAAGATTAGGAGCGATCCCACATCATATCGTGGCATCAGCCTCCTTCCCGTTCTTGGGAAGGTGCTGGAGCGGATAATGGTGAATAGGCTAAGGGAGCGCTTATTGCATAGGTCATGCCGATACCAGTTCGGATTCAAGGAGGGGAAGTCCACGGAGGATGCATGGCTCCACATTAAAGATAGGGTTGAGTGTTCGTCTAGCAAGTACATCCTAGGTGTCTTCGTGGACTTCAGAGGTGCCTTTGACCACCTCCAGTGGACTAGCATCCTGGAGAGGTTGGAAGAGGTTGGTTGCGAAGAGTTAGCTTTGTGGCAAAGCTACTTTAGGAGCCGGGTAGCTACGGCCGTAGGTTTAAATGACTCGGTTTCAGTACAGGTGGAGAGAGGGTGTCCTCAGGGCTCCATTGGTGGACCAATCCTCTGGAACATGATGATGGACCCGTTACTGCACGAGTTGGATCAATTTTGCAATTTTGCGGCTTTTGCTGACGACCTACTCCTGTTGGTTGAGGCAGACTCTAGGCTGCGCCTTGAGAGTGATGGCTCCGAGATGATGCGGAGAGTCAAAAATTGGGGAGATAGCGTAGGTGTTGAAATAAATTTCCATAAGACGTATGTGATGTTGTTAAAGGGGCGTCTTTCTTCAAACAGGCATCCTATCATCAGGATTGGTGACCACTCGCTGTCGTACGTGGATAAAGTCCGGTACCTAGGGATCATGTTGGGTGAGAGGTTAAATTTCATGCCGCATTTGGAGTATTTGCGTGAGAAATTGATCACGGTTACTGGCCAAGTCCGAAGGGTTATAAGGTGTGACTGGGGTTTGTCCAGGAAGGCAGTCCAGCAGATATATAAGGGGCTCTTTTTGGCCTGTGCCACCTACGGGTCTTCCGTTTGGTGCGACACGGTGAAGAGAGTGGTGGGTAAGAAGAAAGCTTTATCCTGCCAGCGGATTATGTTGCTGGCGTGTTTGAATGTTTGCCGCACAGTCTCTACGGA
>OZ005737.1:84429464-84459464 GCA_963930755.1 Eudasyphora cyanicolor
ACCTGCGGAAGGATCATTAATGTGTTCCAACCGTAAAACAAAATTGTTTCCATCTTTATTGTGTTGTGGTGTGGTGGTGGTGGTGAGTGGTAAAACGCACACCCCGCCCGCCCGCACACATAAAGTGTTAACAAAAATTTGAACAAAAAACTTTTTTTCATCATTGTACTGGTTTGTTCGAAAGAACGATCCATACATTGTTCGTGAAAATGAATTTTTTCACTCGAATCGCAAAAATGTACTGGTAGAAACTTTTGAGTTACACTACCATACATTGGCTGCTATACTACACATACAATTACAGTTGTACTTATATTCGATATAAGTTAATGTTCTTTTACTGGCTTGCCCATTTTTTTTCGGAAATTTGGTAGTAAGCTGTTTAAGAACTAAGACATTCGCAACAAACTTTGTATGTATAAAATGAAATTATTGAAGAAATTGATATATGCCAATTTATTTTGGTGTATTTTTGATTTCTTTCAATAAAAATAAATTTGACAGTATTTAAACAAAAATAAATTATCACTCTAAGCGGTGGATCACTCGGCTCATGGGTCGATGAAGAACGCAGCAAACTGTGCGTCATCGTGTGAACTGCAGGACACATGAACATCGACATTTTGAACGCATATCGCAGTCCATGCTGTAAGGTACTTTAATTAATTTTGAGGTGCTGCTTGGACTACATATGGTTGAGGGTTGTAAGACTATGCTAAATAAGTTGCTTAAATTATCAATCTTAATTGATTGTGTTTTGAGCACATGTTATATTACTGGATTTTTGACAAAAGAGAATCCATAATATTAATAGTCAAGATAGAATGCCTCATTGAAAAAATCTTAGTATTTTTATTAATTTAAAATTACTTGATTTCTTTCATTGATTGAGGAAGGTCTAGCATAAAATTTTTATGAACTAGAATTGTCTCTTTGAATGAAGGAAAAGAATGTGTATGCAAAAAAAGAAAAGATTTTTCCATTAAGATGATGTATTTCTATTAAAAAAGATTTTTTTTTTTTTTTTGAAGAAAAATCTAAAACATTGTTTATACAACCTCAACTCATATGGGATTACCCCCTGAATTTAAGCATATTAATGAGGGGAGGAAAAGAAACTAACAAGGATTTTCTTAGTAGCGGCGAGCGAAAAGAAATCAGTTCAGCACTAAGTCACTTTGTCTTTATGGCAAATGTGAGATGCAGTGTATGGAATGTTCAATTTCTAGTATGAGAAATTAACGATTTAAGTCCTTCTTAAATGAGGCCATTTACCCATAGAGGGTGCCAGGCCCGTATAACGTTAATGATTACTAGAGAACATTTCCAAAGAGTCGTGTTGCTTGATAGTGCAGCACTAAGTGGGTGGTAAACTCCATCTAAAACTAAATATAACCATGAGACCGATAGTAAACAAGTACCGTGAGGGAAAGTTGAAAAGAACTCTGAATAGAGAGTTAAATAGTACGTGAAACTGCTTAGAGGTTAAGCCCGATGAACCTGAATATCCATTATGGAAAATTCATCGTTATGACTGTGGTATGAATAATACTGCGGGAATGGCGTGCATTTTTTCCATATAAGGACATTGTAATCTATTAATATAGCATATTTATCATAAGATCGATGGCTTAAGTTTATTCAAATTGTTTTGCTTGCATTTCAACATAGAATAAGTGCTGTCGATTTGATAAAGTGTTGATAGATTTATTATATATAGCGCTTGAATATTTATATTCTATAATGGCATGATAATCATTGATTTTTGTGTTTATTATATGCGTTTATATGATTAACAATGCGAAAGATTCAGGATACCTTCGGGACCCGTCTTGAAACACGGACCAAGGAGTCTAACATATTTGCAAGTTATTGGGAATTTAAACCTAATAGCGAAATTAACATAACTTATATAATGGGATTAGTTTTTAGTCTATTTATAGTCTATTAATTCAATCCCGGGGCGTTCTATCAGTTATGTATAATAAAATTTATTTTATTTATGCCTCTAACTAGAGCGTACCTTGAGCATATATGCTGTGACCCGAAAGATGGTGAACTATACTTGATCAGGTTGAAGTCAGGGGAAACCCTGATGGAAGACCGAAACAGTTCTGACGTGCAAATCGATTGTCAGAATTGAGTATAGGGGCGAAAGACCAATCGAACCATCTAGTAGCTGGTTCCCTCCGAAGTTTCCCTCAGGATAGCTGGTGCATTTAGAAATTATGTAAAATAATCTTATCTGGTAAAGCGAATGATTAGAGGCCTTAGGGTCGAAACGACCTTAACCTATTCTCAAACTTTAAATGGGTAAGAACCTCACCTTTCTTGGTATGAAGGTTGTGGTTGTGATATAATGTGCCCAGTGGGCCACTTTTGGTAAGCAGAACTGGCGCTGTGGGATGAACCAAACGTAATGTTACGGTGCCCAAATTAACAACTCATGCAGAAACCATGAAAGGCGTTGGTTGCTTAAAACAGCAGGACGGTGGACATGGAAGTCGTAATCCGCTAAGGAGTGTGTAACAACTCACCTGCCGAAGCAACTAGCCCTTAAAATGGATGGCGCTTAAGTTGTATACCTATACATTACCGCTAAAGTAAATGGTTTATGTTCAATTTCGGTTGGATTATAAACTTTGAAACTTTAGTGAGTAGGAGGGTACAATGGTGTGCATGGAAGTGTTTGGCGTAAGCCTGCATGGAGCCGCCATTGGCACAGATCTTGGTGGTAGTAGCAAATAATCGAATGAGACCTTGGAGGACTGAAGTGGAGAAGGGTTTCGTGTGAACAGTGGTTGATCACGAGTTAGTCGGTCCTAAGTTCAAGGCGAAAGACGAAAATTTTCAAGTTATAAGAGCATATATTGTGCAAACAATTTTGTAATTAAACACTTGAATCATTTCGAACGAAAGGGAATACGGTTCCAATTCCGTAACCTGTTGAGTATCCGTTTGTTATTAAATATGGGCCTTGTGCTCATCCTGGCAACAGGAACGACCATAAAGAAGCCGTCGAGAGATATCGGAAGAGTTTTCTTTTCTGTTTTATAGTCGTACTACCATGGAAGTCTTTCGAAGAGAGATATGGTAGATGGACTAGAAGAGCATGACATTTACTGTTGTGTCGATATTTTCTCCTCGGACCTTGAAAATTTATGGTGGGGTCACGCAAACTTCTCAACAGGCCGTACCAATATCCGCAGCTGGTCTCCAAGGTGAAGAGTCTCTAGTCGATAGAATAATGTAGGTAAGGGAAGTCGGCAAATTAGATCCGTAACTTCGGGATAAGGATTGGCTCTGAAGATTGAGATAGTCGGGCTTGATTGGGAAGCAATAACATGGTTTATGTGTTCGTTCTGGGTAAATAGAGGTCTACGGATCTTGTTCCTCGGATAGTAATTACGTAACCAATTGTGGAACTTTCTTGCTAAAATTTTTAGGGGATCATCGCAAGGTGTGTTCTCTTTAAATTATAACGACTATCAATTAACAATCAATTCAGAACTGGCACGGACTTGGGGAATCCGACTGTCTAATTAAAACAAAGCATTGTGATGGCCCTAGCGGGTGTTGACACAATGTGATTTCTGCCCAGTGCTCTGAATGTCAAAGTGAAGAAATTCAAGTAAGCGCGGGTAAACGGCGGGAGTAACTATGACTCTCTTAAGGTAGCCAAATGCCTCGTCATCTAATTAGTGACGCGCATGAATGGATTAACGAGATTCCTACTGTCCCTATCTACTACTGTCACTCGATTGTGAACTCTCGAAGCGTGCAGACGTGTTTCGCATCAGCGGAAAAATTTATAAATTCGGTTGTGAAACTACAGAGTGCGTTTTTGAAGTTATTGCTATATTAAATTCCTTAAGGAACACGTTTAGTGCCCTTTCGGTAATTTTAATTGAATAATTAAATCGAAAAGTGAATTGGACAGTGAATCAAAGTAATCGTTTGTGTGATAAGGTGATAAATTAGTTTATCTTACGAGATTAATTAAATTTTATTTAATTAATTGAGTGAAATTGACTAATTGATCTGGCCTGGCATTGTTTTTGGACTTCTCTTTTTGGATAAATTGATTGTGAATTGGTAGTGATTAATTCGTTGTGGTTAATCTTAAATTGCGTAATTAATTAAATTTTTAATTTAATTAATTGCGCTGATTTTTAGATTGACCTGACCCGGCATTTCTTATTGGACTATTCTTCGATTAATTGAATTTATTGTGATCATTGGATTAATTTGTTGACGGCCTGGCACTGAAAAAGGTATTTTGTTTTTGGATTATTATTTTGTTGTTGGCGTGTATGCGGTCTCGACAGAGTCGTAAGTCTTACACTGCTAACGTAGATTGTAGAATTGTTGTTTTAGACATAACGGCATAGTCTAAGATTTTTCGTTTGAAATTGTTTTCGAGCTCCTATAGTGTAGCTTGGTGTGTATTTTGTTGCTACAAAATAGCGGGCACTTTTTTCGAGCGAACTGTAGCATAGTAGATGCCTACAAGAAAAAGGAAGGATCTCGCCGGCGAGGAGGCCGCGGGAGGAGAGGGTGTTATGAGTGATGATGAGGGTAGTGAGGCTGAGAACGCGGCGAAGAGGGTCGATGCTATTCCCTCTCCTGAGAAAGGGAATGTAGCTCCGAGCACGAGTAGTGGTTCGAGGTCGAGAGCTGGTGTGTTGCCGCCGGCGCCACTGTTCACGGATGGAGATGCTAGTGAGAGTGCTAAGAGCGCTGCTGGTAGGGTACTCAGGAGTGCCAAGAGAGACCAGCGTGCGAAGAGTAAGACCCAGAGTAAGACTCAGAGAGCAGAGCCTAAGGGAGTGCCAGCGGTTGAGACTTTGACGTCCGACAGCGAGGTTACTCAAGTGACTGAAGGTAGGTCTCGATTGCCGCGTCGCTCTGGTGGTGGTGGTGGCAGCGCGAGTGCTGAGTCATTAATCACCAAGATGAAGACGGTTTCAGGTAGGCTCATGTCAACTCTCATTGACATTTTTAACGTTGAGGGATCTCTAATTAGAGAAGTGTCTAGTCTTGCAGGAGAGTATGAGGCTCTTTTAATGGGATTGGTGGCAGAAAATGAGAGGCTTCGTGGGCGCTTGGACATCTACTCTTTGCGGAGTAATGTCCCCGCGGTGATGCCCCCGGTGAGTGTGGCTCCTGCGAACGTAAGCGCGATCCCGATGCAACTGCAGCATATAATAAGAGAGCCTGCCTTGCCCGTTGCTACGGAGACTTGGGCGGCCAAGATAAAGAGCACGGATAAGGAAGAGACGTCGAAGCAAGTTGTGGAGAAGATTGTGAAAGAGGTTGGCCCCCATCTGAATGTGAGAGTGCACGAAATTAGGCCGCTTAAGAGTGGTGGTGCGATTCTCCGCACGCCATCTGAGGCGGAGAGGCAGAAGGTTCTCAGAAATGAGAAGTTTCAAGAGGCCGGCTTGGAGGTTAGCGCCGAGGATAAGCTCGGGCCTCGCGTTGTTGTTGAGCATGTTGAGTCGAAGTTTACTGCGGATGAGTTCATGAACGAGCTTTACGACAAGAACTTTAAAAAAATTTATAGTGAAGAGCAGTTCTCTAAAGCGGTGAAGATTGTTAGCAGACCGTGGCAGGTCAAGGATGGAAGAGTAAATGTTGTCTTAGAGGGTTACACGAGGGCGATGCAGAGCCTGTTGGCCACCGGTCGCTGTTATATTAAGTGGTTTAGTTTTAGAGTAAGAGAATACGAACCGGTTTTGGTATGTCGAAGGTGCCTTGGATTTGACCACAGAGTTAGGGATTGTCGTGCTACTCACGATGTTTGCCGTCGCTGTGGTCAATCAGGGCACGTTGAGAGAGACTGCATTAACCAATTAAACTGTAGAAACTGCGCGTTCAAGGGTAGGGCGTCGGGGCATTTAATGATGTCGCACGCATGTCCCCTATACGCGGCAATGGTAGCACGTGCGAATGCTAGACATTGATGTCCGTCCGTTTTTTGCAGCTAAATTGCCAGGGTAGTAGGTCATCCATGTATGACCTGGGTCAGTGTTTGTGTGAGTTAGATTGTGTTGTGGCGTTGCTCCAGGAGCCATATGTTTCTGTTGACGGTCCTGTGGGTCTCCCGCTTGATTTTCGTCTTTTTGTTGATTTACGTTGTAATGCTGCAATTGTTGTTCGGGGTATTGATGTTGAATGTCTTCTTGTTGATCAGTCTCAGTGGGGTGTTGTTGTTAAAATCGAAGGTGTTTTTGGAATTATGTTAGTTGTTAGTATGTACTGTAAGTTCGACGAAACTATTGATCCATATCTCCAGTATTTGGAGAATGTGATTAGGATGGCAGGAGATGTGCCTCTGCTGGTTGGCATGGACGCTAATGCTGTCTCTCCGATGTGGCACAGCAAGATGCCAAGGCATGTCCAAGGCTATCTTAGCTACCACAGAGGGGAGCAGCTGTGCGAATGCCTCTTAAATTGGAGTGTTCACGTGGTGAACGTGCCCACCACGGAGTATACTTTTCATGGCCCAAATGGGGCTAGTGATATCGATGTGACGCTCATAAACGGCGTGGCTTACAGGAACTACACATTCAGATGGGAGGTTCGGCCTGATCTTGGTGTTAGTGATCACAATGTTATTGTCATAAATGTTGAGAGAAATGAAGGGTCTGTCCCCTTGCAGTCGGCGATTAGAAGATGGTCCACTAGGATGGTGGACTGGAACTTTTATGAGGAGCAGATTAGGGAAGCTTTTTGTTCTGTCCCTTTGGACACTTTTGTGGCCATGGATGTTGATGCTAAGGTCCAATTTATTAACGGAAGAGTCAGTGATGTTAACAACCGACTGTTGCCTGTTCATCGCCCAACTTCCCTTAGGAAGCTTAGGTGGTGGACCAGGGAATTGTTTGATAAGAAGAAGGTTTTGAGGAGGTTGCGCAAGAGAGTCCAGAGAGCTAGGCGTGGTGATTCACCGCTCTTCCCTGAGATTCAGGCAGCTTACAGGGATTCCTTAAGGGAATATAAGGTAATGCTACGTGACGCAAAGGAAAGTCACTGGAGGGACTTTGTCCGTGAGAGTGGTGACGATCCTTGGGGTCGGGCTTATAAAATCTGTAGGAGGAAGGACCGTGCAAATGATCTTTCTGGTTTAATAGTGAATGGTGAGGTGCACACTGCATGGACTGAGTGTGGTGGTATACTTTTGGATGCCTTTTTCCCTAGGGATGATGAAGAGTTGGTGGCTGAGGAGGATCTTCGTGTTGCTCCTGCTGTGTATAGAGGAGAAATTGACTTAGCCGTCTTGAGGCTTCGGTCAAGGAGGTCTCCAGGAATTGATGGGCTGACTGGGGAAATGTGGAAACATGTTTACCGGGTCGTCCCTCAATACCTGGAGAACCTCCTTGCCGAATGTGTAAGGACTGGTTATTTCCCTTCGGCTTGGAAGGAAGCGAGGATTGTGGTTCTCCTGAAGTCCCCCGATAAGGTCAGGAGTGATCCTAAATCTTATCGGGGCATTAGTCTCCTCCCAGTGCTTGGTAAAGTGCTGGAGAGGGTGATGGTGCTGCGGCTTCAGGAGAGACTGGAAGGTAGGATGTGCCGATACCAATTCGGATTCAAGGAATCGAGATGTACAGAGGACGCGTGGCTTCATGTCAGAAATTGTGTAGAAGGCTCAGACTCTAAATATGTTCTGGGGCTGTTTATCGATTTTCAAGGTGCGTTTGATTACCTTAAGTGGTCAGCCGTTCTTGAAAGGCTGCGGGAGGTAGGATGCCAGGAGCTCGAAATCTGGCGTAGTTACTTCGATGACCGAAAGGCGCATTTGTTTGGCAGGCGGAGTTCGGTCTCCACTCAGGTTGTTAGGGGATGTCCCCAGGGCTCAATTGGGGGTCCCATTATCTGGAATATGGTAATGGACCCCCTTTTGTTCGAGCTGGACAACTACTGTAAGTTTTCTGCGTTTGCAGATGATCTTCTGATAATGATAGAAGGAGAGGCGAGAAGTCAGATAGAGCGTGATGGTTCTGCTATGATGGGCATTGTCCGGGACTGGGGTAGTAGAGTTGGAGTCCAGGTTAACATGGCTAAGACGGTGACCATGCTCCTTAAGGGAACGCTTTCGGGGAACAGGCACCCTATTGTGAAGCTTGATGACAGGTCGGTCCAGTATGTGAATCGTGTCAAGTACTTAGGAGTGGTGGTCGGGGAGAGGATGAATTTCCTTCCCCATATAGACCATGTTAAGCACAAGCTGGTGCCTTTGGTTGGTCAGGTCCAAAGAATTATTAGGTTTGATTGGGGTCTACGGAAGAAGGCTGTTAGGCGTTTGTACGCGGGCCTCTTTTTGTCCTGCGCGACATATGGCTCCTCAGTTTGGGGGGAGTCTGTTAGGAGAGTGGCCGGGAGGAATAAAATCTTGTCCTGCCAGAGGATTATGCTGCTAGGATGTCTTAGGGTGTGTAGGACTGTCTCCACTGAGGCCCTGCAGGTCCTAATGGGGTCCCCCCCTTTGGATTTGGAGGTGCTTCGGAGAAGTACTTTATTCAGTGCCAGTCGAGGAATGATCATGCCCCGCGATGAATGGGCCGTTCAAGGAATGGAGGCTATGCCTCGAGGCGAGCTCATAGAGCATTTGGACGAAGCTGTCTTAAACAGGTGGCAAGAGCGGTGGGATACCTCCATAAATGGTCGTATAACCCATAGATTTATTCCGGTTGTTAATTTTGCAAGCACAAATGATTATTTCGATTTCAGCATGGAGCTAGGTTTTCTTTTAACCGGCCATGGTTCACTAAATTATTTCCTGCACAGGAGGGCACTAAGTGCCAGCCCTGAATGCAGATGTGGCTACCCTGACGAGGATGTGGAACACGTCTTATGCATGTGTCCCCTTTATCGTGAGTTCAGGAACTTGGATAGCATGGGCGTTGAGTTCGCAAATTGGCAATGGTGTTTTAGTGGCTTAGTTGCCTCACCAGTGACGCTAGCGTGTGCGGAAACTTTCGCACGACGTGTATTTTCGCTTCGTCGCGCATTGAGTCGTGGCGTGGATCTCCCGTTAGGACGTTGAGTGGTGGACCTTGTCCATGACTCAATGGCTGTGTTGCTGGGGGTTACCAGTCCCCGGGTTGCGTAGGACTGAAACTGGTAGTAGCCTTGGCTACGAAACCTGACCAGAGGTTTCTGGTACCACGGGCTCTTGGATCTGGAGTCGTTCCCATGGCTCCCCAAGCGCTATAAGACCTTGGTCTTGTTGGGAGCTCGGCCGGGCTTATGCCTAAATTGGGTGCCGCTCACCGTTTCCGAGCGGAAGAGGTTGAGATGGACCTCGTCTCTTCACGGTGAGGGGTTTATGCCTACGCAGTGTAAACCCAGACCGTTCCATCTGCGTGTCTACGCCAATCATCTCACGGCCGCAGCTTTTCACACCTAAAGGGTTACCAGTCCCGGCATTGTATGGAATGCATACTGGTAGTAGTTTCATCTACGAAGTCTGACCAGAGGCTTTTTCTGGTACCACGGGAGTCAGGAGCCCCTGGAACTTGTTTTCCAGCCTGACTGTTGGTGTGGCCCCTGTTGGGAGCTTCGTGGTGGCTTGGTTTATACCCAAATCGCGGGAAGAGTTTTCGGACTCGGTGTGGAGTTGCACTCATTCAACCGGGTGCTATGACCCATAGATTAGCAGAGGTATTAAGATAGGCCTCGCCCCCTCACCAAGGGGAAAGTTCATACCCATATGTATGTCTTTAAATTGGTACCCGCGAATTTGTGACAGCTCTGTGGAGGTTTACCACCCTCTAAGGGACTGCCACTTATTCAAAGGGGCGCTGGCCGTCGCATTGTTGCGTGCTACTGTGAGTATTTGCTCGCCGTGAGTGAGGCCGTAAGGTATGGACTCACGTTAAGCAAATTTCTCTGTCCCTATCTACTATCTAGCGAAACCACAGCCAAGGGAACGGGCTTGGAATAATTAGCGGGGAAAGAAGACCCTGTTGAGCTTGACTCTAATCTGGCAGTGTAAGGAGACATAAGAGGTGTAGAATAAGTGGGAGATGTTGGTTCGCCTTCATCGACAATGAAATACCACTACTCTTATTGTTTCCTTACTTACTTGATTAAGTGGAACGTGTATCATTTCTTAGCCATTATACGGATATATTTATATATCTTATGGTATTGGGTTTTGATGCAAGCTTCTTGATCAAAGTACTAAGAGTTTGTTATATAATTGTAAACAAATCTCGATGAGATGATGGCATTTCGGTGTCATTGTCGTATTTGAAATTTGGTATAACTCCTAATACTCAGGTATGATCCAATTCAAGGACATTGCCAGGTAGGGAGTTTGACTGGGGCGGTACATCTCTCAAATAATAACGGAGGTGTCCCAAGGCCAGCTCAGTGCGGACAGAAACCACACATAGAGCAAAAGGGCAAATGCTGACTTGATCTCGGTGTTCAGTACACACAGGGACAGCAAAAGCTCGGCCTATCGATCCTTTTGGTTTAAGGAGTTTTTAACAAGAGGTGTCAGAAAAGTTACCACAGGGATAACTGGCTTGTGGCGGCCAAGCGTTCATAGCGACGTCGCTTTTTGATCCTTCGATGTCGGCTCTTCCTATCATTGTGAAGCAAAATTCACCAAGCGTTGGATTGTTCACCCATGCAAGGGAACGTGAGCTGGGTTTAGACCGTCGTGAGACAGGTTAGTTTTACCCTACTAATGACAATATGTTGTTGCGACAGCATTCCTGCGTAGTACGAGAGGAACCGCAGGTACGGACCTATGGCACAATACTTGTTCGAGCGAACAGTGGTATGACGCTACGTTCGTTGGATTATGCCTGAACGCCTCTAAGGTCGTATCCGAGCTGGACTGCAATGATAAAAATGGGGCAATTGCATTGTATGGCTTTTAAACCATTTAAAGTTTATTTCTGATAAACGACAATGGATGTGATGCCAATGTTATTTGTAACATAGCAAATGTGGGAGGATATTATCACCTGCATGTCGCGCTAGTTGCTTATAAAAACATTATTTAATACAATGACAATGCCTAGAATCAATTGTAAACGACTTTTTTAACGGGCGAGGTGTTGTAAGTGGTAGAGCAGCTGCCATACTGCGATCCACTGAAACTCATCCTTAGCTTGACGATTCGATTTATCGAATACAGACCTATATGTTGCACATGCAAATGTGTGGACAAAACCCCCCCAAATATACTTTATGTGTACGCGGGGGGAACAAATCCACGTAAATCACATTAGTATTTCTGATTGACCACACTATGTGTGTGCTTTCAGAAAAAACGTGTGTTGTGGGCCGCAGAAAACATGTGACAAACTGGTTTTCTGCTCTTAATACTTGTTTTCAAAATGTTCAGTCTTCGTATTAGAGACTTACAATGTTTCCAAATAGTTCATCTTTCTACCTCATATTAACTGCAAAAATAACTTGGAAAAATTCTTAAAAAAATTGTAAAATTTCTTCAATTATTGACTTAGAAAATTTCTTCAAAAAATACTTAGAAAATTCTTTAAAAAAATAACTTAGAAAATTTCTTCAAAAAATTAACTTAGAAAAATTCTTCAAAAAAATAACTTAGAAAATGTCTTCAAAAAATTAACTTGGAAAAATTCTTCAAAAACTAACTTTCAAAATTGTTTCAAAAAAACTTAGAAAAATTCTTCAAAAAAACACTTAGAAAATTTCTTCAAAAAAAACTTAGAAAAATTCTTCAAAAAATAACTTAGAAAAAAACTTAGAAATTTGTTATCTCCCCCTCCCATTTTTCAGGCCACCCACTCCCATCCTCCTTTTTTCGATCTCCCACCCACCCCCTTTTCGGCCCTTTCTCTCTCTCCACCCACTTTTCTCTCTCCATATTTTGCTAAATTTGTCTTCAAGCTCTTGTTTCACATGATTTTTCTCTCTTTTTCCTCTCTTTTTATCAATTTCTGTCTCTATTATTCTCTAATTTTTTCAATAATTCCCCCATTTTCTCTCATTTTTAGTCTCATTCGGCCAAAATGAGCGTTAAAGAGAGGCTTAAAGATGCTTCTTCTATCAGTGAGAGTCCAAGATATCAGTGTGATAGGTCTGGAAGTAGTCGCTGTCTGTGGAACTCATCACTGCAGCGAATCTTGTTGAAAAATACAGACGTGAAAGTGTTTACCGGTGAATTTAAAGCGAGTGTGAAGTGTAATTAGTGAATTAGAAAGAGATAGTGAATTTGTGAGTGACTGGAAGAGGTTTGTTTTGAGACTGCCGGTGTTTGGTGTCTCAAGGACAAGGTTTTTGGTGTCTCGAAATCTCCGGGGAGATTGTGAGGTTAGGTGACGAACTAGGAGTGTGTTATTGATTATTGATTTTTGGAATTTGGTTTTTGGCTTAGATAGAATAGATTGTGATTGACAGGTTGTGGACTTTGAATTGTTTAAGGGTTTTTGATTAGGATTTCGGCTAGGTGTTTGGATTTGTGTGTAGGTGTCGTTGGTGATGCCGGTTGATATGCCGGCCCCAAAGGGAGGAAGGCGTCGATCGAAGAGGTTGTCGCTGACGAAAGGGAAAGCAGTGAAGAGGGAGACGGACGAGGAGGAGGCGCAGATGAGCGTGGACGAGTCGGTGGCGACGAGTGACAGCGAGGTCACACGGATGTCGGTGCCTGTTAGTGGTGGTGGTCGACGTGTACGCCACACTGAGAGCGAGGGCTCGAACGAAGGTGGCGGAGAGCGGAAGAAGACGCGGCGGGTGAGTGGTGAGCTGCCGTCGACGTCAGCTGCTGCTGCTGCTGCTGCTGTGGATGCTGAGAAGGGCAGTGTTGGTGATGGTGCTGCTGCTGCTACAGAGACTGGAGGTGCTGAGGGTGCTGAGGGCAAGAGTGCTGGTGCTGCTGGCGCCAGTGCTGCTGCAGAAGGCGAGACAAGGAAGGTGACGACTCGTGAGAGCCGTCCACGTAACCGTGGAGGAGATGGTGGTGCAGTGCCGACCGGGGACTCGGTGCGCAAGATGAAGGAACTGACGCAGTCCCTGATGGAGGTGGCGTTCGCAGAGAACGTATCGACATCGGGGGTGCGTCAGATTCTGGCGTGTACTGCCAAGTATGAGGTGATGATGCTCGATCTGTTATTGGAGGTCGAGCATTGGAGAGCTGGAGGTGGTGGTGTTGGCGTTGGTGTCGCTGCGGCTGGCCATGGACGGCCCTTGGCTAGTAAGAATGCTGTCGTTGCTGCTGCTGCTGTGCCGTTGATTGCCGCTCAACCAGTGGCGGTGCCGAAACCGGTTGATACATGGTCGGCGGTCATTAGGAAGAAGGGTGCGACAGGTGCGGAGGTGGTGAAGGAGGTGGTGGAGAAGGTGGCGCCGACGATGAACGTCCGCGTTCACACCCTCCGCCCGATGAAGGATGGCGGTGCAATTATTCGCACCCCTTCGGTAGTAGAGAGGCAGCGCATTATGGAGAATGCCAAGTTCGCGGAGGCAGGGATGGAGGTTGTGGCCAACGACAAGCTGGGCCCCCGTCTAATTGTGCGTGACGTCAGTAAGGCGATCAGTCCGGAGAAGTTCATGGAGGAACTATATCGGCAGAATTTCGGGCCAGACATGGAGTTCAGTGCGTTCGAGAAGAGTGTCCGCCTCGCCTCAAAGGCGTGGCAGGTGAGCCCGACCGGTGACACGGACGTGACTTTGGAGTGCACACCTCGTGTTGCGGAAAAATTGCTGGAGGCTGGTGGTGCCTACATTTTGTGGCACCGATTTGTGGTTCGATTGAAGGAGGAGGTACCAGCGTGTCACCGGTGTTATGGGTTCGATCATATGATCCGGGACTGTAGACAGGCGCAAAGTGTTTGCCGGAGATGTGGTCTGGTGGGACACACGGCCCATCAATGTCCGAACGAGGCGAGATGCCGAAATTGTGAGCTTCGTGGGTACGCAGCCGGCCACAGCATGTTGTCGCTGCTGTGCCCCGTGTACGCTGGACTGATTGCGAGGGCGAGGGCGAGACACTAAGATGATGGAGGAAATCCGGATAGTGCAGTACAACTGCCAGCGATCGCAGGCGGTGATGGCTGAGCTCGGGCAGGAGATGAGGAGAGTAGGTGTCTCCTTGGCTCTGCTACAGGAGCCGTATGCTATAGATGGTAGTGTAGTTGGTTTGCCGGGGGGTATGCGAGTGTTTACGGACGAGGGTGCACACTCGGCAATAGTGGTGGA
This sequence comes from Eudasyphora cyanicolor, assembly GCA_963930755.1. NCBI lineage: Eukaryota > Metazoa > Arthropoda > Insecta > Diptera > Muscidae > Eudasyphora > Eudasyphora cyanicolor. The sequence goes on from OZ005737.1 coordinate 84,443,667, forward strand.
CAGTGGGGACATGGACTGTACGGTAGTGGCGGGGGGGGTTAGCCAATACGGGGTTTGTGTTTCGGTGGAAGGTAGCTTTGGGAGGATGCTTTTGGCTAGCATCTATTGTAGGTTTGGTGCTACATTGGAGCCGTATCTTAGGTATATGGATACCGTGCTACTACTAGCGAGTAGCATACCGGTTATCCTTGGTTTGGATGCAAATGCATCCTCTCGTATGTGGTTCTCAAAGATGAGCCGGCATTCTGCTGGTCATCAGAACCACCTACGAGGAGAGATGCTCACCGAGTGGATGGTGACGCGTGGCGTTGGTGTGCTGAATGAGCCCAGCGATCTATATACCTTCGATGGGCCCAATGGGAGAAGTGACATAGACGTGACAGCTGCAAATGGGGCGGCAATGACTGCGTACAGTTATAGGTGGAGGGTGTGTGACAGATGGGGCGTGAGTGATCACCGACCCATCGAAATTGTGGTCTCTCACAGGGGACGGACTAGGGTGACAGAACGGTCTCGCAGGTGGCGGGATCGGGACGTGAACTGGCGACAATATGCGGGTTGTGTTAGGGAGGCGGTCTTGGAGCAGACGCCAATAGATGAGTTTAGGCGACTGACGTTAGATGACCAGGTCGGTCGATTGGATGAATGTCTGTGCGCGGTGAATGATGCGCAACTTGGTCGTTGTCGCGCGACTCGACCAAGCAGAATCAGATGGTGGACCGATGAACTTGAGACGATGCGGCGGAATGTCCGACGCCTGAGGAAGAGATTCCAGAGGGTCAGGCATTCTAATGTTGAGTTGATGGGGACGCGGAAAGCTGAATATCGTGCTGGCCTTCGTACGTACAAGGACATGCTGATTAGGAGTGAAGAGGGCCATTTGAGGAGTATTGTACAGGACAATAGGGATGACCCATGGGGGTTGGCGTATAGAATATGTCGAGGGCGTGACAAGCAGGGCGACATCGCGTGTTTTAGTCGGGCTGAGGGGACGTTACGTTCTTGGAGGGAAAGCGTGGATGAACTGTTGGGGGTTCTCTTTCCTGGGGCGGAGCCAGTTAGTTATTGTCCTCCTCGTGAGGCTATAACTGACCCTCCAATCCTCGAAAGATATGAGATTTCGGACAGCATCTATCGGGTGAAAAGTAGGAAGTCACCAGGTATCGATGGTATTACTGGAGAGATGGTGAAAGCCATCTGGAAGGCAATACCAGAGTACTTGGAGAGCATCTATCAGAAGTGCTTAGTAGATGGCTTATTCCCAGGAGCTTGGAAGAAGGCGCGAGTTGTTGTACTGCTAAAGTCTCCCGAGAAGGTGAGGAGTGATCCTCGCTCTTACCGGGGCATCAGTCTTCTCTCGGAACTTGGAAAAGTTCTCGAGAGAATAATGGTGCAGCGACTGAAGCAGCGCATCGATGAGAGCACTCTCTCTGAGCGACTGCAGTTTGGATTTAAGTCTAACCGGTCTACCGAGGATGCTTTGATGCATGTAAGGCGTAGCGTTAGCGAGTCGACAGCCAAGTATGTACTGGGTATATTTGTTGATTTCCGAGGTGCATTTGATAATCTCCTTTGGGACAGCGTGCTCCAGCGATTGGTCCAGATTGGATGCTGTGAGTTGAGGCTTTGGCAGAGCTATTTTGAGGATAGGAAAGTTTGTGTGGTGGGTGCCAGCGGCACAGTTTGGAAGGAGGTGACTCGTGGCTGTCCCCAGGGTTCTATCTGTGGTCCATTTATGTGGAACCTCATGATGGATCCCTTGGTACAGTCACTTGCCGGCTCTTACAAGCTGTGTGCATACGCCGATGACCTGCTCATCTTGATCGAAGGCCAGTCTCGTGCTGAGCTGGAGAGAAAAGGTGGAGTGGCCATGCGTATTGTCGGTGAATGGAGTGCACGTGTTGGCGTCGAGGTGTCGGTGGAGAAGTCCTCGACAATGCTGCTCAAGGGCAGCCTGTCTGCGGGGCGTCCTCCACTCATTCGTTCTGGCGAGGCTAGTATCCGGTATCGGAGTGAGGTGAAATACCTGGGTATTACCATGGGAGAGAGGATGAACTTCCTTCCTCATTTGAATGCTGTCAGGGCCAAGTTGACCGAGATTGTGGGGAAAGTTAAGTGTATGCTCAGAAAAGACTGGGGCCTAAGTAGGCGTGCTGTCCGCACCATATATCATGGACTATTTGTTACCTGTGTAACTTATGGTTCTGCTATATGGTGTGAGACAGTACTGACTGCTCATGGTCTACGCAAAGTCTTATCCTGCCAGCGGGTAGCGATGTTGGCTTGTATGCCTGTATGTCGTACGGTGTCCACAGACGCGTTGCAAGTGTTGCTGGGTGCACTCCCCCTTGATCTGGAGGTGTTGCGTTGCGGCATCATCTTCCGGATAAAGCGGGGCCAGTCACTTCCAAGTTTAGATTGGCTTCCTGCGGATCAGCTGATAGAAGGGGATGTTAGGAGGAACAAGGAACTCATAGATGAGTGCCTTGTGTCTAGGTGGCGGACAAGATGGACCGAAAGTGATAGGGGGCGGGCGACGTACGCTTTTATTCGTGACGCGACGTTTGTTAGGGAGCGGCCAGACTTTGGCTTCGGTCTAAGTCTCGGCTTTTTACTGACCGGACACGGCTCTCTCAATGCATTTTTGCATGCCAGAGGCCTGTCCAACAGCCCGGACTGTGGTTGTGGGAAGGGACCCGAAGATTGGCGGCATATACTGACGGAATGCTCGCACTACGATGATGTTAGGGATTTAGCTAGCATGGGAATCTTCCACTCCCAGGGGGTGTGGGATTTCAGTAGGGTTGTAGAGGACGATCGTACATTAAGGGCGATGGGTGTTTTTGCACGAATTGTTTTCAATAGGAGACGACTGAGAGACGTGTAGCGGAGGTTAATTAATTACACTACTGTCGGCATAGCCTGCCCAGTCAGTTGTTGTTTTCCTGCGGTCGGGATGCGCGGCACGGATTCCTCCATCTGCGCCCTCGATGCTGGATGCTGATGTTGCTGTCGTCGTTGCTGTTTGCTGCTGTCTGCTGATCTTCTTATTGTCGCATGGTATCATGGTATGTTGGTATGTTTTGTGTGTGGTCGTTCACCCGTGAGGGTGTTCGTGTTCTTATGTGTTTTGTGGGTCACTGATTCTCAGTGGCTGTGTGATTGTCCGGAGCGGCGTCACCTTAGTGACCAATGAGCCATCCGTGAGGGTGGCTGTGTTGATTGTTGTGTGCACGTATTGTTTTGATTGTTGTTTAGATGTTGATTTTTCAACTTTGAATGACAGGCCACCAGTCCCGGACCTTTTTTGGAGGACCAACTGGTAGTAGCTTCGGCTACGAAGTCCGACCGGAGACTATAATCTGGTACCACGGGAGCCAGGAGCCCCTGGAACTTCGGTTCCAGCCTGGCTGTTGGTGTGGCCCCTTGGGGAGCATTTCGTGGTGGCTGTGGTTTAGACCCAAATCGCGGGGAGAGCGCAAGCTCGGTGTGGAGTTGCATTTTCAACCGGGTGCCATGACCCATAGAATGGTAGGAGTTTTAGGTAGGCTCCGCCCTTAACCAAAGGGGACGACATGCCAAAAACATGAAGTCGAATTGGTACTCGCGCACTTCGGTGTGCGGGGGCGTTGGTAGACGCATTGTATTCACCCGGTGTTTTGAGAGCACAGTGCGGTAAGGCCATTGCGGCGGGTACGCACTTGAAACTCGATTCCCATCTGTCCCATTCGCAGTTGAGCAGTTGAAGTGATCGGATCGTTTTTACGCTAGCGGAAAAATTTAAATATACGGGTGTAAAAAATTGTGAAGCATTTCAAGTGTATATTGAATCGTTTGCCCTAAGGGAACACGTGTAGTGCCTCTTAAGGTGATTCACCATATAGTGATATTTTGCGAGAAATTGATAGTGGAATTTTAGTGGAATTAAGTGTTAATCCATTGGTGCGGTAAGGTTAATTGAATTTATTGGCCTAATTAATTAAAACTTTTAATTAATTGAATTAATTAAAACTTTTAATTGATTGACCTTTCGATTTAATTGATTTGGACTTTGGCTATCCTAATTGACTTCGATTTTGGACTACGGCTTTGATTTTTTGTGTGATTAAATTGATTGGTTGCAATTTGTGCAACCTATATTAAATTGATTGTTGGGCCTAATTAAATTAGAGTTATCTAATTAATTGACCGTTTGATCAATTGATTGTGACTGTGGCTAATCTAACTGGTTATTGATAATTGATTACGATTTTAAATTGATTGAGAAATTAATTTAATTGGATTTGACTTGGCTTTGAATTATTGGTTTTCGATTTTGGTCTCTGTTAATTTGGTTTTGAGTCGCTTATAGTGCATGTTGTTGCTGCATTTTAGCGGTATTGTTTTTCTGGTAAATCAGGAAAAATCATTTTATCGCTATAGTGCACCTTACAACACGTTTTGTTGCTAGAAAGTAGCGGGAACGATTCTTGTTTTTCTGAGCAGAAACGGTGTTTCATGACTCGTAGGAGGAAAGACCCCTCCGGTGAAGTGACAGGGGGAGAGGACGTTGATGAGTTAGACATGGAGAGTGATGATGAGAACGCCGCAAAGAGAGTAGACGCGATGACGAGCCCTGAGAAGCTGGCCTCCTCGGGTCTCAGAAGTACCAGTGTGCTGGATGGGCCTGGTTGTAGTGGAGCAAGTAAGGCGAGGACGGGTGCCCCCTTACCTGTGCCTCCCTTGTTCTCTGATGGCAGCATTAGTGGTAGTGGCAAAGCATCCGCTAAGAGCGCGGCTGCAAAGAGAGGTGTTGAGACAAGAGGAAGAGCATTTAAGGCTCCCGCTAAGAGTGCCCCTCTTAAGACGGTTGAGAGCATTACCTCTGATAGTGAAGTCCCCGATGCGAGAGTAGGGAGACCGTCGCGTACTCCGAGACGCATAGCTGTTGCGAGCGGCACTGCGGAGAGTGTCATAGGGAGAATAAAGTTAATCACAGGGAGAATGTTATCCACTCTCATTGATGTGTTTAATGTCGAAGGCTCTGTAGTGAAAGAGGTGATGAGCCTGTCCGGCGAGTATGAGTCGCTGCTAATGGGACTGGTAAGTGAGAATGAGAGGCTGAGAGGTAGGCTGGACATATACTCTACCAGGGGAACTCCTCAAATGGTGATGCCCCCAGTGAGTGCGGCTCCCTTGAGTGTAGTTCCAGAGAGCGCGAGCGGTGTGCCGGCTGCGTCGGCGCCTGCTCTGCGTGCACCGGTAGAGACGTGGGCCTGCAAGATAAAGAGCACGAATGCTGAGGTCACGGCTAAACAGGTTGTTGAGAAAGTGGTTAAGGAGGTTGGTCCTCATTTGAATGTGAGGGTCCATGAAGTGAGAGCCCTGAAGAGTGGTGGAGCAATTCTCAGAACTCGCTCCCAAGCAGAAAGAGAAAAGGTAGCGACCAATGAAAAATTTAGAGAGGCAGGTTTGGAAGTGAGTGTCGACGATAAGCTCGGCCCAAGAGTGGTTGTTCAAGGGGTTCACATGCAGTTCACCCCTGATCAGTTCATGAGTGAATTGTATGAGAAGAACCTCAGGGACGTCCTCTCGAGGGAGGAGTTTGAGAAAAATGTGAGAATTGTGAGTCGCCCATGGAAAGTCTCTCCTGATGGGGAGACCAGTATTATTCTGGAGGGGAGAGCATCTGCCATGGAGGCGCTCTTGCGTGCTGGCCGCTGCTACGTCCGCTGGTTCAGCTTTCGAGTGCGTGAGTTTGATGTGGTTATGGCGTGCAGAAGATGCCTGGGCTTCGACCATATGGTTAGGGAGTGCAGGGTAACTCAGGATGTCTGCAGGCAGTGTGGTCAGCCAGGCCATGTTGAGAGGAACTGCATGAATCCTCTCAATTGTAGAAATTGTGCGTTTAAAGGTAGGCCGTCGGGGCATCGAATGATGTCTCACGCATGTCCCTTGTATGTGTCAATGGTAGCGCGAGCGAATGCAAGGCATTAATATGTCCGTCCGTTTTATTCAGCTAAATTGCCAGGGCAGCAGAGCAGCTATGAGTGATTTGTGTCAGTGTATGTGTGACCTAGATTGTGGTGTGGCCTTGCTCCAAGAGCCATATTTTGCCCAGAATAGTGTTGTTGATTTTCCGTCTGATTTTCGTGTTTTTTGTGATCTGCGTCGTTTCGCAGCTGTTGTTGTCCGTGGAGCAGATATGGAATGTCTCCTGGTGAACCAGTCAGAGCATGGTCTATGTGTTAGGCTGGAGGGAATTTTTGGTGTCCTGTTCGTAGTTAGTGTTTATTGTAAATTTGATGAGTCCTTAGATCACTATCTGCAGTATCTGGAGTCCATCTTGGACATTGTTGGAAGGGAACCACTTCTGGTGGGCATGGACGCCAATGCTGTCTCCCCAATGTGGCACAGTAAGATGCCCAGACACGCGCCTGGGTATCGTAGCTTCCACAGAGGGGAGGAGCTTTGTGAATGGCTCCTAAACAGGGCTCTTCACGTGGTGAATGTCCCCACTCGAGAGTATTCTTTCCACAGTCCAAATGGCTCCAGTGATATTGATGTCACTGTTGTGAATGATAAGGCCATGAGGGGCTTCAACTGCCATTGGAGAATTAGGGCTGATCTCGGAGTCAGTGACCACAATGTCATTCTTATTGACATTGTGCCTGCTGATAGGTCGCGGGATTTCATCTCCCTGCCGTTTAAGAGGTGGTCATTGAAACGGGTTGACTGGGACTTTTATGAGCAGCAGATCCGAGAAGCGTTTTTGTTTGTCTCCTTGTCGGACTTCTCGGAGCTCTCAATTGATGAGATGGTGAGGTTTTTAAATGAGAAAATTTCAGGTGTGAACGACAGAGTTCTTAGTGTGCAACGTGTGTCCTCCTCTAGGGAGACCAGGTGGTGGACTGTAGAATTGCATGCGAAACGCTTGGAGTTGAGGCGTTTGCGCAAAAGGCTCCAAAGGCTGCGCCGTAGGGAGTCACCTGATGTGCCCTCTGTCGAAGAACAATATCGTTCCTGCTTAAGGTTATACAAGAGGATGTTAAGGGACGCTAAGGAGACGTTCTGGAGATCTTTTTTGAGTAGGGATAGTGAGGACCCATGGGGTAAAGTCTACAAGGTATGCAGGAAGCGAAACCAGACTCTAGAAATGGCAAGCCTAGTTGTTGGCGGGGAAACTATTCCAACGTGGGAAGGCTGTGTGAGAGCCCTGCTTGGTTCATTTTTCCCGAGGGATCAGCAGGCTGAATTGGATATTGGGCAGATCCGTTGCCCTCCTGTGCTTGGGCACGATGAATTGGCGCTTTCCTTGGCGAGGCTTCGTTCAGGTAAGTCTCCAGGAATTGACGGGTTGACTGGGGAAATGTGGAAGCATATTTCCAAAGTCATCCCTGATTTCCTGGAGGTCTTGCTTGGTGACTGTCTCCGCCTTGGATATTTTCCGTCAGTCTGGAAGGTGGCCAGGGTAGTGGTACTACTGAAGTCTCCCGATAGGATCAGGAGTGATCCTAGATCCTATCGAGGCATCAGCCTGTTACCAGTACTTGGTAAGGTACTAGAAAGAGTGATGGTGTCGAGACTGCAGGAGAAGCTACGGGATCGTATGTGTAGGTTCCAATTTGGTTTCAAAGAGGGCAAGAGTACGGAGGATGCTTGGCATCATGTGAAGGAGAAGGTCCGTACATCGTCACATAAGTATGTCCTTGGAATATTCGTTGATTTTAAAGGGGCCTTTGATCACCTTAAGTGGTCCGGTATTTTTGAGCGACTTAATGAAATCGGGTGCGAGGAAGTCCATCTTTGGATGAGCTATTTTAGCGATAGAGTCGCGACGGTGGTTGGAAAGAATGCATCGGTGTCTATAACGGTTGAGCGTGGATGCCCCCAGGGTTCAATAGGTGGTCCAATCATATGGAACACTATGATGGACATGTTACTTTTCGAGCTGGATAATTTTTGCAATTTCTGCGCTTACGCAGATGATCTGTTGTTGCTCATTGAAGGGAACTCCAGAAAGCGTATTGAAGAGGAAGGTTCGGCAATGATGAGTTTGGTTGAGCGTTGGGGTGAGAGAGTAGGTGTAGAACTAAATCGGGATAAGACTGTGGCGATGCTCCTGAAAGGTACATTGTCCTCAAACAGACACCCTATTGTGAGTTGTGGGACTGGATCAATAAATTACGTGGACAGGGTGAAATACCTTGGGATAGTAGTGGGTGAAGGTATGAACTTCCTACCACATCTGGAGTACGTAAAAGAGAAATTGGTCACTGTCGTGGGTCAGGTCCGGAGGGCCATTAGGTGTGAGTGGGGTTTCAGGAGGTTTGCTGTACGATGTCTGTACAAAGGTCTATTTTTGGCTTGTGCCACCTATGGTGCCTCGGCTTGGAGTGAGGTTGTATCCGGGGCAATTGGTAGGCGAAAGATTTTGTCGTGCCAAAGGATCATCCTTCTTGGATGCCTTAAGGTCTGTAGGACTGTGTCGACGGATGCATTGCAAGTCCTGATGGGAGTGGCCCCTCTGGACTTGGAGGTACAGCGATGTGGTTTGTTGTTCCGTGTGGGGAGACATGTACTAAATTCCCGTGAAAGTTGGGATATCCCTCGCCTGCAGGATATGTCTAGGACGGAGCTTTTAGTTTGTCTAAAGGAGTACGTGGCTGCTCGATGGCAGGATAGGTGGGATTCCTCCCTTAACGGTAGGATTACCCACAAATTTATTCCTGAGGTCAATTTTGTGGAATCAAACTCATTTTTTGAGTTTGGGATGCATTTAGGATTCCTCCTCACTGGACATGGGTCCATGAATGGTTTTTTGTTTCGAAGGGCATTATCCTCGTCCGCTGAATGTTTGTGTGGTTCTCCAATTGAGGACGTTGTCCACTTGTTATGTGTGTGTCCCTTATATGAGAATATAAGAAATCTTCCTGCCATGGGAGTGGTGCTTGGTGATGATGGCTGGCATCTTGTGGGCCTTGTTTCTTCGCCTGAAACGTTGGCAGGGGCTGAGCATTTTGCTAGGCAACTGTTTTTAGCCAGGAGCACGCATTTGTTACGAGGCAGTCTAATGATGGGACACTAAGTCGTTGACTGTTGAGTGAAATTGTTTGATGTAAGGGGGCACCAGTTCCCTAGTTGCGTAGAACTAAAACTGGGAGTAGCTTCGGCTACGGAACCTGACCAGAGGTTTCTGGTACCACGGGCATATGGATCAGGAGTCTGTCCCATGGCTCCCCATGTGCTAGAAGACTTAGGTCTTGTTGGGGGCTCGGCCGGGCTAATGCCTAAATGGGTGCCGCTCACCGACTCCGAGCGGAAGAGGTTGGGATGGGCCTCGTCTCCTCACGGTGAGGGGTGCATACCTACGCAGTGTGCACCTAGACCGTTCCACCAGCGCTCTGCGCAATTCATCCTACGGCCGCAGCTTTTGCATACATAAAGGGTTACCAGTCCCGGCATCGTATGGGATGCAACTGGTAGTAGTTTCATCTACGAAGTCTGACCAGAGGCTTGTTTCTGGTACCACGGGAGTCAGGAGCCCCTGGACTTGTTTCCAGCCTGACTATTGGTGTGGCCCCTGTTGGGAGCTTCGTGGTGGCTTGGTTTAAACCCAAATCGCGGGTAGAGTCCTTGGATTCGGTGTGGAGTTGCACTTATTCAACCGGGTGCTATGACCCATAGATTAGCAGAGGTATTAAGATAGGCCTCGACCCCTTACCAAGAGGAAAGTTCATACCCATATGTATGTCTTTAAATTGGTACCTGCGTGTTGGTGTTGGCTCTGTGGAGGTCTACAACCCTCTAAGAGACTGACACTGATACAAAGGGGCGCTGGCCGCCGCATTATAGCGTGCTACTGCGGGTATTTGCTCGCCGTGGGTGAAACCGTGAGGTATAGATTCACGTAAAGCAAATTACTCTGTCCCACTTGCAGTTGAGCACTCAAAGCGAACGGACGTGTTTTTATTTAGCGGAGAAATTTATTATTCGGATAAAAATTGTGAAAGTTCTTTTGTAGTGTATATTGAATCGTGCCTTTAAAGCAACACGCATAAGTGCCTTTGAAGGGATTCACCGAGCAGACATATTGTGCAAAAGTGATAGTGGAATTGATCAGTGGATATCGTTGATTCGTTCATAATTAATTTATTTACTGATTAATTAATTGATATTTCAATTAATTGATCAATAAATTAAATTGATTAACTGGTGTGACTTTGGACTTCTATTGGCTTACGAGATTGGATACTGAACTGGTAAAAATTAATAAATTGATTCGGAAATTAATTGAGGTGATTACTTAATTAATTAAGTTAATTAATTAGAATTAATTAATTATTTGATTAATTGAGCTATCAGCTTATTAATTTCAGGCTGATAAATTGATCATCAATTTATTGGCGTGAATTAATTATTAATTGAATTGAATTGGCATTTGACTGGTATGTTTTTTGGATATTTCTTTTGATTTCTTATATTGATTAGACGATAAAAACAAGGCTGGTTGAAACTGACTAGCCTTGTTGTTGTTTTGAGAGGCTGCCTGCGGACTCGTCAGAGTCATTAGTCAGTGTGCGCCTTGTGATTTTTGTTGCTGCTTATTGCGGTATTTTCTTGTTTACGAAAATAGGAAATTTTGTTTAGCCACTATAGTGTGGTTTGCAACACTATTTGTTGCTACAAGTTAGCGGTAGCAAATTTTCTTTTTTGAGTGTTTACGGTACCGTCTGTGTTGATGACCAGAAGGAGAAAAGATCCCTCTGGTGAGACAACGTGTGCAGAGGAGGACGACGACCTCGATATGGAGAGTGACGAGGAAGAGAACGCAGCAAAGAGAGTCGATGATATGACTAGCCCGGAGAAGTTGATTAGGAGTACATCGGCTAAGTTGAGGAGTACGGTGACTGATGGTCCTAGTACCAGTAGGGCGAGAGGAGGTCCCCCTCTGCCACTGGTACCATTATTCTCTGACGAGAGTGTTGGTGGTAGTGGTAAGGGAGACGGTAGGCCGTTGAGCAAGAGTGCTAAAGGCACAGAGACGAGAGGCAAGGCAAGTAGGCCTGGAAGAGCTCCGCCTAAGGGAGCCGCCTCGAAAGTTCCTGAGAGCGTAACATCAGATAGCGAGCTGACAGAGACGAGGGAGAGAGTAGGTAGGCAGTCGCGTACGCCGAGACGTACGGTCGCTGCAGGTGGCACTGCTGAGAGCAGTATTGCGAAAGTAAAGATCGTTACAGGCAGAGTTATGACGACGCTCATCGACGTGTTCAGTGTAGAAGGCTCTCTTGTGAAGGAGATGATGAATTTGGCCGGAGAGTATGAGGCATTATTGATGGGCTTAGTCTCTGAAAATGAGCGTCTTAGAGGTAGGCTGGATGTCTACTCCACCAGGGGAACGCCTCAAACGGTGATGCCCCCAGTGAGCGTGGCTCCCGTGAGAGCAGTTCCCGCAGGAGTAGCTCCAGTACCAGTAGTGTCGGCGCCGGCTCTCGCTGAACCAGTAACTGAGACGTGGGCTTGTAAAGTCAAAAGTACCAATAGTAGTGCTACAGGCAAACAGGTGGCAGAGAGAGTTATAAAGGAGATTGGGCCTCATCTGAACGTTAGGGTTCATGAGGTGAGAGCCTTGAGAGATGGTGGTGCGATCATACGTACACCCTCTCAAGCTGAGCGCGAGAGGATCGCAAATAATGCGAAGTTCGGAGAGGCGGGATTGGAAGTAAGCGTAGATGATAAGCTTGGACCAAGAGTGGTTGTCCAGGGAGTTGACACACAGCTCTCTCCTGACGAGTTCATGGGAGAGCTGTATGACAAGAACCTTAAGGGCAAGCTCTCAAGGGAAGAGTTTATAAAGAGAGTAAAGATAGTGAGCAAGCCATGGACAGTGACTCCTGATGGTCAGGTCACTGTGATACTAGAAGGTTGTGTGGCAGCTATGGAGCAGCTTTTGCAGCAGGGTAGATGCTACATAAAGTGGTTTAGTTTCCGAGTCCGTCCGTTTGATCTGGTCATGGCGTGTAGGAGATGTTTTGGGCTTGACCACATGGTTAGAGATTGCCGGATGACCCAGAGTATTTGTTTTCATTGTGGCCAGCCTGGTCATAATGGAAGAGATTGTGTGTACCCGTTAAATTGTAGAAATTGTGCGTTTAAGGGTAGGCCCTCGGGGCACCGCATGTTGTCCCAGGCTTGCCCTTTGTATGTGTCGTTGGTTGCTCGTGCAAATGCTAGACATTAATGTCCGTCCGTGTCCTGCAATTAAATTTCCAAGGAAGCAGATCGGTAATGTATGATCTTGCCCAGTGTCTTTGTGAGTCTGATTGTGTTGTTGCTCTAGTGCAGGAGCCGTATGTGGCCTTGAATGAAGTTAGGGGTCTCCCGCTAGACTTTCGTGTAGTTAGTGATCTGTGTAGTAATGCTGCCATTGTTGTAAGAGACTGTGGCATCAATTTAGTTGTTGTTGACCAGTCGGAACACGGTGTTTGTGTCAGACTGGAAGGTGTCTTTGGTGTTGTATTTGTAGTCAGTGTTTATTGTAAGTTTGAGGAATTACTTGATCCGTACCTGCTCTATATGGAGCGAATCGTGGAGCTGGTTGGTAGGGAGCCGCTCCTTGTTGGTATGGACGCCAATGCTGCTTCTCCAATGTGGTATAGCAAGATGTCCAGGCATGCACCTGGCTATCTTAGCTTCCACAGAGGAGAGCAGTTGAGTGAATGGCTCTTAAATTGGAACCTTCACGTGGTTAACATACCAACAACGGAGTACTCCTTCCAAGGGCCGAACGGTTCCAGCGATATTGACGTTACCCTGGTCAATGATGAGGCGGCAAGGATTTTCAGTTTTGAATGGAGCATTAGGCCTGACCTATGTGTCAGTGACCACAATGCAATAGTTATTGTTATTAGTCCTGTTGTTAGGAACGTCTCGCAGCCGGTAAATCATAGGAGCTGGTCGACCTGGCAAGTTGACTGGGCATACTACGAGGATGTGGTTAGGGAAGCTTTTAGGCCGTTTCCATTGGAGCATTTTGCCCAGCTCCAGGTAGATGAGAGGATCTACCTGCTAAACAGGATAGTAACGGAGGTAAATGATAGGGTCCTGCGTATACGCCGTCATAGAACGCTCCGCAAATTGAGGTGGTGGACTGAGGAGCTTCAGAGGAAGCGTGTTGCCTTACGCCGGTTAAGGAAGCGCCTGCAACGAGCACGCAGCAGGCAGTCAGAGGATAGGGCTATGCTGGAGTTAGGTTATAGGCAATCCCTAAGGGAATATAAGGACTTGCTCAAGGAGGCCAAGGAGCTCCAGTGGAGGGACTTTGTCTCAAGGAATAATAGTGACCCTTGGGGTCCAGTTTATAGAATTTGTAGGAGGGGTAGGAGGAGGATTGATCTCGCTGCGTTGAGAGTGGGAGATGTAATGCTTACGTCTTGGACTGATTGTGTGTCTGCGTTGATGGATACGTTCTTTCCAAGATCAGGTGTAGAGCCGGTGTCGTCTCCGGAGTATGCTTCAAATGCTCCACCCTTAGAGCGGGGTGAGCTAGTTTTATCAATGGCTAAGCTGCGAGCAAAGAAGTCCCCTGGTATGGATGGTTTGACTGGGGAAATGTGGAAGCATGTTTTCCGGGTCATACCAGACATACTAGAGGACCTCTTTGCTGAGTGTGTTCGTCTAGGATATTTTCCTTCCGAGTGGAAATTCGCTAAGGTTGTCGTCCTGTTAAAGTCCCCGGACAAGATTAGGAGCGATCCCACATCATATCGTGGCATCAGCCTCCTTCCCGTTCTTGGGAAGGTGCTGGAGCGGATAATGGTGAATAGGCTAAGGGAGCGCTTATTGCATAGGTCATGCCGATACCAGTTCGGATTCAAGGAGGGGAAGTCCACGGAGGATGCATGGCTCCACATTAAAGATAGGGTTGAGTGTTCGTCTAGCAAGTACATCCTAGGTGTCTTCGTGGACTTCAGAGGTGCCTTTGACCACCTCCAGTGGACTAGCATCCTGGAGAGGTTGGAAGAGGTTGGTTGCGAAGAGTTAGCTTTGTGGCAAAGCTACTTTAGGAGCCGGGTAGCTACGGCCGTAGGTTTAAATGACTCGGTTTCAGTACAGGTGGAGAGAGGGTGTCCTCAGGGCTCCATTGGTGGACCAATCCTCTGGAACATGATGATGGACCCGTTACTGCACGAGTTGGATCAATTTTGCAATTTTGCGGCTTTTGCTGACGACCTACTCCTGTTGGTTGAGGCAGACTCTAGGCTGCGCCTTGAGAGTGATGGCTCCGAGATGATGCGGAGAGTCAAAAATTGGGGAGATAGCGTAGGTGTTGAAATAAATTTCCATAAGACGTATGTGATGTTGTTAAAGGGGCGTCTTTCTTCAAACAGGCATCCTATCATCAGGATTGGTGACCACTCGCTGTCGTACGTGGATAAAGTCCGGTACCTAGGGATCATGTTGGGTGAGAGGTTAAATTTCATGCCGCATTTGGAGTATTTGCGTGAGAAATTGATCACGGTTACTGGCCAAGTCCGAAGGGTTATAAGGTGTGACTGGGGTTTGTCCAGGAAGGCAGTCCAGCAGATATATAAGGGGCTCTTTTTGGCCTGTGCCACCTACGGGTCTTCCGTTTGGTGCGACACGGTGAAGAGAGTGGTGGGTAAGAAGAAAGCTTTATCCTGCCAGCGGATTATGTTGCTGGCGTGTTTGAATGTTTGCCGCACAGTCTCTACGGATGCGCTCCAGGTCCTGATGGGGGCAACACCGTTAGACCTAGAGGTCATAGGTAGAGGGTACTTGCACCGTGTTAGGAGAGGGGTGTCTTTACCCCAGGATGAGTGGGCAGTACCAGGTGTAGTGGGTACGTCCTCCTCGGAGTTGGCAGCCCATTTTTCTCGGTGTGTTAACTTAATGTGGCAGGATAGGTGGGACTCTTCCCTGAATGGTAGGGACACCTACCGTTTCTTGCCGGACGTCTTGTTTGTTTCGTCAAATGTTCACTTTGTTTTTAGTTTGGAACTTGGCTTTTTGCTAACTGGTCACGGCTCATTAAATGAGTACCTGTATAGGCGGGCCTTAAGCCCAACACCGTCCTGTTTTTGTGGCGCTCCTAGCGAGGATGTGGTGCATGTGCTCTGTCATTGCGAGCTATATGCAGATCATAGAGATCTCACTAGGATGGGCATCTCACTTGTTGGTCATGAGTGGAATTTCCAGGGATTGCCATCTTCCCCTGAGACTTTAGCGTGCGCCGAGGAATACGCTCATCGAATATTCGGTGTTAGACGTACTCTGATGGCCAGGTAGTATGTGATGTCTTACGTGTGTTATGTGTGCGTGCCGTCTTGGGTCACCAGTCCCGGTGCTGCGTAGAGCCAAAACTGGAAGTAGCTTCGGCTACGGGACCTTACCAGAGGTTTCTGGTACCACGGGCGCATGAGGTTGAGCCTTTGGCTCCCGAAGTGCCATAAGACCTAGGTCTTGTTGGGGGCTCGGCCGGGCTTCGGCCTATATATGGTTGCCGTTCGCCGATTCAGAACGGAAGAGGTTGAGATGGACCTCGTCTCCGCACAGTGAGGGTCACACGCCTACGCAGTGTGTGGCTAGACTGTTCCGCCTGCGTTTTCGCACAACCATCTCACGGCCGCAGCTTTTTAACCAGTGGGTGACCAGTCCCGGCATTGTATGGGATGCAACTGGTAGTAGTTTCATCTACGAAGTCTGACCAGAGGCTATATTCTGGTACCACGGGAGTCAGGAGCCCCTGGAACTTGTTCCAGCCTGGCTGTTTGGTGTGGCCCCTGTTGGGAGCTTCGT
>OZ005737.1:84461964-84469464 GCA_963930755.1 Eudasyphora cyanicolor
ATACGCAACATACTTTGTAAGAATATGAAATCGAAAAAAAATTCTAAACCACGCTAAGAACGCTATTTGGTATTGGACAACGAAACGATATTTTTACCCCACGATTTCATTCAATCGAAGAAATGTGCAAAATTTCACATACAGAGTATTTCATTTCTCGAAGTTAAAATTTATTTTTTACACTTCGAGTGGAAATGCTTCACTCATACAGAGACAATTGGAGTGTTTTAATATCACTCGCAATATACTCTGCATGAGAATATGAAATCAAGAAAATACTTGCCCATACCTAAGACACGTTACTTGGTCGCAGAAAAACAAAAAACAAGACCCAAAGCATTTTGTATCAAAATTAATTCCTTCACCTCAGTTGTTACTTAGTCGCAATAATAAATCCGCCCGCCTGCAACTTTTTCTCTTTCATACAATTTCATTCTCAAGAAAGTAGAAAAAAAATCAAAATATTTCCAGAAATAATTCAAAATGCATAAATATCATTATTTTTTGTCAATTATGATGGTTTTATGTCATTAAGAACGTATCCAGAAGATTTCATGCAAATCCGACCATTTTTGAAAATTTTGAAAAAAAACAATTTTTTCATACCCAATAAATAATATTAAATATTGGAAAAATCGAAAAAAAATATTCAAATACATAAATATAATAATTTTACATCATAATAATTTATGTTGTGTCATTTTGAATATAATTGGAAAGTTTCATAAAGATCCGTCCATTATTTCATTTTTTACGAATATAAACTTCGATATTTCACCTAGTTAATATGAAGAAATCAAAATTATTTGTTTAGAAAATGTCTAAAAAAAGTTGGAAAATGCACAAAATAAAATCATTTGGTGTTAAAATCAATTGTATTATGTTCTTTAGAATATATGTTTAAAATTTCATAACGATCCGTTCAATAGTTAAAATTTTATTAATAAAATATCGAGTTTTCAGCCATTTATATTTAGGAAATATAGCATAAAGTGCCTAAAATTGGTATTTTAGAAGAATAATTTTAAAACGAAAACTACTGAAAAAAAAAATATTTTTTTTTCACAGTAAATTTACTAAAAATATAATGAAAAAATATAAAAATAATTATTACGATAGTTGCATTATTTATATATATAATATTATATTGACAAAAAAGTCTGATAGTTCATGAAATTCTCCGCATAAACTACTATAGGTATGGTGGCTGTCGCTGAATAATGACCACATACTAAAGTCTTCGGTTTGTGTTGATACGTGAACGTGGATGACTAAAACACTCATAGTCATTGATTATGTGTCTTGGGGTAGCACACAACGAGCAGTGAACGACTATAGGCAAGCAGTCGGACTGTTCTTCGGTTTGGTCGACTGTTGGCTGCTAGTCACTGTGAGTGCTCGGTGTGCGCGCTGTGTGTTTAACTAAGCGTATGCTTGGCATGGCTCTGAGTGTTGTGTGTGGATGATTTTTGTTCAGCAAAGGCAAGCAATCGGCCGGTCGACGATGAGTAGAGTAAGTAGTAGTAGTAGAGACGACGACGATGGAACTTCATTGATCCATCATATTCCGGGTGAATTTCTTATTTTTCAAGCATGCTTCATTGAGTTGAGGCAAGATATGTTTGACGAATTTGAAGAGAGTATTTTTTCTGTGTTGTGTGCGTTAAAGCGCGCACATGGAGAAATATTCTAGATTTGTGTGATTTTTAAAAATGTTTTCCAAATGGTAAACGAAAAGTGAAATTCTTAATTTCATGTTCAATATCAAGTATAGTTTATTGAAAAATATTCTATGCTGCGATGTGAAAAAGTAATGTTGAAATAAAATATTACAAATATTGAAAAAAATACAATATATTACAGTTTGAATAAAGATGCGAAGATGTAGTCGTAATGACTCGTTTCGTTGATTTTCAATTTGTATAAATGGAAAAAAATACATTAAAAACATTATTCTGGTTGATCCTGCCAGTAGTTATATGCTTGTCTCAAAGATTAAGCCATGCATGTCTAAGTACACACGAATTAAAAGTGAAACCGCAAAAGGCTCATTATATCAGTTATGGTTCCTTAGATCGTTAACAGTTACTTGGATAACTGTGGTAATTCTAGAGCTAATACATGCATTATAAACACGGACCTTTGGGACGTGTGCTTTTATTAGGCTAAAACCAAGCGATCGCAAGATCGTTACTATGGTTGAACTCTAGATAACTTGCAGATCGTATGGTCTCGTACCGACGACAGATCTTTCAAATGTCTGCCCTATCAACTTTTGATGGTAGTATCTAGGACTACCATGGTTGCAACGGGTAACGGGGAATCAGGGTTCGATTCCGGAGAGGGAGCCTGAGAAACGGCTACCACATCTAAGGAAGGCAGCAGGCGCGTAAATTACCCACTCCCAGCTCGGGGAGGTAGTGACGAAAAATAACAATACAGGACTCATATTAGAGGCCCTGTAATTGGAATGAGTACACTTTAAATCCCTTAACAAGGACCTATTGGAGGGCAAGTCTGGTGCCAGCAGCCGCGGTAACTCCAGCTCCAATAGCGTATATTAAAGTTGTTGCGGTTAAAACGTTCGTAGTTGAACTTGTGCTTCATACGGGTAGTACAGCTATAATTGTAGTTTGTACTATACCTTATGTATGTAAGCGTATTACCGGTGGAGTTCTTATATGCATTAAATACTTGTATTTGTGTATGTTCCTCCTATTTAAACCTGCTTCAGTGCTCTTCATCGAGTGTTGTTGTGGGCCGGTACAATTACTTTGAACAAATTAGAGTGCTTAAAGCAGGCTCCAAATGCCTGAATATTTTGTGCATGGAATAATGAAATAAGACCTCTGTTCTACTTTCATTGGTTGTTAGATCAAGAGGTAATGATTAATAGAAGCAGTTTGGGGGCATTAGTATTACGACGCGAGAGGTGAAATTCTTGGACCGTCGTAAGACTAACTTAAGCGAAAGCATTTGCCAAAGATGTTTTCATTAATCAAGAACGAAAGTTAGAGGTTCGAAGGCGATCAGATACCGCCCTAGTTCTAACCATAAACGATGCCAGCTAGCAATTGGGTGTAGCTACTATCATGGCTCTCTCAGTCGCTTCCCGGGAAACCAAAGCTTTTGGGCTCCGGGGGAAGTATGGTTGCAAAGCTGAAACTTAAAGGAATTGACGGAAGGGCACCACCAGGAGTGGAGCCTGCGGCTTAATTTGACTCAACACGGGAAAACTTACCAGGTCCGAACATAAGTGTGTAAGACAGATTGATAGCTCTTTCTCGAATCTATGGGTGGTGGTGCATGGCCGTTCTTAGTTCGTGGAGTGATTTGTCTGGTTAATTCCGATAACGAACGAGACTCAAATATATTAAATAGATGCTTTCAGGATTATGGTGTTGAAGCTTTTATAGCCTTCATTCACGACCGCAGTAAAATGTGTTAGTGTTTGAATGTGTTTATAAAAGTGGAGCCGTACCTGTTGGTTTGTCCCATTATAAGGACACTAGCTTCTTAAATGGACAAATTGCGTCTAGCAATAATGAGATTGAGCAATAACAGGTCTGTGATGCCCTTAGATGTCCTGGGCTGCACGCGCGCTACAATGAAAGTATCAACGTGTATTTCCTAGACCGAGAGGTCCGGGTAAACCGCTGAACCACTTTCATGCTTGGGATTGTGAACTGAAACTGTTCACATGAACTTGGAATTCCCAGTAAGTGTGAGTCATTAACTCGCATTGATTACGTCCCTGCCCTTTGTACACACCGCCCGTCGCTACTACCGATTGAATTATTTAGTGAGGTCTCCGGACGTGATCACTGTAACGCCTCGTGTGTTACGGATGTTTCGCAAAAGTTGACCGAACTTGATTATTTAGAGGAAGTAAAAGTCGTAACAAGGTTTCCGTAGGTGAACCTGCGGAAGGATCATTAATGTGTTCCAACCGTAAAACAAAATTGTTTCCATCTTTATTGTGTTGTGGTGGTGGTGGTGGTGAGTGGTAAAACGCACACCCCGCCCGCCCGCACACATAAAGTGTTAACAAAAATTTGAACAAAAAACTTTTTTTCATCATTGTACTGGTTTGTTCGAAAGAACGATCCATACATTGTTCGTGAAAATGAATTTTTTCACTCGAATCGCAAAAATGTACTGGTAGAAACTTTTGAGTTACACTACCATACATTGGCTGCTATACTACACATACAATTACAGTTGTACTTATATTCGATATAAGTTAATGTTCTTTTACTGGCTTGCCCATTTTTTTTCGGAAATTTGGTAGTAAGCTGTTTAAGAACTAAGACATTCGCAACAAACTTTGTATGTATAAAATGAAATTATTGAAGAAATTGATATATGCCAATTTATTTTGGTGTATTTTTGATTTCTTTCAATAAAAATAAATTTGACAGTATTTAAACAAAAATAAATTATCACTCTAAGCGGTGGATCACTCGGCTCATGGGTCGATGAAGAACGCAGCAAACTGTGCGTCATCGTGTGAACTGCAGGACACATGAACATCGACATTTTGAACGCATATCGCAGTCCATGCTGTAAGGTACTTTAATTAATTTTGAGGTGCTGCTTGGACTACATATGGTTGAGGGTTGTAAGACTATGCTAAATAAGTTGCTTAAATTATCAATCTTAATTGATTGTGTTTTGAGCACATGTTATATTACTGGATTTTTGACAAAAGAATCCATAATATTAATAGTCAAGATAGAATGCCTCATTGAAAAAATCTTAGTATTTTTATTAATTTAAAATTACTTGATTTCTTTCATTGATTGAGGAAGGTCTAGCATAAAATTTTTATGAACTAGAATTGTCTCTTTGAATGAAGGAAAAGAATGTGTATGCAAAAAAAGAAAAGATTTTTCCATTAAGATGATGTATTTCTATTAAAAAAGATTTTTTTTTTTTTTTTTGAAGAAAAATCTAAAACATTGTTTATACAACCTCAACTCATATGGGATTACCCCCTGAATTTAAGCATATTAATGAGGGGAGGAAAAGAAACTAACAAGGATTTTCTTAGTAGCGGCGAGCGAAAAGAAATCAGTTCAGCACTAAGTCACTTTGTCTTTATGGCAAATGTGAGATGCAGTGTATGGAATGTTCAATTTCTAGTATGAGAAATTAACGATTTAAGTCCTTCTTAAATGAGGCCATTTACCCATAGAGGGTGCCAGGCCCGTATAACGTTAATGATTACTAGAGAACATTTCCAAAGAGTCGTGTTGCTTGATAGTGCAGCACTAAGTGGGTGGTAAACTCCATCTAAAACTAAATATAACCATGAGACCGATAGTAAACAAGTACCGTGAGGGAAAGTTGAAAAGAACTCTGAATAGAGAGTTAAATAGTACGTGAAACTGCTTAGAGGTTAAGCCCGATGAACCTGAATATCCATTATGGAAAATTCATCGTTATGACTGTGGTATGAATAATACTGCGGGAATGGCGTGCATTTTTTCCATATAAGGACATTGTAATCTATTAATATAGCATATTTATCATAAGATCGATGGCTTAAGTTTATTCAAATTGTTTTGCTTGCATTTCAACATAGAACAAGTGCTGTCGATTTGATAAAGTGTTGATAGATTTATTATATACTAGCTGAGCCCGGTGCGCTTCGCTGCCCATGTCAAAACTCGCGCTGTAGAAACTGTATTTTATATCCGATCAGTACGAAATTCGGCAGAAAGAGGTTTGTTATTACATGAAGGAATACTGCCAAATTCGGAGAAAATCGGTTCAGATTTAGATATAGTCCCCATATATATGTTACCCCCGATTTGAAATTCAAGCGCTGTAGAAACTGTATTTTATATCCGATCAGTAAGAAATTCGGCAGAAAGAGGTTTCTTATTACATGAAGGAATGCCGCAAAATTCGGAGAAAATCAGTTCAGATTTAGATATAGCCCCCATATATATATGTTACCCCCAATTTGACATGTAAGCGCTGTAGAGACTGTGTTTTATATCCGATCAGTTCGAAATTCGACAGAAACAGGTTTCTATTTTACATGAATGAGTATTCTAGGAAAATCGATTCAGATTTATATATAACCTCCATATATATGTTCCTCCAGATTTGGTTACAAAGCGCTATAGAAGTTGTACTTTACTTCCGATCATTACAAAGTTCTCCAGAAAGATTTTTCTCAATTTAGGAACGAATATTGCTTAATTTTGCGATTATCGGTTCAAAATACATTTACCAATTATTCCAAATTATTATCGCAATGACCCTTATCGCATTGTTAGGGAGGTGTAGGGTATTATATAGTCGGCCCCGCCCGACTTTCTGCCTTTCCTTACTGGTATTAGTAATAAATTCACTGAATGAAAAAATACCGAATTCAGTGGAAAGTCCAGAAAATAGAAATGTATACTTATAAAATTTCCAAATTCTTGTTTCATTGATATTGCATCACATTATCATATTGCGATTGTATTGGAGTGAGCAGCTGTAATTATCGCATACCGAGCATTTTTGTTCATGTATTTCCTATATAATACTTGCAAGATATATCAAAATATGGGCTGGGCCACGCCCACTGGTCCTATTCCGCCCATTTGAAAGCCAATCACGTAGACTGCTACCAGATACATATACGCAAAATTTCAACACTCTCGCTAACAAAATGAGCAAGATAATTCAACTTCAAAATTTGGCTTATATGGGCGGTGGCCCGCCCATTGGTCAGATCCCGCCAATTTTTGGACCAATCACGTGGACTTTCACCAGATACATATCTACAACATGACAGCACTCTAGATAAAAAATTGTGCAAGTTATATCAATTTCAAAATTTGGCTTATAAGGGCGGGGCCACGCCCATTGGTCCGATCCCGCCCATTTTCTGACCAATTACGTAGAATGCCACCAGATACATATACACAACATTGCAGCACTCCCGATAGCAAATTGTGCAAGATATAAAAATTTCAAAATTTGGTCATTGTGGGCGGGGCCACGCCTATTGGTCCGAACCCGCCCATTTTTGGACCAATCACGTAGATCGCCAACGGATATATATACACAAAATTCCAGGTCTCTCGCTAACAAATTGTGCAAGATATCACATTTTTTAAATTTGGCTTATATGGGCGGTGCCACGCCCTTTGGTTCGATACCGCCCGTTTTTGGATCAATCACGTAGACTGCCACCGTTTACATATACACAAAATTCCAGCACTCTCGCTAACAAATTGTGCAAAATATCTCAATTTCAAAATTTGGCTTATATGGGCGGGGCCACGCCCATTGGTCCGGTCCCGCCCATTTTTTCACCAATTACGTAGAATGCCACCAGATACATATACGCAACATTGCAGCACTCCCGCTAGCAAATTGTGCAAGATATCAAAATTTTGTCTATGTGGGCGGGGCCACGCCCATTGGTCCGATCCCGCCCATTTTTGGACCAATCACGTAGACTGCCACCGTTTACATATACACAAAATTCCAGCA
>OZ005737.1:84479464-84484464 GCA_963930755.1 Eudasyphora cyanicolor
ACATTGTAATCTATTAATATAGCATATTTATCATAAGATCGATGGCTTAAGTTTATTCAAATTGTTTTGCTTGCATTTCAACATAGAATAAGTGCTGTCGATTTGATAAAGTGTTGATAGATTTATTATATATAGCGCTTGAATATTTATATTCTATAATGGCATGATAATCATTGATTTTTGTGTTTATTATATGCGTTTATATGATTAACAATGCGAAAGATTCAGGATACCTTCGGGACCCGTCTTGAAACACGGACCAAGGAGTCTAACATATTTGCAAGTTATTGGGAATTTAAACCTAATAGCGAAATTAACATAACTTATATAATGGGATTAGTTTTTAGTCTATTTATAGTCTATTAATTCAATCCCGGGGCGTTCTATCAGTTATGTATAATAAAATTTATTTTATTTATGCCTCTAACTAGAGCGTACCTTGAGCATATATGCTGTGACCCGAAAGATGGTGAACTATACTTGATCAGGTTGAAGTCAGGGGAAACCCTGATGGAAGACCGAAACAGTTCTGACGTGCAAATCGATTGTCAGAATTGAGTATAGGGGCGAAAGACCAATCGAACCATCTAGTAGCTGGTTCCCTCCGAAGTTTCCCTCAGGATAGCTGGTGCATTTAGAAATTATGTAAAATAATCTTATCTGGTAAAGCGAATGATTAGAGGCCTTAGGGTCGAAACGACCTTAACCTATTCTCAAACTTTAAATGGGTAAGAACCTCACCTTTCTTGGTATGAAGGTTGTGGTTGTGATATAATGTGCCCAGTGGGCCACTTTTGGTAAGCAGAACTGGCGCTGTGGGATGAACCAAACGTAATGTTACGGTGCCCAAATTAACAACTCATGCAGAAACCATGAAAGGCGTTGGTTGCTTAAAACAGCAGGACGGTGGACATGGAAGTCGTAATCCGCTAAGGAGTGTGTAACAACTCACCTGCCGAAGCAACTAGCCCTTAAAATGGATGGCGCTTAAGTTGTATACCTATACATTACCGCTAAAGTAAATGGTTTATGTTCAATTTCGGTTGGATTATAAACTTTGAAACTTTAGTGAGTAGGAGGGTACAATGGTGTGCATGGAAGTGTTTGGCGTAAGCCTGCATGGAGCCGCCATTGGCACAGATCTTGGTGGTAGTAGCAAATAATCGAATGAGACCTTGGAGGACTGAAGTGGAGAAGGGTTTCGTGTGAACAGTGGTTGATCACGAGTTAGTCGGTCCTAAGTTCAAGGCGAAAGCCGAAAATTTTCAAGTTATAAGAGCATATATTGTGCAAACAATTTTGTAATTAAACACTTGAATCATTTCGAACGAAAGGGAATACGGTTCCAATTCCGTAACCTGTTGAGTATCCGTTTGTTATTAAATATGGGCCTTGTGCTCATCCTGGCAACAGGAACGACCATAAAGAAGCCGTCGAGAGATATCGGAAGAGTTTTCTTTTCTGTTTTATAGTCGTACTACCATGGAAGTCTTTCGAAGAGAGATATGGTAGATGGACTAGAAGAGCATGACATTTACTGTTGTGTCGATATTTTCTCCTCGGACCTTGAAAATTTATGGTGGGGTCACGCAAACTTCTCAACAGGCCGTACCAATATCCGCAGCTGGTCTCCAAGGTGAAGAGTCTCTAGTCGATAGAATAATGTAGGTAAGGGAAGTCGGCAAATTAGATCCGTAACTTCGGGATAAGGATTGGCTCTGAAGATTGAGATAGTCGGGCTTGATTGGGAAGCAATAACATGGTTTATGTGTTCGTTCTGGGTAAATAGAGGTCTACGGATCTTGTTCCTCGGATAGTAATTACGTAACCAATTGTGGAACTTTCTTGCTAAAATTTTTAGGGGATCATCGCAAGGTGTGTTCTCTTTAAATTATAACGACTATCAATTAACAATCAATTCAGAACTGGCACGGACTTGGGGAATCCGACTGTCTAATTAAAACAAAGCATTGTGATGGCCCTAGCGGGTGTTGACACAATGTGATTTCTGCCCAGTGCTCTGAATGTCAAAGTGAAGAAATTCAAGTAAGCGCGGGTAAAAGGCGGGAGTAACTATGACTCTCTTAAGGTAGCCAAATGCCTCGTCATCTAATTAGTGACGCGCATGAATGGATTAACGAGATTCCTACTGTCCCTATCACTTGGCGTTGAACTTTCGGAGTGAACAGACGTGTTTCGCATCAGCGGAAATATTATTTAATTCGGTTGTGGAATACGAAGTGCTCTCTAGATTGTTGTGTTTAATTGAACGTGCCTTAAGGAACACGCATAAGTGCCCTTTTGGAGGTTCCAATAATTAATTAATTGCCGTTGTGATTAGTGATAGTGGTGGAATCGAGTAATCCATTTGTGTTGTGGATTAAATTATTTAACCAATTAATTAAATTTATTTAATTGATTGGTTTGATTAATTTAATTTGCATTGACTTGGCTAGATTTGGACTATTGATTTTGGATACCGTTTTTGATTTATTGAGTTTTTGATTGGATTGTTGCTGACCTGGACCGTTATTGGATAAGTATTTTATTTGAATTTTGAATTTATTTTGTTTTGTGTGCCACTATAGTGTAGTTTACAATTGATTTTGTTGCTACAAGTTAACGGGTCGTTTTTCACGACAAATTGGTTGATTTGTAAACAAGCTCTTATTGTGTGGCTTGCAACGCATTTTGTTGCTCTGTTCTAACGGAGGGTTTTTTCCCTGTTGGAGTGAGTGAGTGTGTGTTTTTCGGATGACTAGGAAAAGGAAAGACCCTACTGCGGAGGGTGCAGTAGGGGGAGAGGAGATGGTAGATGACGAAGAGCAGGATAGTAGTGAAGAGAACGCTGCGAAGAGAGTGGATGCGATTCCGAGCCCTGAGAAGGCTGGTGCAAGTGGCACGAGATCGAGAGCGGGTGGTGTTTTGCCCCCAGCTCCGTTGTTCTCCGATGGGAGTGCTGGTAGTGGTAGGTCATCTGCGAGAGTTGCGAGGAATGCAAAGACTCTGGAGAAGAGTAAATCGGCGAGAGTACCGAATAAGACACCCGCAGCAGGTAAAGGGAATGCCGAGAGTGTTACCTCGGATAGTGAGGTAGCTATGGTGAGAGAAGGAAGGTCTCGGAATGTTAGACGCTCTGTAGGAGTGAGTATGAGTGCCGAGAGTGTGATATCGAAGATGAAAGTCATCACGGGTAGACTCATGTCTACTCTGATAGACATTTTCAATGTTGAGGGAGCATGCGTGAGAGAGGTCTCTGGGTTGTCCGGTGAGTACGAGGCACTGTTGATGAGCGTGGTCTCGGAGAACGAGAGACTGAAAGGGCGTCTAGATGTGTTTACCACTAGAGGGAACATCTGCTCGGTGATGCCCCCAGTGAGTGCGGCTCCCGTGAACACTGGTTCGGTGCCAGTTGTGAGTTTGCCTGCGCCGATGCCCCCGCCTGTTGAGACATGGGCGATTAAAGTTAAGAGTGCTAATAGTGCGGCAACTTCTAAACAAGTTGTAGAGAAGGTTGTTAAGGAGGTTGGACCTCACCTCGGTGTGAGAGTGCACGAAGTTAGAGCTCTCCGTGGTGATGGTGGTGCGATTGTACGCACTCCCTCGCAGGCGGAGAGAGAGAGGATGGTGGCAAACGAGAAGTTCAAAGAGGCTGGATTAGAGGTGAGCGTGGAGGATAAACTGGGCCCTAGAGTAGTTGTCCATGGAGTGGAGGCGCAGTTCTCTCCTGACCAGTTCATGAGTGAGCTGTATGAGCTGAACTTCAAGGGCAAGTACACTAAGGAGCAGTTTTCCAGAAGCGTTAAAATAGTCAGCCGCCCATGGCAGGTCTCTGATGTTAGGCTAAATATTGTGCTGGAGGGCACCCAGAGGGCAGTGGACATTTTGTTAGCAGCCGGAAGGTGCTACATAAAATGGTTTAGCTTCAGAGTGAGGGAATATGAGGTAATACAGGCGTGCCATAGATGCCTTGGTTTCGACCATAGGTTCAAAGACTGTCGGGCTGCGCATGAGGTGTGTCGTCGATGTGGTCAACCTGGCCACCAGGAAAGAAATTGTCTGAATCCGCTTAATTGTAGGAACTGCGAGTTCAAGGGTAAACCGTCTGGGCATCGCATGATGTCCAAAGCGTGTCCAATGTACTCGGCGATGGTAGCGAGGGTTAATGCTCGACATTAATGTCCGTCCGTATAATGCAATTGAATTGTCAGGGTAGTAGATCGTCCATGTATGATCTGGGTCAGTGTTTGTGTGAGTTAGACTGTGTTGTTGCTCTGCTTCAGGAGCCATATCTGGCCCGTGATGGGGTTGTTGGTCTCCCGCTGGAGTTCAGAGTATTTGTGGATTTGCGTCGAAATGCAGCTATTGTTGTCCGGGGTGTTGATGTTCAATGTGTGCTTGTTGACCAATCTGAATATGGTGTTTGTGTTAGATTGGAAGGGGAGTTTGGTGTGTTGTTTGTTATTAGTGTTTATTGTAAATTTGAGGAGCGTCTAGACCCTTATATATCTTACTTGGAAGCACTGCTGCGAAAAATTGGAAACGAGTCCTTTCTGGTGGGTATGGACGCCAACGCTGCCTCCCCTATGTGGTACAGCAAGATGTCCAGGCATGCGCCCGGCTATCTCAGCTCCCACAGAGGGGAGCAGTTAAGTGAGTGGCTCCTTAACTGGAACATTCACGTGGTGAATACACCCTCCCAGGAGTACTCTTTCCAAGGCCCGAATGGAGCGAGCGATATCGATGTGACGCTGTCAAATGCAGTTGCTTTCAGGAGATTTAATTTTGCTTGGAGCATTAGACCGGACTTGGGAGTCAGCGACCACAACGTGATCCTGATAGAAGCTACGCCCAGGAGCGTAATGCAGCCTCCGGTGCCCCTCCCTGTTAGGAAATGGCGCCTAGGAAATGTCGATTGGGAATTCTATGAGAACCAGGTAAGAGAGGCTTTCTCTCAGATATCGATGGCAGATTTTGAGCGGCTCACGGTCGATGGTAAG
>OZ005737.1:84489464-84491964 GCA_963930755.1 Eudasyphora cyanicolor
TGAAAAAAATTACACTTACCAATATCAAAGTTCACCAAAAATTTTTTTGTTCAGCTTTGGGTATTGTGAGAGAAATGTGATATTATAAAGAAACCAACCAGTACCAGCAAAAATGCTTTGACGAAAGTAATTTTTGTCTATGGTACATATGATTGGTTTCTTTGTTTTCTTTAAGAAGTATCAGGGAGACTTAAAGAAAAGTTGCTTTACCCAAAGAAAATTTATACAGGGACAGTTGTACTTATTTAATAATTTAAAGTCATACGCAACATACTTTGTAAGAATATGAAATCGAAAAAAAATTCTAAACCACGCTAAGAACGCTATTTGGTATTGGACAACGAAACGATATTTTTACCCCACGATTTCATTCAATCGAAGAAATGTGCAAAATTTCACATACAGAGTATTTCATTTCTCGAAGTTAAAATTTATTTTTTACACTTCGAGTGGAAATGCTTCACTCATACAGAGACAATTGGAGTGTTTTAATATCACTCGCAATATACTCTGCATGAGAATATGAAATCAAGAAAATACTTGCCCATACCTAAGACACGTTACTTGGTCGCAGAAAAACAAAAAACAAGACCCAAAGCATTTTGTACCAAAATTAATTCCTTCACCTCAGTTGTTACTTAGTCGCAATAATAAATCCGCCCGCCTGCAACTTTTTCTCTTTCATACAATTTCATTCTCAAGAAAGTAGAAAAAAAATCAAAATATTTCCAGAAATAATTCAAAATGCATAAATATCATTATTTTTTGTCAATTATGATGGTTTTATGTCATTAAGAACGTATCCAGAAGATTTCATGCAAATCCGACCATTTTGAAAATTTTGAAAAAAAAACAATTTTTTCATACCCAATAAATAATATTAAATATTGGAAAAATCGAAAAAAAATATTCAAATACATAAATATAATAATTTTACATCATAATAATTTATGTTGTGTCATTTTGAATATAATTGGAAAGTTTCATAAAGATCCGTCCATTATTTCATTTTTTACGAATATAAACTTCGATATTTCACCTAGTTAATATGAAGAAATCAAAATTATTTGTTTAGAAAATGTCTAAAAAAAGTTGGAAAATGCACAAAATAAAATCATTTGGTGTTAAAATCAATTGTATTATGTTCTTTAGAATATATGTTTAAAATTTCATAACGATCCGTTCAATAGTTAAAATTTTATTAATAAAATATCGAGTTTTCAGCCATTTATATTTAGGAAATATAGCATAAAGTGCCTAAAATTGGTATTTTAGAAGAATAATTTTAAAACGAAAACTACTGAAAAAAAAAATATTTTTTTTTCACAGTAAATTTACTAAAAATATAATGAAAAAATATAAAAATAATTATTACGATAGTTGCATTATTTATATATATAATATTATATTGACAAAAAAGTCTGATAGTTCATGAAATTCTCCGCATAAACTACTATAGGTATGGTGGCTGTCGCTGAATAATGACCACATACTAAAGTCTTCGGTTTGTGTTGATACGTGAACGTGGATGACTAAAACACTCATAGTCATTGATTATGTGTCTTGGGGTAGCACACAACGAGCAGTGAACGAGTATAGGCAAGCAGTCGGACTGTTCTTCGGTTTGGTCGACTGTTGGCTGCTAGTCACTGTGAGTGCTCGGTGTGCGCGCTGTGTGTTTAACTAAGCGTATGCTTGGCATGGCTCTGAGTGTTGTGTGTGGATGATTTTTGTTCAGCAAAGGCAAGCAATCGGCCGGTCGACGATGAGTAGAGTATAAGTAGTAGTAGAGACGACGACGATGGAACTTCATTGATCCATCATATTCCGGGTGAATTTCTTATTTTTCAAGCATGCTTCATTGAGTTGAGGCAAGATATGTTTGACGAATTTGAAGAGAGTATTTTTTCTGTGTTGTGTGTGGTTAAAGCGCGCACATGGAGAAATATTCTAGATTTGTGTGATTTTTAAAAATGTTTTCCAAATGGTAAACGAAAAGTGAAATTCTTAATTTCATGTTCAATATCAAGTATAGTTTATTGAAAAATATTCTATGCTGCGATGTGAAAAAGTAATGTTGAAATAAAATATTACAAATATTGAAAAAAATACAATATATTACAGTTTGAATAAAGATGCGAAGATGTAGTCGTAATGACTCGTTTCGTTGATTTTCAATTTGTATAAATGGAAAAAAATACATTAAAAACATTATTCTGGTTGATCCTGCCAGTAGTTATATGCTTGTCTCAAAGATTAAGCCATGCATGTCTAAGTACACACGAATTAAAAGTGAAACCGCAAAAGGCTCATTATATCAGTTATGGTTCCTTAGATCGTTAACAGTTACTTGGATAACTGTGGTAATTCTAGAGCTAATACATGCATTATAAACACGGACCTTTGGGACGTGTGCTTTTATTAGGCTAAAACCAAGCGATCGCAAGATCGTTACTATGGTTGAACTCTAGATAACTTGCAGATCGTATGGTCTCGTACC
>OZ005737.1:84499464-84504464 GCA_963930755.1 Eudasyphora cyanicolor
TTAATAATTTAGTCATACGCAACATACTTTGTAAGAATATGAAATCGAAAAAAAATTCTAAACCACGCTAAGAACGCTATTTGGTATTGGACAACGAAACGATATTTTTACCCCACGATTTCATTCAATCGAAGAAATGTGCAAAATTTCACATGCAGAGTATTTCATTTCTCGAAGTTAAAATTTATTTTTTACACTTCGAGTGGAAATGCTTCACTCATACAGAGACAATTGGAGTGTTTTAATATCACTCGCAATATACTCCGCATGAGAATATGAAATCAAGAAAATACTTGCCCATACTTGGTCGCAGAAAAACAAAAAACAAGACCCAAAGCATTTTGTATCAAAATTAATTCCTTCACCTCAGTTGTTACTTAGTCGCAATAATAAATCCGCCCGCCTGCAACTTTTTCTCTTTCATACAATTTCATTCTCAAGAAAGTAGAAAAAAAATCAAAATATTTCCAGAAATAATTCAAAATGCATAAATATCATTATTTTTTGTCAATTATGATGGTTTTATGTCATTAAGAACGTATCCAGAAGATTTCATGCAAATCCGACCATTTTTGAAAATTTTGAAAAAAAACAATTTTTTCATACCCAATAAATAATATTAAATATTGGAAAAATCGAAAAAAAATATTCAAATACATAAATATAATAATTTTACATCATAATAATTTATGTTGTGTCATTTTGAATATAATTGGAAAGTTTCATAAAGATCCGTCCATTATTTCATTTTTTACGAATATAAACTTCGATATTTCACCTAGTTAATATGAAGAAATCAAAATTATTTGTTTAGAAAATGTCTAAAAAAAGTTGGAAAATGCACAAAATAAAATCATTTGGTGTTAAAATCAATTGTATTATGTTCTTTAGAATATATGTTTAAAATTTCATAACGATCCGTTCAATAGTTAAAATTTTATTAATAAAATATCGAGTTTTCAGCCATTTATATTTAGGAAATATAGCATAAAGTGCCTAAAATTGGTATTTTAGAAGAATAATTTTAAAACGAAAACTACTGAAAAAAAAAATATTTTTTTTTCACAGTAAATTTACTAAAAATATAATGAAAAAATATAAAAATAATTATTACGATAGTTGCATTATTTATATATATAATATTATATTGACAAAAAAGTCTGATAGTTCATGAAATTCTCCGCATAAACTACTATAGGTATGGTGGCTGTCGCTGAATAATGACCACATACTAAAGTCTTCGGTTTGTGTTGATACGTGAACGTGGATGACTAAAACACTCATAGTCATTGATTATGTGTCTTGGGGTAGCACACAACGAGCAGTGAACGAGTATAGGCAAGCAGTCGGACTGTTCTTCGGTTTGGTCGACTGTTGGCTGCTAGTCACTGTGAGTGCTCGGTGTGCGCGCTGTGTGTTTAACTAAGCGTATGCTTGGCATGGCTCTGAGTGTTGTGTGTGGATGATTTTTGTTCAGCAAAGGCAAGCAATCGGCCGGTCGACGATGAGTAGAGTATAAGTAGTAGTAGAGACGACGACGATGGAACTTCATTGATCCATCATATTCCGGGTGAATTTCTTATTTTTCAAGCATGCTTCATTGAGTTGAGGCAAGATATGTTTGACGAATTTGAAGAGAGTATTTTTTCTGTGTTGTGTGTGGTTAAAGCGCGCACATGGAGAAATATTCTAGATTTGTGTGATTTTTAAAAATGTTTTCCAAATGGTAAACGAAAAGTGAAATTCTTAATTTCATGTTCAATATCAAGTATAGTTTATTGAAAAATATTCTATGCTGCGATGTGAAAAAGTAATGTTGAAATAAAATATTACAAATATTGAAAAAAATACAATATATTACAGTTTGAATAAAGATGCGAAGATGTAGTCGTAATGACTCGTTTCGTTGATTTTCAATTTGTATAAATGGAAAAAAATACATTAAAAACATTATTCTGGTTGATCCTGCCAGTAGTTATATGCTTGTCTCAAAGATTAAGCCATGCATGTCTAAGTACACACGAATTAAAAGTGAAACCGCAAAAGGCTCATTATATCAGTTATGGTTCCTTAGATCGTTAACAGTTACTTGGATAACTGTGGTAATTCTAGAGCTAATACATGCATTATAAACACGGACCTTTGGGACGTGTGCTTTTATTAGGCTAAAACCAAGCGATCGCAAGATCGTTACTATGGTTGAACTCTAGATAACTTGCAGATCGTATGGTCTCGTACCGACGACAGATCTTTCAAATGTCTGCCCTATCAACTTTTGATGGTAGTATCTAGGACTACCATGGTTGCAACGGGTAACGGGGAATCAGGGTTCGATTCCGGAGAGGGAGCCTGAGAAACGGCTACCACATCTAAGGAAGGCAGCAGGCGCGTAAATTACCCACTCCCAGCTCGGGGAGGTAGTGACGAAAAATAACAATACAGGACTCATATTAGAGGCCCTGTAATTGGAATGAGTACACTTTAAATCCCTTAACAAGGACCTATTGGAGGGCAAGTCTGGTGCCAGCAGCCGCGGTAACTCCAGCTCCAATAGCGTATATTAAAGTTGTTGCGGTTAAAACGTTCGTAGTTGAACTTGTGCTTCATACGGGTAGTACAGCTATAATTGTAGTTTGTACTATACCTTATGTATGTAAGCGTATTACCGGTGGAGTTCTTATATGCATTAAATACTTGTATTTGTGTATGTTCCTCCTATTTAAACCTGCTTCAGTGCTCTTCATCGAGTGTTGTTGTGGGCCGGTACAATTACTTTGAACAAATTAGAGTGCTTAAAGCAGGCTCCAAATGCCTGAATATTTTGTGCATGGAATAATGAAATAAGACCTCTGTTCTACTTTCATTGGTTGTTAGATCAAGAGGTAATGATTAATAGAAGCAGTTTGGGGGCATTAGTATTACGACGCGAGAGGTGAAATTCTTGGACCGTCGTAAGACTAACTTAAGCGAAAGCATTTGCCAAAGATGTTTTCATTAATCAAGAACGAAAGTTAGAGGTTCGAAGGCGATCAGATACCGCCCTAGTTCTAACCATAAACGATGCCAGCTAGCAATTGGGTGTAGCTACTATCATGGCTCTCTCAGTCGCTTCCCGGGAAACCAAAGCTT
This sequence comes from Eudasyphora cyanicolor, assembly GCA_963930755.1. Lineage (NCBI taxonomy): Eukaryota > Metazoa > Arthropoda > Insecta > Diptera > Muscidae > Eudasyphora > Eudasyphora cyanicolor. The sequence continues at coordinate 84,502,594 of OZ005737.1, forward strand.
TTGGGCTCCGGGGGAAGTATGGTTGCAAAGCTGAAACTTAAAGGAATTGACGGAAGGGCACCACCAGGAGTGGAGCCTGCGGCTTAATTTGACTCAACACGGGAAAACTTACCAGGTCCGAACATAAGTGTGTAAGACAGATTGATAGCTCTTTCTCGAATCTATGGGTGGTGGTGCATGGCCGTTCTTAGTTCGTGGAGTGATTTGTCTGGTTAATTCCGATAACGAACGAGACTCAAATATATTAAATAGATGCTTTCAGGATTATGGTGTTGAAGCTTTTATAGCCTTCATTCACGACCGCAGTAAAATGTGTTAGTGTTTGAATGTGTTTATAAAAGTGGAGCCGTACCTGTTGGTTTGTCCCATTATAAGGACACTAGCTTCTTAAATGGACAAATTGCGTCTAGCAATAATGAGATTGAGCAATAACAGGTCTGTGATGCCCTTAGATGTCCTGGGCTGCACGCGCGCTACAATGAAAGTATCAACGTGTATTTCCTAGACCGAGAGGTCCGGGTAAACCGCTGAACCACTTTCATGCTTGGGATTGTGAACTGAAACTGTTCACATGAACTTGGAATTCCCAGTAAGTGTGAGTCATTAACTCGCATTGATTACGTCCCTGCCCTTTGTACACACCGCCCGTCGCTACTACCGATTGAATTATTTAGTGAGGTCTCCGGACGTGATCACTGTAACGCCTCGTGTGTTACGGATGTTTCGCAAAAGTTGACCGAACTTGATTATTTAGAGGAAGTAAAAGTCGTAACAAGGTTTCCGTAGGTGAACCTGCGGAAGGATCATTAATGTGTTCCAACCGTAAAACAAAATTGTTTCCATCTTTATTGTGTTGTGGTGGTGGTGGTGGTGAGTGGTAAAACGCACACCCCGCCCGCCCGCACACATAAAGTGTTAACAAAAATTTGAACAAAAAACTTTTTTTCATCATTGTACTGGTTTGTTCGAAAGAACGATCCATACATTGTTCGTGAAAATGAATTTTTTTCACTCGAATCGCAAAAATGTACTGGTAGAAACTTTTGAGTTACACTACCATACATTGGCTGCTATACTACACATACAATTACAGTTGTACTTATATTCGATATAAGTTAATGTTCTTTTACTGGCTTGCCCATTTTTTTTCGGAAATTTGGTAGTAAGCTGTTTAAGAACTAAGACATTCGCAACAAACTTTGTATGTATAAAATGAAATTATTGAAGAAATTGATATATGCCAATTTATTTTGGTGTATTTTTGATTTCTTTCAATAAAAATAAATTTGACAGTATTTAAACAAAAATAAATTATCACTCTAAGCGGTGGATCACTCGGCTCATGGGTCGATGAAGAACGCAGCAAACTGTGCGTCATCGTGTGAACTGCAGGACACATGAACATCGACATTTTGAACGCATATCGCAGTCCATGCTGTAAGGTACTTTAATTAATTTTGAGGTGCTGCTTGGACTACATATGGTTGAGGGTTGTAAGACTATGCTAAATAAGTTGCTTAAATTATCAATCTTAATTGATTGTGTTTTGAGCACATGTTATATTACTGGATTTTTGACAAAAGAGAATCCATAATATTAATAGTCAAGATAGAATGCCTCATTGAAAAAATCTTAGTATTTTTATTAATTTAAAATTACTTGATTTCTTTCATTGATTGAGGAAGGTCTAGCATAAAATTTTTATGAACTAGAATTGTCTCTTTGAATGAAGGAAAAGAATGTGTATGCAAAAAAAGAAAAGATTTTTCCATTAAGATGATGTATTTCTATTAAAAAAGATTTTTTTTTTTTTTTGAAGAAAAATCTAAAACATTGTTTATACAACCTCAACTCATATGGGATTACCCCCT
>OZ005737.1:84510359-84512859 GCA_963930755.1 Eudasyphora cyanicolor
ATTGCCAGGTAGGGAGTTTGACTGGGGCGGTACATCTCTCAAATAATAACGGAGGTGTCCCAAGGCCAGCTCAGTGCGGACAGAAACCACACATAGAGCAAAAGGGCAAATGCTGACTTGATCTCGGTGTTCAGTACACACAGGGACAGCAAAAGCTCGGCCTATCGATCCTTTTGGTTTAAGGAGTTTTTAACAAGAGGTGTCAGAAAAGTTACCACAGGGATAACTGGCTTGTGGCGGCCAAGCGTTCATAGCGACGTCGCTTTTTGATCCTTCGATGTCGGCTCTTCCTATCATTGTGAAGCAAAATTCACCAAGCGTTGGATTGTTCACCCATGCAAGGGAACGTGAGCTGGGTTTAGACCGTCGTGAGACAGGTTAGTTTTACCCTACTAATGACAATATGTTGTTGCGACAGCATTCCTGCGTAGTACGAGAGGAACCGCAGGTACGGACCTATGGCACAATACTTGTTCGAGCGAACAGTGGTATGACGCTACGTCCGTTGGATTATGCCTGAACGCCTCTAAGGTCGTATCCGAGCTGGACTGCAATGATAAAAATGGGGCAATTGCATTGTATGGCTTTTAAACCATTTAAAGTTTATTTCTGATAAACGACAATGGATGTGATGCCAATGTTATTTGTAACATAGCAAATGTGGGAGGATATTATCACCTGCATGTCGCGCTAGTTGCTTATAAAAACATTATTTAATACAATGACAATGCCTAGAATCAATTGTAAACGACTTTTTTAACGGGCGAGGTGTTGTAAGTGGTAGAGCAGCTGCCATACTGCGATCCACTGAAACTCATCCTTAGCTTGACGATTCGATTTATCGAATACAGACCTATATGTTGCACATGCAAATGTGTGGACAAAACCCTCCAAATATACTTTATGTGTACGCGGGGGGAACAAATCCACGTAAATCACATTAGTATTTCTGATTGACCACACTATGTGTGTGCTTTCAGAAAAAACGTGTGTTGTGGGCCGCAGAAAACATGCGACAAGCCCCTCAAAAGGCCAGTTCGTTTTCTGCACTTAATAGAAAAAAAAAATTTTAAATACTCTTACATGTGATATACGCAAAGATAGTTGTACTTTATTTTACAACACACTTTTTGTATGCCATTGTTTTCAAAATGCTAAGACTTTGTATTAGAGACTAAAATGTTTTTCAAATTGAAAAAATTTCCACTCTACAATACACTTTGTATTAGAGACTAAAATTTTTTTTCAAATTGAAAAAATTTCCACTCTACAATACACTTTGTATTAGAGACTAAAATTTTTTTCAAATTGAAAAAATTTGCAATCTACAATATTAAAGTCTATCAAAAAATTTTTCGTATTGTTCATCGTTTTTCCCATCAGAAACATGAACTTAAGTAAAAGACTATAATAAATAACACCAAAACCAATGAAAAAAATTACACTTACCAATATCAAAGTTCACCAAAAATTTTTTTGTTCAGCTTTGGGTATTGTGAGAGAAATGTGATATTATAAAGAAACCAACCAGTACCAGCAAAAATGCTTTGACGAAAGTAATTTTTGTCTATGGTACATATGATTGGTTTCTTTGTTTTCTTTAAGAAGTATCAGGGAGACTTAAAGAAAAGTTGCTTTACCCAAAGAAAATTTATACAGGGACAGTTGTACTTATTTAATAATTTAAAGTCATACGCAACATACTTTGTAAGAATATGAAATCGAAAAAAAATTCTAAACCACGCTAAGAACGCTATTTGGTATTGGACAACGAAACGATATTTTTACCCCACGATTTCATTCAATCGAAGAAATGTGCAAAATTTCACATACAGAGTATTTCATTTCTCGAAGTTAAAATTTATTTTTTACACTTCGAGTGGAAATGCTTCACTCATACAGAGACAATTGGAGTGTTTTAATATCACTCGCAATATACTCTGCATGAGAATATGAAATCAAGAAAATACTTGCCCATACCTAAGACACGTTACTTGGTCGCAGAAAAACAAAAAACAAGACCCAAAGCATTTTGTACCAAAATTAATTCCTTCACCTCAGTTGTTACTTAGTCGCAATAATAAATCCGCCCGCCTGCAACTTTTTCTCTTTCATACAATTTCATTCTCAAGAAAGTAGAAAAAAAATCAAAATATTTCCAGAAATAATTCAAAATGCATAAATATCATTATTTTTTGTCAATTATGATGGTTTTATGTCATTAAGAACGTATCCAGAAGATTTCATGCAAATCCGACCATTTTTGAAAATTTTGAAAAAAAACAATTTTTTCATACCCAATAAATAATATTAAATATTGGAAAAATCGAAAAAAAATATTCAAATACATAAATATAATAATTTTACATCATAATAATTTATGTTGTGTCATTTTGAATATAATTGGAAAGTTTCATAAAGATCCGTCCATTATTTCATTTTTTACGAATATAAACTTCGATATTTCACCTAGTTAATATGAAGAAATCAAAATTATTTG